>CM067359.1:62368708-62396208 GCA_034401795.1 Chaetoderma sp. LZ-2023a
AAAAATGGAGAGAATGGTAGTGCTGGTAATGGACTGATCCTACTGAACACGTTCAAAGCCTTCGCCACTGGGTTCACACACAGAATGGTACGATGTGCTAATGAATATGAATAGTGGCAGTTGCTGTTGGGCATCTCATGGCATAATAAATTACGTCTCCAGGTAGCTGATGTCACAATAATAATGGCGTATTCTTACTGACAGGAAGATTGAAGAGTCAAGTATATGACTTGTGTATCTTTGATTGACTTACTGTATAATGAACATTATGTTGATTATGTTGAAACTAATTAGGCTGGGAGCTGTTGCTATCATATGGAATAAATCGAGTTATTCATGACCTAATTGATTATGACGTCAGTCCACATGTGATGTCATTCCATCATATGATTGATCGATAAACCTGCTTCTTAAATTGCTGAGGTACTCGTCCATTACAAAACGATAAAAAATGAGAGGGCGTGTCTTCAATCTCCGTTTGCTCATGTTACCTCTGTGCGAGGGTATGTTAGCACTATATGGATCTGTCGCAAATGAATATGACGTCATAATCAAAATACACCACGTGATAGCTGGCATTATAATCCAAATGACGCAGCTCCGTCATGAGAATAAAATGCTTATCAATGAAGAATACGATTTGTATAGATTTATTGAATTTGCAATTTAATGAATATTACTCTATAATGACCTTGAAATTTCGATTCTTAAAAGTCAGCTTTTATGATTTCAAATCGATTCCAGCACGCGCACAGGTTGGCGGAGCTTATCTAGAAATGGATCCCTCGTTGTCACGGTGATATATGGCAGTGTCCATGATGGTGTGATTAATGTCGATTAGTATGGTATTACTTTTTAAGGAAATGTTCTTTTTTACCACAGTGACGTGTTTCCAACGGAAGCGGCTGTCAAAAATTACTAAACACAATGGAGAATCAATAAAGAAGGACGAATGTGCTTGCTCTGCATCATTGCTTTCAGGAAGTTATTCGCTTGTCATCGTGAGTGTAACTTCTGTAGAAATAGGGCACGTCGTCATAGTCTTTTTTCCTGTAACAAGCACTATTAGCGTGTTATAACATGTTTACGCTATAATTTTTAAACATCTGAGGGTGTTATTTACAGTACAGTTTTAACATTGGGTCCATCTTCAAGGTTCAAGGTTCATAGTCAGTCTGATAACAATCAAGCTTTATGCGAGGTAACCATAATATAAATGATATCCAGCTGGCTTCAAATGAAATTACAGTTTGGGCTTCAGCTACATGTGGTAGGTTGCTATCCATAAGCCTATAACTCGAATGTTTGAAAGAATACATTTGTAAGGCTTGTCTTGCTCTTGACATATTTAGGTTTAAACAATTACCACTAGTTGTAAGATTCTCTTTTAAGTGAAAAGATGTTTCTGGATCATATTTTAGTTGAGAACTTCTAGGTCTCTATCATTAAAACCCCGCTTTCTTCGACAATGAATGAACAACCATTGCCATCATATGCTCCCTCCTCCCGCCACCTCAACTACCGCCATTAGCATCACTACTAATGCTGCCAAAACCTCCACACAAACAACATCAACAACATCAACAATAACAACTCAACCATAACCGTCAACAATACCGCCACCATTACCACCACCATCCACCACCACCACACCACCCACCACCACCACCACCACCACCACCACCACCACCACCCCACCACCACCACCACAACTACCACCACCACTTGTAGTCAGGTGCAGACGAGAAATTTAGACTGACAATGGTGATGATTAGACAGACGAGGACTTTAGACTGGTAATGATTATGGTGCAGACGAGGACTTTAGACTGATAATGATGATGAAGGTGCAGACGAGGAGTACAGACAGATAATGATGATGATGATGGTGCAGAGGAGGACTTCAGACTGGTAATGATAATGACGGTGGAGACGCGGACTTTAGACTGGTAATGATGCTAATGTGCAGACGAGGACTTTAGACTGGTAATGATGATGATGATGATGCAGACAAGGACTTCAGACAGGTAATGATGATGCTGGCGCAGACTGGGCCTTCAGATAGATAATGGTGATGATGGTGTAGAGGAGAACTTTAGACTGATAATGATGATGATGCACAGAGGATGGGTTCAGTTTGGGCAGACGACGAGACCTTAGACTGGTAATTTTGATAATGGTGCAGACCAGGACTTTAGACTGGCAATGATGATGGTGCAGACCCAAGACCTTAGATTGGTAATGATGATGATGGTGCAGACGTGGACTTCAGACTGGTAATGATGATGATGGTGAAGACGAGGACTTCAGACTTGTAATGATGATGATGGTGCAGACGAGGTCATTAGGCTGATAATGGCGATGATGGTGCAGACGAGCACTACAGACTGCTAATGATAATTAGGGTGCAGACGAGGACTTAAGACTGGTAATTGTGATGATGATGCAGACGAGGACTTCAGACAGGTAATGATGATGATCGTGTAGAGGAGGACTTTAGACTGGTAATGACGATGATGGTGCAGGCAAGGACTTCAGACAGATAATGATGATAATGGTGCAGGCGAGGACTTCGGACAGGTATTAATGATGACGGTGCAGACGAGGACTTCAGACTGGTAATGTAATGACGTTCATGGTGCAGACGAGGACTTCAGACCGGTAGTAATGATGATGTTTAAGATGAGGACTTCAGCCTAGTCATGATGATGATGATGATGATGATGATGATGCAGACGAGGACTTCTGACCAGTGATGGTCCAGGATCATTTGTATTTAAAAGGACATGATGCATAATTTTCGGAAAATTAAATGTGGTCATCAAGAAATTGACCAATCCTAATTCGCGCATGATATCTTGAAGTCTACCGCCATATCATCATTTCAGCCTAGTTTCACTGGAATCAGGCCATTGGTTAAGAAGGAGCATTTTAAATGACTCGCGAAAATTTACGAAAATCCAAGATAGCCACCAAATAACTAACCAATCAATATTCTGAATACACGTTCTAGAGGTTAATAGGATACGATCCTGTCAGCCAAAATTGGTTAAAATGCATCAAGTGGTTAAGGAAGAAATGCGTTTTAGCAACTCAAACCATTGATGAATCAAAACTTTGCATGAAAATTCGCGCGTCTATCACAACGTGATCCTTCTAGCCAATATTGGCTGAAAACGAGAAAGCTTCTAAGGAGAAAAGGCGATCTGACGATTTCCGTTAAATTTGAATAAAATCTAAGATTTTCATGTAACAATTTGGTGAATCAAAATTCTGAATGGATGTTCTAGAACCTATCAACACAAATTTGTTTGAAAGCGATCAGGTTGGTAAGAAGAGGTGATTTGACATCGGGAACTGCATCAAATGTGCAAATGACACCAGCAATGAAATGTGATCTTACAACTGCAATATATACACATGCACGCACATGTACATATGCACACATACACACATGCACCCACACACGTACACATGTATGCATGTACGCATGCGCATATGGATGCACGCACACATACGCGCACAATTGGTATATCACCTTTTTACTTTTGGTGATTTGATGGATACCCGTGTATGAATAGAAAAGAAGATAAATCTGGGCATAGAGAATGTAGGTCCATGCTCAGCTCTGGCGGGTTCAGCCCTGATGTGTTCATCCCTGATGCGTGAAACTAACTTTATCTAAAGTAATGCTGAATTCGTGCACTATACCCACATGACTAGAGAAAACGAACACAACACAGGATGTACGTTAAACATTAACAGCACTCTCAAATGCCCCCCCCCTCCAACCGCCATTGTCTGCACTACACATTTCTCCTCAAACAGGAATGTTTGGCATCTGAGAATCTTTTACATCATTTCAATCCTTCCTATGACTTATCCATATGCTTAGATTTATTGCATGTTTCTTTGTTCTAAATGCAAACAGAGAGATACAAGATATGTGCATAAATAACTACAGTACAACTCAGAAATAACGTACTTTAACATGTTTCCAAAACAAAATAAAACATACTATTGATGACTTTGGACTTAATTTAATTGGAACCCATTGTTGCATATGGCTGCAATGGATTCCAATCATATTAAGTCCAAATTATTCAACAGAACATTTCCTACACCGTGTTCAAAATTGGACAAACTAACAGGTTCTTATTTTTGGTTTGGGAACGTGTTAATATATTCACGAGATTTATTGTAGTGTTGCTATGGAATTGCGCTGCCATAAAAACGTATTGTAAGCTAAAATGATTATGCAATATATAAGAAGTGTATGTGAATGTACAGTACTGAATAAATACTAACCATATGTCATTAATATATTTTTAATATATGTTTGGGATGCCATGAAAAAATATAGGTGGAGATTTTTAACTTATCAGAAACACTCTTGCATTCATTTCATTAGCCACCTGGATAACATCGCTCTTACATACATTGCTGCATACTCCCAGGCAGAGATATCCAGAGGCATTCTTTATGAAGTAGCCTTGACAATCTTGATAATAAATTGTCTACCTGGGCAGCAAAATCTTTATTCAAAGAATCAGTCACGAAAATTTTGAGCGTCGACATCTGACCCTGATCCTTAACATTTTGACGTCAAAATCAATAGATTTCTTCAGAGTCACAGGGCGAATACTCCAGACAATTTTTATCAAGATCAGTTTGGTGGCGTTCTTACGCTGGACGTTTTAAAACTTATTCAATGGAATTGATCTTTGAACATTCATCCCTCAGCGTCACTACCCTTAATCTGCACCCAAAGCCATACCTCCCACCCATGTTCATTTGATCAATATAGGAACAAAAGGCGGCAAGAAGCTCTAATTATCAATGTTTGACTGTTACTCAGAAGGAAAATGTGATTCTATTTATGACCAATTAAATGGTTAATCAGCCATGCGCTATAGTTAATCAGAAGGCCAAACGTATATAGCTGGATGAAAATTAGATTTATGGTTATCTTTATTCTTCCCTCGGGAAAATCATCTTATCGGCATTTGGTATCAGGATTACCTTCATCTCGAGATCATGATGCTTTAAAACTGAACTAAAATCGTGTCTAATATATTCGCGATGCACATCCAGAATTCAGGTAAGTCAGCCAGAATTCGGACATTTCTATGAGTCCCTTGGGTTCAAAGAGAATTGATGACATCAGAGGTTTTTGTGTAGATGTAGATCCTGGCCAGATGAAAGATCACCTGTTAAACTGCGTCTGGTTCAAGTGCAAGATTCCTTGAACAAGAAAACTAGCAAGCAAGTACAGGAATAGGACATGTATTAGCTGCTCCAAAGATGATCGTCTCATGTGAATACATATATCATTTTGAAATGGCACGGTCTAATTACATCACCTCTTTACTTACAGTGCAGCTTAGAAATAGCTTAAGATGGTTCCAAAACAAAATAAACCATGTTTTTTTTAATATTCTAGACTTAATTTGATTGGATGGAGGTGCAGCCTAAGGCAGCACTTCCTTCCAATCAAATTAAGTGAAAAACATTTAACAGAATATTTATTATATCATGTTCAATATAACGTATTTGCATTTTTTGTTTCGGAAACATGTTAGCTTATTTATGAGCCGTCCTGTAACACATGTCATCCCATATACATGCGAACACGTCAGACCGTACATTGCTGCTATGCTATCTGCCTGCCTAGTATCGTGATAGGAATTTCAATATCACACTATCTAACCCAGCAAGAATTCTCAAAATATTCACTTGTTTTCTGATTGTTCATTAGAAGTTATGTGGCTTACTTTACCTTCTCATTATGTTATTAGCCAAACTAAACAAGCAATGTCAAATGAACATTTTCTTTATCCCAGGTCCTAAATGTGGAAACATAATTTTCAAAGTGGACCTCAAATACCCTGGTTCTTCTTGTATCAGCCAAGCTCACTATGTTTTCTTTATCCGAAAAGAACAAGATACACATGCCAGGGTGTTACTTTTTCAACTCATTGGCAGTCATATATGGATAAAAAACCCAAAACAAACAATGTTTATTTGCCAATGTTCACAACTGTGTGTAATTTGTATGCAGTTGAAATAGCCGCATTAGAGGCTAAAAGCATTACTGTATAGAAATGTGCATTTTAGACTAACGAATATCCCTGACAGATTCCATCTCACACATGCTGATAGACACTTAGACATTTATCATTTGGCGATGACATCAACCCCCAATCAAAGTAGCAATATAGTTGTATGTTAGATTGGTTCATAGATATTCTTGAAGATAGTTAATTCTGAGACTGTTATCTTTACTTATATGTCTAAACAAGTAAAATGGCCTTTTACCTTTTGGAATTAGAATTATTTATTTTTACAAAATCTTTCAAAGACGCCTGCTTCAATCGGACCTATATGATGCACATAAATATAAGCAAACCTTGGAAACCGAACCTAAAATAGTCTCCATTATCTTGACGATACACATCCAGAACCCCCAGAGTTCGGACATTTCTATGATTCCCATGAGCTAGAGATAATTGATGACAATGGAGGTCTTTGTGTAGACCCTGACAAGACGAAATATCATCTGTCAAGCTACGTTTAGGCCAACTTAAGATTTCCGTAACAGGAAAACTAGCAAGCGAGTAGAGGACAAGGAAATTTACTAGCTAGTCCAAAGACGATCGATCGATCGTCTCGTGGGAATACGTATATCATTTTGAAATGCCATGACCTAATTACAGCACCTTCTTACTTACAGGACACATGATAAATAACTTAATATGTTTCCAAAGCAATATAAAAGATACTGTTAAATACTGTGAACTTTTGATTGGAATCCAATACTACCTAAGCCGATTTTTCATTAGAAGACATGTGGCTTACATACTCAAATACCATATTAACGAAAATAAACAAGCAATGTCAAAGAGACATTTTTATCTCAGATCCTATAATGTGGGAATATTATTTTCCTGATGGACCGCAACAATCCTAATAATTCTGGTATCAGTCAATCTCACTATGCTTTCTTTATCCGAAAAGAACAAGATAAACATGCCAGATTACATCAAGTCATTGGTGGTCATATATGGATCAAAAGAATATAAAAAAACAATGTTTATTTGCCAATGTTCACAAATGTGTGTAATTTGTATGCATAAAGACCAGCCGATTCTAACATTTCTGCATAGAAATGTGTATCTTGGGCTAGAAAATGTCCCTGACAGATTCCATCTCACACATGGTCAAAGCCACTTAGACATTTATCAAATGATGATGACATTATCACCTACTGACAGAAGCAATGGGGATGCGGGTTGTATTAATTTATAGATCTCTTTTGGATAGTTAATTCTGAGGTAATTATCTTTACTTATAAGATGTGTTCCAGCAAATAACATGTCTTTTTACATTTTAGAATTAGAATTAGTTCTAAGTCTGCCACTGACTGTACGAGGTATATATTTTCGATGAATTTACAAACTAATAACCATTTTTGATGCATATTTTGAATCTAATTTGACTGGGTATTGTTGCTGCCATAGCTACCTTTCAAATTAGATTCTTGGAATCCATCTTTCCATGTGTTATATTGATTCCAATATAATTACAAGTTGACGGAGCTTGGATAGAATTGGATGGGGCATAGATGGCAATGGGCGTGGCATAGCTCGAAATGGGCGTCGCATAGCTAGCAATGGGCGTCGCATAACTAGCAATGGGCGCGGCATAGCTAGAAATGGGAGGCATGGCTAGATATATGTGAGCATATCTATATGTGGGCATAGCTGGAAATGGGGGTGGGGGTGGGCATTGGGTAGAAATAGGCGGGAATGGGTAGAAATGGGCGGGCATCACTAGAAATGGCCGGGCCATAACTAGAAATTGGCGGGCATGGCTAGAAATGGGCGAGCATAGCTAGAAATGGGCGGGCATAGCTAGAAATGTGTGGAGCATAGATAGAAATTGGCGAGGCATTGCTAGAAATTGGCGGGCATGATTAGAAATGGACCTCGCTATTGGACTGTATTTAGTTAACTTCAAATGAAGGCAGCAACATCGTCCAGTAATGTTGTTTTCAACAGAATACGTATATCATGATTGTAAATGTGACATACTTGGATTAAAAGGTTCCGATGGGTAAAATAGCATTATTGTTGTTGATTTGGGAACCCTTTTTTGGGGGCCCTAGGTTGCAGCCCCATTAGCACTTGCCTTAATGTGACTCTGTCTGTATAATCAGCTTGTTTCTACGAGTACTCTATGACTGAGAGTTGAAGTGTTGGTGCTCTGTGGCATGCCAAGAGTTGACTACCGACATTGTATTGAACAAAGACCCTGCTATAATAGAGCAAGCGAATGTAAATTTCTTTGAGATACGGAATATGGCAAAGGTCAGATTTCTTGTAATGGTCTGTCTTCCAGCATCCACCAGAGCTGAGCCAGTCATTCCAGTGGTAAATTTTCAAAAATAGTCTTCTCTTGGCCTGCAAATGGAGATTTATTAAGCAAAATGTTTTAATTTTCTTGACAAAATTTAGGCATTAAAGGGTTTAGCTAAATATTAGCCCTAAATATAAACCTTATCAGTTTCTCTGCTGGTTGATTATAGATCAGTGATTTTCCATGACGTCATATTTGAAAGGTCATCGTCTTAATATGCGTTCACAAAAGAGCCACGGACATCATGTGTAAGATTATCATCTAAATTATTAACCCTTCTTGTATTAACAGTCACTCAAAATAATACTTATATCAATTAACCATTTAATGGCCAAGGTTTTCCGAGAAACCCGTTCAGGGAATGTTCATTTTCAGGCTAAGAGAGGACTATATTTTTTGTGAATTTCCGATTCTCCTGGCCTCCAAACTGACGCCACTGAAGCAAAAATTAGGATATTCCTTTACAAGTAAATGCAGCCAAAAGAGCCTCTGCAAATGACGATTCCTCACAAGTACCAGAGAGACCATTCTTGTGGACATGACACTTAAAGGGTTAATACAGGAGCTTAGCTACTGTATTCATGTGCGGGAACGAAGCAAAAGGCAAAGAAGACACAAGGCTAGGTTTGAGCTATAGTATCCGTGAACATATTCAGACATAAAGCAGGACGGTAATACAGACGAGCATCCGTACCTTGGCACAGAATCTCTCAATAGAGGAAAAGTGTCCTTATTTAATTTCGTGTTATTATATAATTCATGTATATTTATCAAATAATTTCACTGAACATTATTCAGGCGTGTGCAAAATGAAGATTTCCAGTTTATCCATCCATCATATGACGTCATAATCAACAACGTGGCATGTAGGTTGACGTCATAATCTATGACGTCATGAATGAAGTAGATAAGTTTGTCACACAGGAATGTCACTCAAAGTGTTCAAAATAATACTTATATCAATCAACCATTTAATGGCCAAGGTTTTTCAAGAAACTGGTCAGGAATTCCCATTTCCAGGTTAAGAGAGGACTATTTTTTTTTAAATTTACGATGGAATTGTCAAAATAGTTTTCTGATGTCCTTCCAATTGACGTGTCTGAGAGACCATTTTGTCGGCCATTTAATGGTCAAGAAAATCTAATTTTGTGCCTAAACAGCGTCAATTTAAAGGACAAGCGGCGACATTTGAGGAACTTTACCTCTGAAATAACTGGTTCGTTTTTTTAACCACTCATTCAAGTTGTAAAATCGTATTCTCCTGGCCTCCAAATTGACGCTACTGTCGCACAAATTAGGATTTTCCTGACAAGTAAATGCGGCCAAAAGAGCCCCTGCAAATGGCGACTCCTCACAAGTACCTGAGCGGCCATTCTTGTGGGGGTAACAGGTAAAGGGTTAGTGGAGGAAACCAGTTTTAGCTATGCCCCGCCCATCTCTAGCTAAGCTCCACCCACATTTTTGCTGTGTTATTATCAATCGATCGTTGAACTGCCTGACCACGACTTTCCAGAATTCTGTTGAATATTTTGAAACTAAGTTGACTGGGTGACGTTGCTTCCTATGGCAGCAACAGTGCCCAGTTAAATTAGTTTCAAAATATTCAACAACATGTTTATTAACTAGTAAAGACATACAATCCATACAACAACGCATAGTCCATCATCAATTAAACATTCATGCGTGACACACTTATCTGCGTCAGTCATGACGTAATTGATTATGACGGCATCATTCGCTTCATGTAGTTGATTATGACGTCATATGATGACGTGATAAACTGTAATGTTCCATTTGGCCCTCGTGTGAATAATGTTCAGTGAAATTATTTGATAAATATATATGAACAATATAATAGTATGCACTAAAATAAGGACACGTTTCATCTATGATACATTCTGTTTCACAGTATGGATGCTCGTTTGTATTACCATACCGCTTTAGGTCTGGATCAATGTTCACGTATTCTAACGTGACCTGGTGTGTTCTCCACCCTTTTCTTCATTCTCTGATCTGAGTACGGTAGCTAAGCTCATACATATGCAATCAATATTGAATATATGGATATATTAGCAAAGCAAAGAACTAACATTGGAGAGAATGATACAATCAATATAAATCTGTAAGATATATCGAGTCATGCTTCGCTGTATAACATTGAATCAATAGATATATGAAAACATGATTATCACAATAATTTTCAAAATATTGATTAACATATGAATCATTCAAATGTGTTAATTATTCTTAGCGAACATTTTAGACTCAATAAAATACACACTACAGCCATCAAGCACAGAATGTAGAACACTTTGATTATCATATAACATTGTGAAAGCGATGTAGCAAATGTTTATCCATTGTTGCCTATGTTGTAGTAAATGTTTTCCACATTTCCTACATGGTATATGCCAAAATAATCAGAATATATTCGCCTTTGAATCAAGTTTCTGCGACAGAATTCAGCGTGTAGAGATGGGATAATGTAACTGGATGCTTGGCACTAGGAGATGCCAGTAGATGATTCCTTACAAATTGTGTACAGTCGTATGTCATTGCAAATCAAACCATGAACTAACATAACTTGATTTTGGATTTTCCAATGAATCCCACCTGTACATATAATATATCCGCATATTTATCTGTTTTATCAATATACCTTCTATTTCGTACAACAATAAATATTAAACTAATATTAAAATTAAAAATAGTCTGTAGTCCTGTAGGTCAATATATTTGTGGATACTACACGTCAATTGGCAACAGCAATATGGAGTGCAGTCGATGTAGCGTGGATTCGTCACACACGTACCATCAGCAATATGGAGTACGGCCAATGTAGCGTGGATTCCTCACATACGTACTATCAGCAATATGGAGTACAGTCGATCTAGCGTGGATTCCTCACACATATACCATCAGCAATATGGAGTACAGTCGATGTAGCGTGGATTCCTCACACACGTACTATCAGCAATATGGAGTACAGTCAATGTGGCGTGGATTCCTCACACACGTACTATCAGCAATATGGAGTACAGTCGAAGTAGCGTGGATTCCTCACACACGTACTATCAGCAACATGGAGTACAGTCGAAGTAGCGTGGATTCCTCACACACGTACCATCAGCAACATGGAGTACAGTCGAAGTAGCGTGGATTCCTCACACACGTACCATCAGCAATATGGAGTACAGTCGAAGCAGCGTGGATTCCTCACACACGTACTATCAGCAACATGGAGTACAGTCGAAGTAGCGTGGATTCCTCACACACGTACCATCAGCAATATGGAGTAAGATCAACGTAGCGTGGATTCTTCACACACACATACCGTCAGCAATATGGAGTACAGTCGATGTAGCGTGGATTTCTCACACACGTGCTATCAGCAATATGGAGTACAGTCAATGTAGCGTAGATTCCTCACACATGTGACCATCAGCAATATGGAGTACAGTCGATGTAGCGTGGATTCCTCACATACGTGCTATCAGCAATATGGAGTACACTCAATGTAGCGTAGATTCCTCACACATGTGACCATCAGCAATATGGATTACAGTCAATGTAGTGCGGATTCCTCACACACGTACCATCAGCTATATGGAGTACAGTCGAAGTAGCGCGGATTCCTCACACATGTGACCATCAGCAATGTGGAATACAGTCGAAGTAGCGTGGACTCCTCACACACATACCACCAACAATATGGAGTACAGTCAATGTAGCGTGCATTCCTCACACACGTACCATCAGCTATATGGAGTACAGTCAACTTACCCAGCCATAACATCAAAAACATATCAATGATGAAAGCTGTAATGGTGTTTAGAAAAGTCCGTTTACAGGCCAAGCGAAGACCCATTTCGAAAATGTATTACTAGAATGCCTGAATCGATTCTTGAGCCAGTCTTCCAGTGATGCATTTTCAATAAATAGTCTGCTCCTGGTCTGCAAATGGAAATACAAATTCACTGAGTAAAATATAAATTTTCGTGATCGATCGTATTAAAAAGAAATTAAAATATAGGATTTAAAGTATTTTTTTAAAATTGAAATGATTCACAATTATCCGATTATATAATTTCTAATCATATAAAGTCACCATTTAAGAAATAATAACGATTTTCTATTTAATCACATAATTGCGCAAGCCTACATGAGCCATATTTGCTTATGCCGCTGGATACTTGAGTGACAGTTTGGCTCCATCCCTTACCACACAGGCACATATTTTGATGTACATTAAAATTTACCTGAAATATTCAAATTGCTCCCTCTCTTTACCATCTTGACCGATTTTGACAAAAGTTGGCCAGTAGGATTCTACAGCTCTTGGAATTCCCTTGAGAATTTTAATTCGTCACTTTTTTGAGTGAAAATCTGAAATATTTTGAAAATTGACCAGAAATTGTCAAATCGCTTTTTCTCCTTGAAAGCCCTAGTGATTTCAACCTAGTAATCACGAATTTTTATGCAGAATTTTGAGTCATCAATGGTTTGGGCCAAAATGTTGGACTTGGTCAGTTTTACTAGAAATTTGCAAATGCTTACTATTCTTATACGCATATGATGATTTCAACAAAATTGTGCTTGAGGAATAGCATATTGGTAGTAATCAGCACTTCTATACCTAATTTTGATTGGTAAATTTTTTGGGGCAAGATCTTAGATTTTATGAAAGATTTACCGGAACTTGTTAAAAGACATCTCCTCCTTAACTGCACGAAGGATTTTAGCAAACTTCGGCTGAAAGGATCCTATTATGATAGACTCCAGACAATTTATTCAGAATTTTGATTGGTCTGTTATTTGATGACCATCTTGGATTTTCGAAAGAATTTCCGGAACCATTTAAAATGTTAGGCATTAATCAATGGCCTGATTTCATAGAAACTTGGCTGGAACGATCCTATGGTGGCAGGCTTTAACAAATTAAGCACGAATTTGAATTGGTCAATTTATTTGATGTCCATCTTTTATTTTCCGAATATTATTCATCATGTCTGTTTATATGCAAATGATTCAAATGGTTCACGTCAGCGTCATACTTTGATGGGCCTCTTGTTGTTATTTTCATTCTCACTGTTCTTGCCATCACCATTTCTATAGCAGTCTGAAGTCCTCATCCTCACCATCATCATCACCACCACCACCACCGATACCATCCTTCGTTGTTGTTGTTGTTGTTGTTGTTGCTGCTGCTGCTGTTGTTGTTGTTGTTGTTGTTGTTGTTGTTGTGCGCAGATGGTGGCAGCATTAGTAGTTGTCCTAATGGCGGCAGTTGAGGTGGTGGGAGGTGGACGTGTAACCGCAATGGTTGATCTTAGTTTCGCAGTTGCGGTAGCCGTTGTCATCGTCATCGTCCTATATATCAAAGAAAAGGTGGGATAAAATAGACACCTACAAAATCTTAACAAAGATATGATCCAGAAACCTGTGAATTCTTTCAGTCATGAGAAAATCTTAAAACCACCTCCAGCTAAGCTCTGCTCACACCTCGCTCGTGTTAGAATCGATTGATCCCTGAACTCCCTGGCTATCACTTTCCAGAAAACATTACAGATAAGCTGCCTATGGCAGCAACAGCGCCCAGACCTAATAGACCTTCTCACTGGAGAACGGTTATGATGACTTGCCCAATTTCGACAGAAGTACACCTAATATAATTATCGATTACTTTCCTAAACGTGACGATGCAGAGTAAGACTATTCAGCAAGACCATTCAGTAAGACGATTCAGCAAGATTATTCGTTCTTCTATTCTATTAATTCCTCTATTGTGTTTGCTAATTTTGACAGCCATGTTCGTTAGAAACATTCCACGCTTTTGAAAAGAGAATTTCTTTAAAAATGAGTACAGTACTAACTTACATTAACCAGACCATCATGGACACTGCAATATACCCGCGTGGTAAAAAGGGATCCATTTATAGCTACGCTCCGCGCACATTTTGCGCATGCTGGAATCGGTTGGAAATCTTGAAAACTGAGTTCCAAGAAGCTAAATTTCAAAATCAATGTACAAGTAAGTAAGGTGTTGAATATTTTGAGACTAATTTGGCTGTGGGATATTGCTGCAAATGGCAGCAACAGCTCCCAGAAACAGCTCCCAGTCAAATTAGTCTCAAAACATTGAACAGAATATGCATTAAATTGTAAATTCACTAAAGATATACAAATCGTACTCTTTGTTGATACACTTTTTATTTTCATGACGGAGCCACGTCATTTGGATTATGACGTCAGCATGACTTGTGATGAGGTTTATTTGATTATGACCCCATATACGATTGTGATAGATCTGATACATATATTACTAACATACCCTCACACAGAAGTAACAAGAGCAATCAGAAATTCACGACCCTCCCACTCCCGTCGTTATCATTTTGTCATGGGATGATTTCCTCAGCAATTGAAGAATCCACGTTATCGATAAATGATGTCATGGCATCATAAATTGTAGGCCACGAACGTACATTATGGGGCGATATACCGCCCCCCCCCTCCCAACACTAATCCCACACCTTTTGCTGGGGAAGACCCCGGGACCCCCTGCTAATGCCACCTGCCAGATCCTGCCCCAAATCACCCCCCAAATTATTACTTTAAATCTACTGGAGTAGGCTGACGTCATAATCAGTAAGGTCATGAATGACTCAATTTAATTCACATGACAGCAACAGCTCCCAGTCAAATTAGCTTAAAAATAATCAACATAATGTTTATTAAACAGTGAGTCCATCAAAGACATACAATTTGTACACTTGACATTTCAATCTTCCTGACAGAGAGAATACGTCATTATGATTGGGACGTCAGTTACCTAGCGACGTAATTGATTGTGACATGAGAGAAACGGATCTATATGGCCTCAAGAATGGGCATGACAACCTGTGTCCTAAACCAATTCGTTGCTTCTCTTAGACGTGGATATTTCGAAACTACATTGACTGCGTGTTGCAACAGTGCCAAGTCGCATTAGTTTCGCATGTTTATTAAATAGTATGGTTGTACTGTTCATACAGCCTGAGGGAGTATTAAGCATTTAAGACGGACTAAATCAAGTCATTTGTGATGTAATTTATTTATAGTTGATTATGACGTCGTCATATGATTGACTGAGAAACTGAAATACTCCATTGTGCGTCACTTAGCGCATTACTCATCCGAGGGTGTTTTTATTAGATGGAAACAGTCACATCGACATAGGAATACAAATTCATGAATGAATCTTTGACCGTGTTATAACGTATTAGGCTGTTGCCTAATGGCAAATACGTGCTTAGTGTCATCTCCGCTCATTAACCGTCAAAAAGTCATAACCGAATAAATAGCATATTAAGTATTCTCCAAGGCTGTTATGTACATTTGCATAGGAAATTATCGAGAAGAGGGATAATAGTATTGAGTCTCTTGAGTGTTAGGAGGGCAGCTGGTGTTTGCCCGATATCAGGCAAATGTAATATTATTGCACTATATTTACGATGATTAACATCTGAGAAGATAATTGCAAATGAATTAGTAATACTATTTCATTCATTTCCTTAGCTTCAATATGAATTACCATCTCTCTCCATCTCTCTCTTTCTCTCTCTCTCTCTCTCTCTCTCTCTCCATCTCTCTCTTTCTCTCTCTCTCTCTCTCTCTCTCTCTCTCTCCATCTCTTTCTTTCTCTCTCTCTTTCTCTCTCTCTCGCTCTCTCTCTCACTCTCTCTCTCTCCATCCCTCTCTTTCTCTCTCTCTCTCTCTCTCTCTCACTCTCTCTCTCTCTCTCCATCCCTCTCTCTCTCTCTCTCTCTCTCTCTCTCTCTCTCTCTCTCTCTCTCCATCTCTCTCTTTCTCTCTCTCTCTCGCTCTCTCTCGCTCTCTCTATTTCTCTCTCTCTCTCACTCTCTCAATCTCTCTCTCTCTCTCTCTCTCTCTCTCTCTCTCTCTCTCTCTGTCAGTCTCTCTCTCTCTGTCAGTCTCTCTCTCTCGCTCGCTCTCTCTCTCTCTCTCTCTCTCTCCCTCTCTCTCTCTGTCTCTCTCTCTCTGTCTCTCTCTCTCTCTCTCTCTCTCTCTCTCTCTCTCTCTCTCTCTCTCTCTCTCTCTCTCTCTCTCTCTCTGTCACTCTCTCGCTCTCTCTCGCTCTTTCTCTCGCTCTCTCCCTCTCTCTCTCTCTCTCTCTCTCTCTCTCTCTCTCTCTCTCTCTCTCTCTCTCTCTCTCAAAACAGTAAAATGTCTTTAGAATAGTCATATGTTAGCATGCTACTGTTTTAAGACTCCCAGACAACAAAATAAAATTTAGTTAATTTAAAGAATGTATACTACAAATTGAATTGAATGTTGTTTTATTGACAGAAGGATAGAGAAAGGTGAATAAAAATTGTAAAAAATTCTTTCTATTATTTGTATATTTGCATGACCAATATGTACCATGTTTAAATGTTTTTGATCCCTTATGCTTTTTCTCATTGAAAGTCAAATGCCACTCTGGAATAAGGAAAGAGTGTTACTGAGATTAATTTACTCTGACATATGTTTAAATGACCCCATTCCATTGATTCAATTCCGCGAGGTGCGGAAGAGTGACTGACCAATATTGTTTCCAAAAACTAATGTCAAACTGTGCCAGGTTATATCTAGTGAAAGGTCACATGAAAAGAACAAAAGTTGATGATTTTGTTTGAGAAAAAAATCTATTAAATATAAGCAGGTGAGACTACAAGTTTATCACTATTCTAGATATTACTATGCAAATATCATCCAATGAGCATCATTATTTATGTGTAAGCAAGAGTCTTCATTCAAAGAATCATTCAATAGAGTTTCTCAACATCTGACCCTGATCCTTGACACTTTGACATCAAAATCAATGGATGTCCTCAGAGCCACAGGGACAACCAAAATTACAAGTTTTATCAAGATCTGTTTGGTAGGGTTATCGCACTGGACGTTTCGCAACTTATTCAATAGTATGGATCTTTCCAGTTTATCCATCCATCCTATGATGTCATAATCAACTATGTGATGTGTATGATGACGTCATAATCAATAACATCATGAATTGAGTAGATATGTTCTACACAAACGCGTAATTGGTGATGGGCTAAGCATTGCTGTATGAATTGTATGTCTTTACCATTTAAGAAACATGCTGTTGAATATTTCAAAACAAATTAATTTGACTGCCATAGTCAACTTAGATTCATACTATTCAACAGCTTACCGGTTTAGGTTTGCTGGAAATTGATAGTCTTGGGAGTTCAGGAATCGATCGCTTCCAACACGAGCGGGGTGTGGGTGGAGCTTAGTTAAAGATGTGTAAGGCATAGCTTATACCAGAAAGGTAAATTGAATATTCGACCCCAAACCAAATCCCTACCTTCCACCCAAGTTCATTTGATCAGTATAAGAATAAAGGATGGCAAAAAGCCCTAATTATCATGTTTGACTGTTACTAGATCAGAAGGAAAATGTGGTTGTTTTTATGAACAATGCAATGGTTAAGTAGACTTGCGCTATAATAAAGGAGAAGGGCAAACTTATAGAGCTGGATCAAATTTAGTTTTATGGATATCTTTATTCTTCCCTCGCGAATATGGTCTTTTCGGCATGTGGAGTGAGAATTACCCTCATCTCGAGGTCATGATGTGTTAAAACTTAACTAAAATAGTGTCCATTATCTTCGCGATACACATACAGAATCCAGGCAAGTCAGCTAGAGTTCTGGCATTTCTATGACTCCCCTCGGTCGGAGAGAATCGATGTGTGTAGACCTTGACAAAATAAAAGATCACCTGTCAAGCTGGGTCTGGGCAAGCTTCCCCGCATAGGCAAAGTAGCAAGCAAGTGCAGGAAAAGGAAATGTATTAGCTGGTCCAAACACGATTGTCTCATGAGAATACATTATTTTGAAATGGCAGGATCTAATTACAGCACCTCTTTACTTGCAGTACACATCAGAAGTAACTTAAGATGTTACAAAAACAAAATAAAACGTGCTGTTGAATATTTTACACAGCACTGGCTTTGATTTCCAATCAAATTATGTGCAAAATATCCAATAGAATATTTCTTATGTCATGTTTAATATGTACTAACTAGCATTTTTGAATTTTTGTTTTCGAAAAATTGTTAGCTTATATGGAGCCAATCTCTAACACATATGCTATGCACATGTAGGCACATCACAACACACATTGCTGCTATTCTATCTGCCTGTCTAATATCGTGATAGGTAATTGAATATTACATTATCTAACCCAGCAAGAATTATCAAATATTCACTTGCTTTCCGATTGTTCATTAGAAGTTATGTGGCTTACTTTCCCTCCTCATTATGTTATTAGCCAAAATAGACCAGAGATGTCAAATAAATATTTTTATCCCAGGTTCTAAATGTGGAAACATAATTTTCAAAGTGGACGTCAAATAACCCTGGTCCTTCTGGTAGTAGCCAATCTCACTATGCTTTCTTTATCCGAAAAGAACAAGCTAAACATGCCAGGGTATTATTTCATCAATTCATTGTCGGTCATATATTGATAATTAAAAAATATGAAAAAGAATGTTTATTTGTCTATATACTTTTTAGAATTAGAATTATTTAATTTCACAAAATCTTTCACAAAGGTTTGCTTCAATCGGACCTATATAAAGCAGATTTATGCAAGCAAACATTTCCGAATTAAAGACAGTCATGTGTGCTCTTATCATTAGCGACTGATTATTGGACATACACCCGTCGTTAATGTGGACCATTTCAGGAAGCGCATTGTATTGACCTATCCAAGGTCATTAGATTCATACCTTTAAACATCGCCGAGCCGTCCTCCTCTTCACTGTGACCAAATACAGGATCACTACAGGACTAAAACGTAGCAAAAATGATAATTATCAATGTTTCACTGATACTAGATCCGAAGAAAAATGTGATTGTATTTATGCCTAAAGAAATGATTAAGTAGACTTGCAGTATAGAAAATGAGAAGGGCCAACGTGTAGACCTGGATGAAAATTAGTTTTCTAGATATCTTTATTCTTCCCTCAAGAAAATGATCTTGGAGCATTTGGAGTTAGAATTACCCTCATCTCGAGACCATGATACATGGAAACTGAACATAAAATAGTCTTCATTATCTTGACGATACACATCCAGAAACCTGGCAATTCAGCCAAGGTTCGGACATTTCTATGATTCCCATGGGCCAGAGAGAATTGATGACAACATAGGTTCTTGTGTAAATCCTGACAAGATGAAAGATCACCTGTGAAGCTGCATTTGGGCCAGATCAATATTCCCTTAAGAGGCAAACTAGCAAGCAAGTACAGGAATAGGAAATTTATTAGCTGACCCAAAGACGATCGATCGTCTCAAGTGAATACATTTATCATTTTGAAATGCCATGATCTAATTACAGCACCTCTTTAAGTACAGTACATATGATAAATAACTTAATATGTTTACAAAACAAAATAAAAGATACTGTTGAATATTGTGGACTTAAGTTGATAGGAAGCCGGTGCTACCTAAGCCAATTGTTCATTAGAAGACATGTGGCTTACCTACCAGCTCCAATATGATATTAACGAAAATAAACCAGCAATGTCAAAGAGACATTTTTATCTCAGATCATATAATGTAGGAATATTATTTTCCTGGTGGACCGCAAACAATCCTAGTACTCCTGGTATCAGCCAATCTCATTATACTTTCTTTATCCAAAAAGAACAAGATAAACCCGACAGCGTGTTATTACATCAATTCATTGGTGGTCACATATGGATCAAAAGAATATGAAAAACAATGTTTATTTGCCAATGGTCATAATTTCGTGTAATTTGCTACATACAGCCTAGACGATTCTAACATTGTTGCATAGAAATGTGTATTTTGGACTAGATAATATGCCTGACAGATTCCATCTCACACATGGTCAAAGCCACTTAGACATTTATCAAATGATGATGACATTATCACCTAATGACAGAAGCAATGGAGATGCGGGTTGTATTGATTCATAGGTCTCTTTTAGATCTTTAATTCTGTGGCAATTATCTTTACTTATAAGCTGTATTCTAGCAAATAACACGTTTTTTACTTTTTAGAATTAGAATTATTTCTAAGTCTCTCACTGACTGTATGAGGGATATATTTTCGATGAATTTACAGACTAATAACCATTTTTGTTGCATATTATGAAGCTAATTCGACCGAGTATTGCTGCTGCCATAGTTACCTTTCTAAATAGATTCTGGGAATCGATGTTTCCATGTGTTATATTGATTCCAATACAATTACAAGTATGCGGAGCTTGGCTAGATGGGCCCTTGCTAGAAATGTGCATGCTATAACTAGAAATGGGCAGGGCATAGCTAGCAATGGGCGCACCATAGCTAGAAATGGGAGGGCATAGCTAGAAATGGGCCCGGTATAGCTAGAAATTGGCGGGCATGGGTAGAAATTGGCGGGAATAGATAGAAATGGGCGGGCATAGCTAAAAATGGGAGTGGCATAGCTATAAATGGTCTGGCATGGCTAGAAAATGTGTGGAGCATAGATAGAAATTGGCGTGGCATAGCTAGAAATGGGCGGGCATAACCAGAAATGGGCGTGTCATAGCTAGAAATGGGCGCGCATAGCTAGAAATGTGTGGAGCATAGAGAGAACTTGGCAGGCATGGCTAGAAATGGATCCCGCTATTGGACTGTATTTAGCTAACTTCAAATGAAGGCAGCACCACAGCTTCCAGTAGTGTTGTTTTCAAAATATTCAACAGGGTACGCATATCAGGACGGTAAATGTGACATACTTGGATCTAAATGTTCAAATGGGTAAAATGAGTTATTTATTTATGATTTGTGGGTCACCAGTTTTTCGAAGCCACTGGGTTGCAGCCTCATTAGCACTTGCCGTAATGTGACACTGGCTGGATACTCAGATTGTTTCTGCACATACTCCACTAGTTGGCTACCGAGATGGTATTGAACAAAGACCCTGCCAAAATAGAGCAAGCACGCGAATGTGAATTTCTTTGAGATATGGAATGGAGTAAAGGTCGGAATTCTTGTAATGATCTGTCTTCCAGCAGCCGCCAGTCTCCTTGATTGGTCAAAATTGATTGTATTCGACTACTTAGACACTATGAAGTGCATTGTTTACAGTGTGCATGATGCTTAGACGTATATGATTACATATATGTAATAGATATGATGAGAGACAAATCTCCGTTCAATATGTAATGGATTGTTCCCATCTATCACTGAAATATCTGACGTTATAAACAATGGATCTTTCCAGTTTTAGCTATGGTCTGCCAATATTTGGCTACCCTCCACCCACACATTGCTGGTGTTGAGATCGATCGATCCCTGAACTACCCAACTATCAATTTCCAGAAAACAATATGGTAAGCGATTGAATATGTTGAAATAATTTGACTGGCCCATTTACTGCCACCAAATTAGTTTCAAAATATTCAAAAAGCATGTTTATTATATAGTAAAGACATACATTGTGTACAACAACGATTAAACCGTCATCAACATTTGTGACAAACTTATCTACGCCATTCATGACGTTACTAGATATGACGTCATCATACACAGCATGTAACACATTTCATCTATTGATAGATTCTCTGTCACAGTACCGATGCTCGTCTATATTACATTACCACTTTAGGTCTGGATATGTTCAAATATTCTAATGTGATCTGTTGTAGTCTCCGCCTTTTGCTTCTTTCCCAGATCTGAATACAGTATCTAAACTCATGCATATGCATTCAATATTGAATATATGGATATATTAACAAAGTGGAGAACTAACATTGGAGAGAATGATACAATCAATATAAATCAGTAAGGTATATCGAGTCACGCTTCTCTGTATAACAGTGAATCAATAGATAGATCAAAACACGATTATCACAATAATTTTCAAAATATTGATTAACATATGATTCATTCAAATGTGATAATTATTCTTAGTGAACATTTTAAGTTTAATAAAATAAACACTGCCGCCATTAAGTACAGAATGTAGAACAATTTGATTATATTATAACATTGTGTAATCATATGTTGCGAATGTTTATGCATTATTACCTCTGTTGTAGTAAATGTTTCCCATATATCCTACATGGTATATGCCGAAACAATCAGAATATATTCTCCTTTGAATCAAGTTTTTTCGACAGAATTCAGCGTGAAGAGATGGGATAATGTAGCTGGATGCTTGGCACTAGGAGATGCCAGTAGATGAAGCCTTACAAATTGTGTACAGTCGTATGTCATTGCAAATCAAACCATAAACTAACTTACTGGATTTTGTATATTACCTATGAAATCCACGTGTATATAAAATATTTCCTTATATTTATCTGTTTTATCAATATACCTTCTATTTGGTCCAAAAATAAACATTAAACTAATATATATCAGCAATATGAAGTACAGTCAATGTGGCGTGGATTCCTCACACACGTACCATCAGCCATATGGAGTACAGTCGATGCAGACTGGATTCCTCACACACGTACCATCAGCCATATGGAGTACAGTCGATGCAGCGTGAATTCCTCACACACGTGACCATCAGCATAAAGATATTGGCAGGTCTCAAATTGCACCGTGATGTAAATTCATAATAGTCATACACTTGTGTACACGTTAGTGACAGACTTTTCAATGATAATAAATTAAAATTAGTTTGCAAATAAGTACGTGATATTTTAGTTTTTAATTGTTAACAGTGAAGTTGGTTAAATTCTCCTTTTGAAAAACCCCAAAAAACCCCACAATAAATAGATTAGCAGGTCGCATATTGTACATTGGTGTAAATTAATCATAGTCATGCACGTGTATACACCTTAGTGATAGACTT
The DNA here is from genome assembly GCA_034401795.1 of Chaetoderma sp. LZ-2023a. Classification (NCBI taxonomy): domain Eukaryota; kingdom Metazoa; phylum Mollusca; class Caudofoveata; order Chaetodermatida; family Chaetodermatidae; genus Chaetoderma; species Chaetoderma sp. LZ-2023a. Next base: position 62,392,001 of record CM067359.1, read on the forward strand.
TTCAATGTCTGTGATGGTACTACACCATTATGATTCTGAGGTAAACTAGCATGTCACGATTGAATGTTTAAGATTAATAGTTGTTACTCAATTAATCAACTTTGGTACAACTTACCCAGCCATAACATCAAAAACATATCAATGATGAAAGCTGTAATGATGTTTAGAAAAGTCCGTTTACAGGCCAAGCGAAGACCCATTTTGTAAATATATTACTAGAATGAATGACTCGATTCTAGAGCCTGTCCTTCTCTTGGTCTGCAATTGGAAATACAAATTTGGATTGGTCAATTTATTTGATGGCCATCTTCCATTTTCCGAAAATTATACATCATGTCTATTTAAATGCCAATGATTCAAATGGTCCATGTAATCATGCCAATGGAAGCAACAGCGCCCAATTAAATTAGTTTCAAAATATTCAAAAGCATGTTTCTTAAATACCAAAAACATACAATTCGTACAACGTGTCAGCCTATTAAGCATTAAAGAGGGGCTTAATGGATTCATTCATGACGTCATAATTATGGGGTCAGCATACACGTCACTTAGTTGATTATGACGTCATATGATTGAGTGAGGAAATGGATTCCTGAATTGTCTAAATATATACAAAACACGAGCAAGACTCGACTTACAAAGACTATTCTTTCAAACATCGAGTTATAGGCTTATGGAATAGCATCCTAACACACGCAGGTGAAGCCCAAACTGTAATATCTTTTGAAGCCAGGCTGGATAAGTTATGGAAGCTTCAACCTTTTTATTATGATTACCTCGCCTAAGGCTGGATTGTTATTAGACGACTATGGATCTTGAACCTTAAACATAGACAAACTATTAAAACTGTACTTTAATTATCACGCTCAGTTTAAAAAAAAGTAAACATGTTATAACAGGCTAATAGAGCTTCTCACTGGAGAACGATTATGATGACTTGCCCAATTTCTACAGAAGTACATCTGATATAATAATAATCTTTATTTCTTTATTTCAAGAGGGTACATCGTCAGTGGCCTGATGTTCCCGAGGCCCTCAAAACATATATACACTATGTACAATAATATATAATTATATACACGCCAGGTATGTACAAATAGACATGTGTACAATAATTGCACTTACACGCACGCATGCACGCACTCGCTGAGACACGCAGGCGGGCGGGCAGGCAGGCATACAGTAAGGCAGGCAGGCAGGCAAACATGAAGGGAGGTAGACAGGCAGACTTATACTAGTTGCGAGTCTTCAAGGTAACAGGTAAGCTGTTAAAAATATTTTGGGAAACTAATTTGACCGGACGCTGTAGCTACCTAAGGCAGCATCTGCCTCCAGCCATATTAGCCCCAAAATATTAAACAGAATATTTATTAAATCATACATGTTCAAGTTCACTTTATATAAATGTACATAACGACTGTGGTGGTAGAGTATTTGCAGTACAGTAATAATTACATGTGTGTAATATTCATAATTCTATGATTCGGTAGTAGTAGTAGTAGTAGTAGTGGTAGTAGTAGTAGTAGTAGTAGTAGTAGTAGTAGTAGCAGTAGTAGTAGTAGTAGTAGCAGTAGTAGTAGCAGTGGTAGTAGTAGCAGCAGCAACAGCGGCGGCGGTGTTTGGCGGCGGCGGCAGCGGCGCCGGCAGCGGTGGTAGTAGCAGCAGTAGCAATAAGTGATTACCTTCCTAAATGTGACGATGCAGAGTAAGACTATTCGTTCTTCTTTTATATTAATTCCTTCATCGTGTTTGCTAATTTTGAGAGCCAAGTTCGTTTGAAACATTCCACTCTTTCGAAAAGGACATTTCTTTAAAAATGAGTACTGGTACATTACTAACTGACATTAACAACACCATCATGGACACGTGGTAAAGGTGGATCTATTTCTAACTAAGCTAAGCCCACATTTTGCGCATGCTGGAATCGATTGAAAATCTTGAAAACTGAATTCCAAGAAGCTACATTTCAAAGTCAATATACGTAAGTAAGGTGTTGAATATTTTGCAACGGATTTGACTGGGTGCTGTTGCTGCAAATGGCTGCAACCCCTCCCAGCAAAATCGTACTCTTTGTTGAGAAACCTTTTATTTTCATGAGGGAGCTACGTCATTTGGATTATGACGTCAGCATGTGATGCGGTTTATTTGATTATGACGTCATACGTTTGTGACAGATTTAATACATATTTTACTATCATACCCTCACACAGAAGTAACACGAGAAGTAACACGAGAAGTAACACGAGAAGTAACACGAGAAGTAACACGAGAAGTAACACGAGAAGTAACACGAGAAGTAACACGAGAAGTAACACGAGAAGTAACACGAGAAGTAACACGAGAAGTAACACGAGAAGTAACACGAGAAGTAACACGAGAAGTAACACGAGAAGTAACACGAGAAGTAACACGAGAAGTAACACGAGAAGTAACACGAGAAGTAACACGAGAAGTAACACGAGAAGTAACACGAGAAGTAACACGAGAAGTAACACGAGAAGTAACACGAGAAGTAACACGAGAAGTAACACGAGAAGTAACACGAGCAATCAGAAATTGACAACCCTCCCTCTCCCTTTGTTATCATTTTGTCATGGGACGATTTCCTCAGCTATTAAAGAATACACAGTATCAATAAATCATATGTTGTCATCTGTAGGCCAGGGGCGTAAATCACAGGGAGATAGAGGATATATACCAGGCCCCCACCTCCCTACACCCACCCACCAACCACACTTTTTCCTGGAAAGGACCCCCGGAAGCTTTGCTAATGGCCTCTCCCAAATCCTCACCCAAATTATTACTTTAAATCTACTGGAGTAGACTGATGTCATAATCAATTAGGTCATGAATGGCTCGATTCAATTCACAATGACAGCAACAGCTCCAGGTCAAATTAGCTTTAAAATAATCAACATAATGTTTGTTAAACAGTGAGTCCATCAAAGACAAAGTATTTGTACACTTGACGTTTCAACCTTCCTGACAGAGAGAATATGTCGTTATGATTGGGGACGTCAGCTACCTAGCGACGTAATTGATTATGATATGAGAGAGACGGATCTATATTGCCTCAAGAATGCATGCCAGCCTGTGTCTTAAACCAATTCATTGCTTCTCTTGGACTTGGATCGAACCTTCCATCAACAACTAACACTGTTCATATTCATTAGCACATAGTACAATTCTGTGTGTAAACCGGTGGTGAAGGCTTTGAACTTGTTCAGTAGGACGAGTCAATTACCAGCACATCATGACTCCATTTATGTCGAATGGACCTGGACATGAATAGATACAGATGACACAACTATCCCATCTAATAAACATAATAATTTCTAATACCACAGCAGTCGATCTCACCTTTGGAGATGCAGTCCTAATGTAATGAATTATAACTTTACCTAACAAAACACTAATTTCAATCGCAACAACCAAAGTTAGTGGTGTGGTAGATGCAACTCAATTATAATTCTGGTTTCTGTTCTCGGCAATGGAGGAATCCAGTTTTAGTTATTCTCCGTCAAAGTTTAGCTTAGCTCCAGAACTCGCTGACTATCACTTTCTAGAAAACTATACAGGTAACCTGTTGTATATATCGAAACTAAACTGACTGCGTGTTGCAACAGTGCCAAGCCACATTAGTTTCGCATGTTTATTAAAAAGTAAGGTTATACTGTTCATACAGTATTTAAGACGAACTAAATCAAGTAATTTGCGATGTAATTTATTTATAGTTGATTATGACGTCGTCATATGATTGACTGAGAAACCGAAATCCTCCATTGCGGGTTACTTAGCGTATTATTCATCCGAGGGTGATTTTATTACATGGGAACAGTGACGTCGACATAGGAATACAAATTCATGAACGAATCTATGATCGTGTTATAACTGGCTGTTACCCAATGGAAAATAATTGCTTATGGTCATTTTCACTCATAAACTTAGTCATAATCCAATAAGTAACATATTAAGTATTCTCCAAGGCTGTTATGTACTAGGCTCTCGAGTGTTAGCAGGGCAGCTGGACGGTGCTAGATATAAGGCAGATGTAATATTATTGCAGTAAATTTAAGATGATCAGGTTCTGAGAGGATAATGCCAAATGAATTAGCAATTCTATTTCGTTCATTTCCTTATCTACATGCGGCAGGTATGAAATACTGTCTGTGTCCAGGTTTATGTGAAATGAACATTTGGTCTTTACA
>CM067359.1:62397791-62538164 GCA_034401795.1 Chaetoderma sp. LZ-2023a
CTAAACAACTTTACTTTGTCAGTTAATAGTCATAGTGTTTGGGTATTGTCAGATTTGCAACACGGTTCATCAGTAAGACACACGTGTCAGGGAAACCACATATGTATGGCTTTAACTGCGCAACTTTTGCTATTGCATCAATCACATGAAGCGGTATTTGGGTATCAGCTGCCTCGTGACTGTATGTCGATACGTCATGACTAGGAACGTTTGTTTTCTTACTGCAGGTTGCTGTTGAATAGATTAAAACAAGATCATGTTCACTCTGGCTAGCTGGCATTTGCTGTCAATATGCCACATGATTTTCAGGGAAACACTGTGCATGTTGATTATACGTTTTATGTAGAACCTGCCAGGTTGTGTAGCGCCAACTCTTTTTGCGTGTGTATTCTCTCTCAATGAATCGCTAATGTATCTGTCGAACATAACTCCTCGTTCTGCATAGTGCTTCCTCATACCAGAAATCTACTTTATAAATGCATCAGCAAAGTCACTTACTTTGTCTATACGAGTTGATTTAATCAAGCTTTTAACGACAGCCTGATCATCTATTATGATGACTCTATCCATACCATTGCTGAACTTGCTGTCGCACGTCTCACTTTGTTCAGGTTCATTAAATACTGGTGCTGGCACATGTGGTCTAGTGGGATGATCGTCAATTCGTTGATCAGTTGCAGGTCCGTGTTCAAATATGGTTCAATTATCCTGGTCCTCAGGAGCTGGCTGTTGTGATTAACTGTCTATCTTCTTAATAAAGGAGCTCTTGTCAGTTGGAACAAGCAGGCTTCCATCTGTTGCAAAAAGCTAACCTTGTTGTATCTACTATTTTAGCCAATAACTGAGGCCATGATTGTTGAATATCTAATGCGCTAATGAACTGCCTGTCTTTTAGGAGTTTGACAAGTATGTTGTCAACATAAAATACTTAGGGGTTTTCCTGCATGTTCTGTGCGTTTGGGTCCAAAAGTGACATAGAAGAGGGCGTCATTAGTCTGATATATGCAAACTCTTCATACCGAAACTGTCCTCTGTGGTCTCTGGTTAAATGACATGTTTAGCATCATCTGGTACAGCATCACTGCAGTGTGAGCATATAGTGTAGCTATGTATCCTGGCATCCGGCACTGCTCAGTTTGGCATGAGCTAGAACAAAACGGATAACGCTTCTGAAACGAATTATCTATGGAGCTGTAAGAAGGAACCAATTCATTGTTGATTCATTTTGTGTTATTCCCGTAATCCCCCCCTCCACATCAACCACCTCTTTTCTAATTATTTTCGCCATAATGCCTAGTCAACAGACAGATTGTTAAATGGTATACTCATCATTTTGACACTGAATTCACCCCTTTGTGTGCTGTCAACTTTTCTGGACATTTTCTTTCCATCTCGTACACCATTATCTCATGGTAACATATTTTGAGCACGCGTAAGGTGTAGTGACATTACTCATGCAGGCCTATTATTAGACACATCATGGGCAAAGAAGATTTTGATCTGATCATCGATAGCTGCTAGATATTCCTCAGAGTTACATTTTCTAAATAATGAATATGACCAATCCCTTGTGCTGGCTGTTTGTCATTTTCTCATTAATGGTGTCGGAAAGGTCTTTACATAAATCAAGGAACACTTTGACACAGTCTTCATTACGCTGGTGAACAGCTCTGCGTAATCTCTGACATGGTTTAAGCAGTGGACCTAGTGTCGAATCACCAAAGAGTTGTTCATACATCTTGAAGCAGCATGCTAACAGATTGATTATATGACACTCCACACCGGGGACTACTACCTTTAATGTACTTTTCTAAGGCGTGGAGGGCAGCAAAGAAGCTATGGAGTTCTCCAGGTCACAGAACCCACTTTGTCTTTTCTATACTAGATCGAACTTTGATGGCTCTTTTGTAAAGTTCCAAATCTAGAGTAATCATTGGTGCTTTTTCGAGCACAGCCCATGGTTTCACTTGTGTTACACAATGCTGATGGTTGCCCTATTTTGGCTGTTCTAACAGACGTGGTAGCAGACGACACTTCCACGAATCGCATTTCTGTTCTCTTTGGTCTAACTCGGCTGTATTAAATTTAGTCTTATTATCAGCAAGTGAAGCATATTTGACTTCGCCATAATTTGCTCATTCCTGTCCGAAGTTTACCAGTTTTGGAGTTGAAACCGCGGAGTGATCTTTCACGAAGCTACAATTTTCGTGAGGGTCTTTCACACAAATAACACATATATGAGATTCAATAGTATATGATGACTTATTAGGTTGGAGTATACGTGAATGAGGAGACTCGTGACACACACTATGTGGGTTCTTCACGCGCAACATCACAGCTGTATGGTCCGTGATTTTACCCGCAAGACTTGAAAACCCAAGGAGAGTGTTAATAGGTCTTGTAGATCAAGACTTTTTTCACAAACTTTAAGCATGCTCAAAATATGTTACCATGAGATAATGGTGTACTGATAACAGGAAAACGTTAGTAATATACCTTTCCACTTTATCAACACATCCTATGACGTCATAATCAACTACGTGGCGTGTAGAATGACATCACAATGAATGACGTCATGAATACGTCACGACTGCATATTTGAAGACGGGCTATGCGTTGTTGTACGAATTGTCTTTACAATTTAGTAAATATTCTGTTGAATATTTTGAAACTAATTTGACTGGGCGCTGTTGCTGCCATAGGCAGCAACAGCACCAAGTCAAATTAGTTACAAAATATTCAACAGCTTACCTGTATAGTTTTCAGAAAATTGATTGTTAGGGCATTCGGGGATCGATTTCGAAGTGTGAGTGGAGCTTAGATAGAGATGGGCGAGAGAGAGAGAGAGAGAGAGCGCGAGCGAGAGCGCGAGCGAGAGAGAGAGAGAGAGAGAGAGAGAGAGAGAGAGAGAGAGAGAGAGAGAGAGAGAGAGAGAGAGAGAGAGAGAGAGAGAGAGCGAGAGAGAGAGAGAGAGAGAGAGAGAGAGAGCGAGAGAGAGCGAGAGAGAGCGAGAGAGAGCGAGAGAGAGAGCGAGAGAGAGAGCGAGAGAGAGAGCGAGAGAGAGAGAGAGAGAGCGAGAGAGAGAGAGCGAGAGAGAGAAAGAGAGAGAGAGGGGCGTGTGGGTGGGTGGGGATGGGGACAGCGACAAACATATTATATAATGTTCTTCTTTTGCTATGCATAGTTTTATTGAAATATAAAAACCAATACATAATGTTGATGCTGATACATTGATTTCACATACTTCTCTTCTATTCATAATATAATATCAACAACATTTAGCTTAATAGCCTTTGACAGACAGAAAATAGGAAAGGATGAATATTCAAATCCAACACATTAGATGGGTTGTTTCTCCAGTCTTAACATTAGAAATCAAAAAACAACTTTAGCGATATGTTCACAAAGAAAACATATTTTAGGAATGTTTTGTTGTTTATATAACTATATCCATGTCAGTGGTAATGGAACTTTCCAGTTTATCCATCAATCATATGACGTCATTATCAACTTGTGACGTGGAGGATGACGTCACAAACAATGACGGCATGAATGACGTAGACATAGTTCGTCACGATCACTTAATTAATGACGGTCTAAGGGTTGTCAAACGAATTGTATGTGTTTATTTTTAATAAACATTCTGTTGAATATTTTGAAACTAATTTGACTGGGCGCTGTTGCTGCCATAGGCAGCAACAGCGCCCAGTCAAATAAGTTTCAAAATCTTCAACAGCTTACCTGTATAGTTTTCTGGAAATTAAATTTCAGAGAGTGCAGTGATCGATTGATCGTAACACAGGCAACACGTGGGTGGAGCTTAGCTAGAGATGGGCGGGGCATGGCTAAAACTTGATTCCTCCAATTACTATTGCATTTTTGCAGCCAACCACTCATCTTAGTCTCGCTATGATAGTAGTAAGAAGTCATGTGTAAATTAATAATAATAATAATAAAAATAATAATAATAATAATAATTATTATTATTATTATTATTATTAAAATTATTATTATTAATTTATATACGGATAACATCAACAAAATAACAACTTAGTTGATATGAGCGTAGTGAAATAAATTAACATGCATCTACAAAACGATGATGACAGGTGATGATGATGATGACGACGACGACGACGACGGCTGCGGCGGCGGCAGCGACGACGACGACGACGCTGCCGCCGACGATGATGGATATAATTTCTAGTCTTTTTCGTCTATGTACACTTAAGTATATATGCACTAATCTAATCATAGCGAAGAAAGTAACATATGTTTCATAAAATTGAATATAAATTGCACAAACCCTGCTTCATATAAATAACAATGTATCTTTGGTGCGTTAATTAATCACATAGACAGTTAATAATATATACATGATCCCTAGTGTGTCCGTCGATATTTTGGACAGACTGTGGAAGAAAGGAATGTCTGTTGCTGAAAATAAAAAGATTTAGCTTTATCTCCACGTTCTATGGAGAAAATAGCTTACTCGATCTTATTTCATTGATGCCTAAAGCGTGATCGATATTCAGAGATTAATTCTAATGATCGTCATCTATCCTGGAGGCACCGACATTCATTTATATTCTTTTCAAATAATCAGAATGATCTTACCGAAAATATGTAATAAATTTCATCCAAGAATGAAGAAAATGAAATTCAATCGTCTCAAATATTACAATATTACAATGATAATACAACTGCTAATTATTAGTTTCTGATTAATGTGCTTGGTATTAACAGTACAGTCCGAATGGACTAATATTTCCACATAATTGCAACAACAATGCCCCACAAGTTGGCAATACATACATGTTGCAGATGCATGAATCGAATTCAATGGAAGAATCCAGTTTTCGTTATGCCGCGCCCATCTCTAGCTCTCGCTGCACTCTCTGAATTTCAATTTCCAGCAATCTATGCAGCTCAGCTGTTGAATATTTTGAAACTAATGTGACTGAGCGCTGTTGGTGTCTATGGTGACAGCAGCAGTTACATTAGTTTCAAAAATAGTCTGTCATCAATTAAGCGTCGTGGCGAACTTATCTACATCATTCATGTCGTAATTGCTTATGACGTCACCCTACACGTAAATATTTGATTATTACGTCATAATTGATGGATAAACTTGAATCCTCCATTCAACAGTATGTCACGCATTATTTTCTAAATTGTCCAGTCTGAAGTTTAGATTCATTGTGGCGAATGCGAATCAAAGGATGAACATGGAAACATAGCAATCTGGGCAGTACCAATGGAAGATGTAACCATATTACGGTGTTTCTAAAAACTCAGACTGCAATTTTAGACTTACTCTAGGATATATGCATACGAACTTAATATCAAATTTGATAACTGATTATTTCTTAGTAGGATTCCGATATACAGACGCGTCTTATCGCTTACTGAATAACCATATTGTTCGTGAAAGATGTAGATGTGTAGGCCTATCAGTTTATAACAGTTTTAACAGTAAACATTCTGCCATCTGAAATATAACATTATTAATCTTATTGACACATCAAACATTTATAACATATGGCAATGCCATAAACAAATAACATCTCTCATAACTAACAAATTATTCACATGGCATCATTGGTCTATAATCGTATCATTTTATGTATCCCAACTAAATATGTATGACTAGACGCATCATTATAATACGTGTCTAAAACATACTGATGATATTAATCTAAAGCTATAATTTACAATAATTTAAAAAAAAAGTCCATCATTGAATATACAATATTCAAAACAGTTAATCCATGAAGCCTATGTTTGTACTAACGAAGCAATGGACATTTCCGGTTTTAGCTATGCCCCGCCCATCTCTAGATAAGTTCCACCCACACCTTGGGATCGATCGATCTCGGAACACACTGACTAACAATTTAAAAAAAAACTACACAGGTAAGCTGTTGAATATTTTGAAACCAATTTGACTGGGTGCTGTTGCTGCCTAAGGCAGCAACAGCGCCCAGTCAAATTAGTTCAAAATATTCAACAGCATGTTTATTAAATAACAAAGAATTACAAAGACATACAATTTACACAACGTGTCGGACTCTGAGATTTGATGACGGTCTATATGGAACCCTTTGTGACGTAATGATTGTGACGTCATCATGCACGCGTTGAACTGATTATGACGTCATACGAGGTCAGATGATGGATGGATACTCCGGAAAGGTGAATTACAGAGCTCTCCATATTATTTAGCATGGATATTAATAATTTTATGATCGGCAACGCTTTATGTAAATGATTCTGTAAGCATATAGTATTATATCAACACTTCTATCTGCATATACCCATGTATGTCAATTGAGGAACCCTGTTATAGCTATGCTCCATCCACGCTTCGCCCGTGTTTGGATCAATCGATCCCTGCATTTCCAGAAAACTATACAGGTAAGCTGTCAAATATTTTGAAACTAATTTTACTGGGTGCTGTTGCTGCATATGGCAGCAACAGCGCCCAGACAAATTGGTTCCAAAATATTCAACAGTATCTTTATTAACTAGTAAAGACACAGTTCATACATCAACGCTTAATCCATCATCAATTAAGCGCTCGTGACCAACTTATCGATGCCATTCATGACGCCATTGATTATGAGATCATCTTACACGTCAGCTAGTTGATTATGAAGTCATATTATTGATGGATAAACTGGTACCCTCCATAATTCTATGTGTAGATAACTATGTATGTCAGATATTCTATATGCAGATACATATGTATGTCAATGAATTTATATGCAAATAAATATGCATGGCAATGAGTTAATGTGCACTAAGGAGGTATATTAATTATTCTAGATGCATATGCACAGGATCGCACACAAGTTTCCATTGCATATCAAATTTATCCCACACGCTTAATAATATATCATTTGGACCGACCCTTAGTGAGGTACACATGAGATATTACTGAACAAGTGTGTTAAATTTGATTACGAAATGTCTACGAGTGTAACATTCTATTTATCACAGATTCTATTAGTTCGAATTTCCACACTGATTCTGGATCTTTCTCTGCCATCGTGTAATGTCCTTTTTGCTATCACTGCACATAGCGCTTCACTACTGCGAGTTCTTACAAATATGCAACAAAATATAGGCACAAATGCAAGATCCTATTATTTTAATCTTTTTGTAATCGCTTGTTTTCAAATTTAAAAGCTTTCTATTAATTAATAAACTAATCAAAATGTTTAAATCTACCTCATTTTAAGAGTAGTAAAATAACGCCACGTGTGATATTAATACATCATCGCTGCTAGGCGACAAATACATAATAGCATATTTCTCACGAAGTACGTCATAGCGCATGACTATAATACACGAGTGTGCTATGGAATGATATGTAATGGCTGAATGAATCTGATGCAATGAAATACAAGCTTATTTATGTGATAACATAATGTATGTCGATTATTCTATATGCGTATATGCATCTATGTCACTGATTTTATACGCAGATAAGCGTGTATGTCAATTATTATATTTGCATAACGCAAGTATATTAACTAATCTACATGCGCATATTCATATGTGGCAATGATTCAATTTGCAAATAAGTAGCTATGTTAATAAGTCTATGTGCAGTAATCATGCATGTTAACGAGTCTCTATCCAGATAAGCATGTATGCCAATGGTATGCATACAGCATGTATGCCAATGGTATGCATACAGCATGTATGCCAATGGTATGCATACATCATGTATGTCAATGGTATGCATACAGCATGTATGTCAATGGTATGCATACAGCATGTATGTTAATGGTATGCATACAGCATGTATGTCAATGGTATGCATGCAGCATGTATGTGAATGGTATGTATACAGCATGTATGTTACTGATTCTATATGTATATAGAATGTATGTTACTGATTGTATATGTATATAGAATGTATGTTACTGATTCTATATGCATATAGCCACGCATGGTATTGATTCCATATGCAAATCGCATGCACGTTACTGATTCTATATGCAAATAGCATGTATGTTATTGATCCTATATGCATATAGCATTATGTTACTGATTCTATATGCACATAGTATGTATGTTACCGATTCTACGTGCATATAACCATGCATTTTACTAATTCTATATGCATATAGCATGTATGTTACTGATTCTTTATGCATATAACATGTATGTTACTGATTCTATATGCATATGACATGTATGTTACTGATTCTATATGCATATAACATGTATGTTACTGATTCTTTATGCATATAACATGTATGTTACTGATTCTATATGCATATAACATGTATGTTACTGATTCTATATGCATATAACATGTATGTTACTGATTCTATATGCATATAACATGTATGCACTGATTCCATATGCATATAACATGTATGTTGCTGATTCTATATGCATATAGCATTATGTTACTGATCCTATAATATGCATATAGCATGTATGTTACTGATTCTATATGCATATAACATGTATGCACTGATTCCATATGCATATAACATGTATGTTGCTGATTCTATATGCATATAACATTATGTTACTGATCCTATAATATGCATATAGCATGTATGTTACTGATTCTATATGCATATAACATGTATGCACTGATTCCATATGCATATAACATGTATGTTGCTGATTCTATATGCATATAACATTATGTTACTGATCCTATAATATGCATATAGCATGTATGTTACTGATTCTATATGCATATATAATTATGTTACTGATCCTATATGCACATAGCATATATTTTACTGATATGTATATAAGCATATATGTTATATAATTCAGTATACATATAAGCAGCATGGATGTCGACGGAGTTATATGCAGCTAAACATAATACATCTGTGGATATAATCTGTAGATCTGGATTGTGCACGTGATGCTGCATCGGGTAAACTCTATCGGCAATCACAGATTCAGCTTCGGAATGCGAAATACATAGTATATAACAACAACAACTAAATACGAGATCTGTAATATACATAAATACCAAACCATCAGACCATTTATATGGAATGTCAGGCATATATTTATATATCTGGCTGTAACACGAACTGGTATTTAACAATAACCATGCTAACAATATAACGGTAATTCAATAACAATGTGCACTATAACAGATGCTAATAGACATTTCCATGTTTAGCTATGCCCCGCCCATTTCTAGCTAAGCTCCACCCACACCTCGCTCGTGTTTGGATCCATCGATCTCTGAACTCTCTGACTATCAATTTCCAGAAATCTATACAAGTAAGCTGTTGAATAATTTGAAACTAATTTGACTGGGCGCTATTGCTGGCTATCAGCATGTTTATTAAGCTTTAGAGACATACATTTCGTAAAAACGTGTCGGACTATTAAGAGTTAAAGACGGGCCATGTAGAATCATTTATGACGTAATTATTATGCCGTCATCCTACACGCCGCTTAGCTAATTATGACGTCATATGACATCATTACTCAGGAAAGGTCCATTACAACATTTGACCTGATTTCTGATATACGTCATGATTTAGTTCCAAAAGAATACGCGATTTAGAAAATGCCTCATTTCACCAAATATCTATGCCAAGAAGAGCAGTCTAAAAGTCATTACCCAACGGCATTTTATTTTACATGAACAAGTATCTATTTGCCATAGATCCCTTAACTTTAACTTTTTATGTTTTGTGTATAGAATAGCATCACAATACTGTTTAACCTCCTAACGATATACAGGCGACTGTCGGTATCAATACTAGAGGCAACCCTTATAATTCTGACTAATGTCACCAGCAGCAATGGCAATGCTATGATATGCTCGCTCGCTTGCCGTGGAAAAATGACATTATTTTAACGTGGAAACTTTAATTCTTTAATAGTTTCTATCAGTTAAAAATTAAATTGTTGATCTACTTAAGGGGATTTCGCAATATATTAGATTATTAGCGACGGAGAGAGAGAGAGAGAGAGAGAGAGAGAGAGAGAGAGGGAGAGAGAGAGAGAGAGAGAGTGAGAGAGAGAGAGAGAGAGTGAGAGAGAGAGAAGAGAGGTGGGAGAGAGGGAGAGGGAGAGCGAGAGAGCGTCGGCGAGAGAGAGAGAGAGAGAGAGAGAGAGAGAGAGAAAGAGGGAGAGAAATAGAAAGAGAGTGAGAGATGGGGAGATAGATGGAGAGCGAGAGAGGGAGAAAGGGAGGAGAGGGGGATAGAGGGAGAGTGAGAGGAGAGCGAGCGAGGGAGAGGGCGTGAGTGAGGGAGAGAGAGCGACAGAGAGAGAGAGAGACAGAGAGAGAGAGAGAGAGAGAGAAAGAGAGAGAGAGAGAGAGAAAGAGAGAGAGAGAGAGAGAGAGAGAGAGAGAGAGAGAGAGAGAGAGAGAGAATGAATAGATATCAAGAATAATATTATACAGAATTGTATGCAAAGATCGTCGTATCATATATGTAGAGTGTGGTTTATTGTGAGAAAACAAGAACTTGATTGGATTAAGTTCTCAACCATATACATAATCTCTGTTTACGAGAGAAGGAATGTGTGCTTTCTGCGACATACCAAGAGCTGGCTACAAAGATGGCATCGACCTTGCAAAGACCTTTACCGAATACAACAACTGCAAGAATGTACATTTCTACAGACAATAAAGTAAAGGGCAGAACACTTGTAACGATCTTGCTTCTGGCAGCTGGCAGACTCTTTGATCTACCACAATCGATAGTATGGGATTACCTACAGAGTAATGGCAATTATGTGTTTGCTGAGCGCATTCTACCTACAGATATGTTGCTACAGTTATAGGTAAGATGCTATTATCATTAGATATTAGACATGTATAGTCACATTTCTTCTTATTACCGATTCAGAGCATATCAACTGAGTTCACATGTAACCTCTCTTGTGTTAACTTATCACTGTGTGGTTCAAGCCGGCCAATAAAGGCATTTGCAATGGTCTTGAGAAATGTCCATGTGCAGGGTAAGAGAAGACTATTTTTGATAATTTACTACTGGAATGACTGAATACACAAGAATAACCTTCTTTTCGTCAGCAAATGGAAAATGCCTACGCAAAAAAAATGTACTTTCTGAATCATTAACCCCCTCGTGTCGGAACCAGCTCAAACCGGCCTCTACAGTGCTCTTTAGGAGCGTCCATTTGCAGGCCAAGAGAAGACTATTTTTTGACAATATACCACTCGGTTATTGAGCCAGTCATTCCAGTGGTAAATTTTCAAAAATAGTCTTGTCTTGGCCTGCAAATGGACATTCAACAAGTACATATTTTAATTCTTTCAACAAATTTAGTCATTAAAGGGCTGATGATCAAGCTGGCAAAAACCCGACATCTGCGGTGGTCATGAGTCAGGCATATTTTCAGGAAAACAGGAAGTCTTCTCTTGGTCGGCAAAAATTCTAATTTTCTTTAAACATCTTGACCGTTAAATGGTTAAATGATATAAATATCACTTTCAGCGAGCAGAAACGCTGTTTACTCAAGACGGGTTACCATGATCCAAAACAGAAACTATGCTTACTAAACAATATGTTTAACATCGTGGACATTAAAGGATATATTCGAAAACCGATTTACAATGGAATACATATTATCTTGATTATTTTGAAACTAATTGTACTTGGATGTATGGCAGGATCCCAGTCAAATTAGTTTCGAAATTTTCCACAGTTTACCTGTGTAGGTTTAGCTTTCATTTCCGATTATGAGAATTCAGTTTTCAAAAGCTTAAGCTTTCATTTGTCGAGAGAAGAATGACATGATCTTTATTGATAATTCTGATATCATTGTTAAGAAGAATTGAAACTCTATTTATAAATTAACCCTTTGTCGGCAGAGTCGATCTACCCTGGCATTAAATTAGAAAATCAATATTTTATATGTTGGTCACAACTGTCCTGAAAGACAACAACTAATGAGATTATTTGGAATGTGTGAAACACATTAATAACATTGCATGACGCTATTTAACAGGGAATATATATATATATATATATATATATATATATATATATATATATATATATATATATATATATATATATATATATATATATATATATATATATATATATATATATATATATAATAATAATAATAATAATAATAATAATAATAATAATAATAATAATAATAATGTGTATTTATATGCACAACAACAAAGACACATATGGGCCCATACCTGGAGGGCATTCTTGTTTCATGACTGGTCAGATTCTAGGAATCTTGCTATGACTGTCTTCTTATTCTCCACCTTATACATGTCCCAATTGAGAGGGGCCCGGTCTGTTCCTCAATCGTCATAATGTACGATTTGTATGTGTCTAATGAACTTACAATTTAGTACGCAATCTGTTGTATATTTTGAAAGTAATATGACTGGGAGCTATTACTGCCATAGTCAGCAACAGCATCCAGGAAAATTAGTTTCAAAATACTCGACAGGTTATCTGCATAGATACCGTGGAATGTAGATTCTGGGAAGTAAGGCTTCAATGTTTCATATCGACTCTACGACAAATAAAATGTGGGAGGAGCTTGGATAGAAATGGTCGTGGTATATCTAGATATGAATCCAACTATTCTGTCCAGATATGGTCAGAATATCGTCTCTGGATCCTGGTTTGTTCGTAGACCTGGTGACAAAACGTAAATCGAGGTATCGAGTCTATCGATCAATCAGATGACGCCATAAACAACTACGTCACATGTAGGCTGACGTCATAATCTATTACATCAGGAATGACGTAATTAAGTCGTCATATACGCTTAATAGTTCGTCAAGTTGTATGAATTGTATGTTTTTCTATTTAACAAACATTATGCTAAATATATTGAATCTAATTCAACTTGGCCAAATTAGTTTCGAGATATTCAACATGATATCTATATAGGATTCTGGAAATTGAGATTCAGGGAGTGCAGGGATCAATCGATCTCAACACGGGCGAAGCATGGGCGGGGCTTAGCTAGAAATGGGCGGGGCATGGCTAAAACTGGATTCACGCATTCAAATCTGTGCATTCAATATTCTATAAATCGAAAAATGTATCTAAGTTCTATAGAAGTAAAATCTGATAGATTAACAAATAACTATAAATCAGTACAATATATCGATCTATGCGTATGCGGATATTACGACATTAATTTTCGACATATGTACAGAGAACGCTAGAATGGACCATTCCATTTTTAGCTATGCCCCACCCATCTTTACCTAAGCTCCACCCACACATCGCTCGTGTTAGGATCGATCGAATATCTTAACTATCTGACTATCAATTTCCAGAACACTATATAGGTAAGCTATTGAATAGTTTGGAACTAATTTGACTGTGTGTTTCTGCTGCCTATGGGTGTTGTTGCTGACTATAGCAGCGTGTTTATTAAATAGTAGAGACGTACAATCCGTACAACGTGTCGGACTATTACGAGTTAAAGACGGGCCAAATAGAGTCATTTATTATGTACTGATTATGACGTCTTCCTAAACGCTGACGTCAGCGTGATAGATGGATACTCTGGAAAGGTGAATTCTCAGTAGTTGTTGGTCTAGAGAAATGGATCACTCTACTTCCCGTGGTGGACCCAGGAATCACTCTTCTGAGAAGGATCTACGCTCTTGGGCCCGACCCCATACGGCGGCTGGGTCCTTGCGCTTGGCCCTTGCGCATAGATGGCTGGGGCACAGCATGGGGTGTATCCAGCACCGTTTGTTGCCATGATCAGTGACTTGGCGGAGGGGTGGAGTGTGTGCATCAGATGGTATCTCAATAGACCATTCAACAATTTCACTTATACAATCGCCATCGTTTGATCAAAAGTCCACGTGACCAGGGCTGTATATGAGATTATAATAATAATAATAATAATAATAATAATAATAATAATAATAATAGGCGCAAGGGGTTTGTATCGCTCACGTGGAACATTGCCGGGAATTTCTAGTAGAAAGGCCATGGCTTACATATATAGGCTTATAGATTTCTTGTCAAAAACAGTTCTAGTAGGAAACACAGTAATTTTAGTCATAAAATTATAAATTGTGGCCAAACATTTAAGGAGTAGTGGCTATGAGTAATTGATTTCCTGGACATTTTTATAAATCCAAGATGGTTGCCGAAAACATTGACTAATCAGTACTCTCCTTAGATGTCTTGACGCCTATAACGCTTGGATCGTTTCAGCCAAGTCGCGTTGAAATCGGCCCCTTGATCAAGGATGCCTTTTAAAGCATTTTCAGAAAATGTTAAAAAACCAAGATTGAAATCGCCCACATTCTTAATGGCCTACCACAATAGGATCATTACACTCAAATTTGGTCAAAATCCAGCAAAATGTTTTGGAGGATATACGTTTAAAAGGATTTCTATGAAATCCAAGATGGCCACCACAAAAGGTTTCTAATAAAAATTCTTGTTAGAACTCTTGAAGCCTACAACAATCGGTCCACCCAAGTTTCGTTGATATCGGGCCATTGATTAAGAAGTAGTGTTTAAAGGATTTAATAAAAACAATCACAAAACCCAAAATGGCCACCGGAAAAAATCCATTTATCAAAATTCTAAATAGCTTACAAGATCACTCTAGCCAAATTTGCTCAAACTATGGCAATTTGTCAAGAGCTGGTTTTTAAAGTGTTGCCGGAATATTTTGGATACTACAAGATGGGCACCGTAAACATTAATCAATCAAATGCCAGAAAATGGAAATTATGGAGCCTAACACAATATGACCATTCCACCCATATTAGGCTAGAATGTATCAAGCATTTTAGCAGGAAATTAATTGCTAATCCAAGATGGCCCGGGACAGAATGGCCAAGCAAAATTCTGAATAGAACTTCCTTCCTCTGAATAGGATCATTTTGACAGAATTTGGTTAAAATCCCCTTAGCGCTTAGGAGGAGATACGTCTTAAAGAAATTACAGAATTTTGGGAAACTCAAGATTCTCGACCCCTCCCGCGATAGAATAGTTCCATTCAAGTTTCATTGAAATATGGCCATTGATTAAGGATGAATGTCGTTTTAAAGTATTTACAGAACGTTTAATGAAAGTCCAAGAAGGATGCCGGAAAAATTGACCAATCAACCTTATGACCTGAACTTAGGGAGAGTACCACCATGGGGTCCTTCCACACACGAGTTGGTGAACGATTGACGACGTCCACACAGACGATGGACGAACGATCGACGGTCGTCATGCCATAAGTTCACCTGGCTATTCTGGCCAGATGAATTAATAATGGGATTATAAGATTTACTGCAATACACAAAAGGCAAATACACACCAACTTTAGAACAATTTGTGCATAATGTGCATAGTCCCCAGAATGTGGATCCATCGGTGCGTATGTTCAGTAAGACTTTCAGATATGTCCCAGATGGCATAGCGACGTGCATTCAGTAATGTTATCTGACAATTATTTTGAAATAATTTACTTGAAATTTCCGATGCCGCAGGAAGAGACAGCTCGCAGTATTAGTTGCCAAAATGATCAAAATTGTAGCTGAATGTCCATTCCAGTTTGAAGACGGAGACTGACTGCGGCTTGATGTGAGTAAACAACCAAGATAACTGATCAAATTTGACCAAATTCAAACATCAATAGCTGCACAATTAACGATCAAGAAGAGAGACTAAGCCGTGTATTCTCATGTGTTAGATACACTTCGCTGAAAACATGGGCTACTGGGGCGGCACTGGAACATTTTCGGGTTAATGCAACTGGAATTGACCAAGTACAGGCCCAGTAATCTGCGTGATCAGGGTCCTGTACCATTTCAAATCGAACCATTATCTTCCGTGATATTGTATTTTAACAGTCACGTGTCTCTGAATCAACGATGTTAATGTTGTCCGATAACTGTATGTCTAAACCAATACAAATTTCCCAAATTTAATACAACGATACATATTTAACTAATATTAAAATGTACATTGATAAGAAGTCAAGTGGGGCAATCGTCTTGCGGATACACACCTTCATCGGTAACAACCACACACATGCAGTACATTGGATGTAGCATGTGTTTCTCACACAAGTGCCAGTCTCGATAAGGAGATTGACAGACTGCACTCAGTACACATTTCTAATAAAGTTGGTGGCGCGGTAGAATAAGATGGAAAACCACTCAAGATCAAACAACGTTTCTCAGTTATCAAGATGAAAATATCCATCATGGATTATGGTTATCATCATTATCGCCTAATGAAATGATGTGTTGGGACCAATCCATCGCCAGATCTTTAATTTATACTTCTGTAGCAATACCATTCTGGTAGTTCCAGTAACTCGGAGGAGCAGGATGCATATGACGGGGAATCACATGACTGCCATTACCATTCATGAGCATTCTATGTACTAGATCATGTTCTGGTATCAGATTGTCATGGCCATAGGCTCCACCACTGCCACCATTTTGCTGTTCTGTGCCCCGCGCTGACTGTCATACATTGCTGTTGTCGTCATTATTCTGATTGCCAGTATGTTTGAATAAAGGCTTATTCCGATAGTGGTTCCATAGTTGTAAAACCAGCTCTGAGACGAGTACATCATTGGCATTCTTGCTCACTAATCGCAAGACGAATATACCATCTTGTCTAAGATATTGTTCTGCAAATTTCACAGCGAGTTTCTTATCGAGTTCTGATTTATAACATTCGTTCACTTTGAGGAATTTCTTTAGGTAGCGGATCCTCTGTGGTCGGACCATAATGGTATAAAGCCAGACCAGAAAATTGAAGACGCTGAAGGAGGCCACAAACACCAGCCAAAACCAGACAAATATGAATATCTTTTCATTAAATAAGTTAATAGGCAGGACACATTGCACGGTGTACCGGTGGACATTATTCCCAAGCCGCCTTATTTCGAAATCACATAACGTTACCCTGGGGAAACGAGGCGACGCGTTCCATTCACTGCCATTTATCAAGCTCTTTACCACGTCAATACCGTATACGTTATAGTCCGTTCCCAAGAATTCATTCAAAATGAACAATTGTCCGATAGAGTTGGCCACATATAGCCCTTTGATGACCATATAAACGAAGACTAGGTAATTTCCATACCTTTTGCCACATAATAGGCAACAGAGAGAGGCGAGCTTTTGACGGATTCTTATACAGCATCCAGATCGATACTCCCGTGCGTTCTCAAGCCACCGGTCCATGTAGCGGGCGATGTGTTTGATGGTCCTTTCCCGATCCTCAGCAGCGATAAACTGGGTTTCGGCTGCCAACGTTACTATGCGGTCCAGGTTTACACCAGAGGCAGTGCTCAGTATTCGCCAGAGAATGCAGGGAAGCTTGAACATAAGAGCTTGAAACAGCAATATCATGGGCACCCACTGGTAATATCCGAGTTCGCTCTCCAGTTTCGGCTCCTGACGCAGAGGTATCTCAGAGGTGAAGGGGACATAGTATGTATTCTTAATCCAGCACACGTTGTTGGTGTATTCAACCTGGCTGTCTTCGAACTCGCCTGGGCACCAGCAGTGCATAGGTTCGCCGACATACTGCTTGGTGCTGACGACGATGGTGAAGATAATGAGGATGATGGAACTGTACAGGTGGTTAAGACGGTCGATCCAGTCATCGTCATAGCGACCCTTCAACCGAGCGTAGGTGGCGAAACTTCCTAACACACTGTCAAGCCTGCAAAGACACAAGAAGCAAGGAACCATTATTACTTTTGGTGATGCACATTGATCGTAAATAAAAAACAAACTTTTGATACAGTTAATGATATTACAAAATGCACTACATACTAAAGAGCTACGCTCAGTTAACCCTTCTTGCGCCTCAAAGCGTTTGAAAATAATACTTAGATCAATGCCACATCTAATGGTCCAGATATTCTTCTCTGTGATTGTCCATGTAGATACGATCATATCCCCTTGCAAAATTACCACTGGACCTTACAAGAAGAAATTTAATTTACCACTGGAACGGCTAGCTTGGTTTCAGAATAAGTCATTCCAGTCGTACGTTTTGAAAGAAATGCTCTTCTCTGATTCTTCAAATGAATACTGGCTAAGCAAACACCTTTTTTATGACCATTGTCCATTTAATGGACACAGACGGCGAAAATGGGCAATTTGCTGGGCAAAATTTGTCAGTGATTTTTTTTCTAACACATGTCGTCTTTCAGCCATCAGTGTTAAGGAACGATCATCTTTTGCCACTAATATGTAGATGATCTCTTTCACATTCTATAAAGTGATTGAATTGGTGAATCCAGTTTCACAGTCAATCGTATGACGTCATAATCAACTATGCAACACGTAGACTGACGTCATAATCAATTACGTCATGAATGACGAAGCCTGGTTAGCCACTAACGCTTAATTGGTGACGGACTAAGCAGTGTTATACGAATTGTATGTCTTTACACTTTAATAAACCTTACGTTGAATATTTTAAACTAATTTGCCTGGGCATAAGCAGCAACAACACCCAGTCAAGTTAGTTTCAAAATATTCAACAGCTTACCTATATAGTTTTCTGGAAAGTGAGATGCAGAGAGTGCAAGGATTGGTTGATGCCAACACAGGCAAGGCGTGGGTGGAGCTTGACTAGAAATGGACGGGGAATATCTAAAACTGGATTCCTCCATTCAGTATGAAAGTATAAAATCAAATCAGGCTTGGTGTGTCCTGTTGTCATATCCGCTCTCTAATGGTTACCTGGCGAAACTGGATAAGGAGAAACTAGGAGATACAATCAAATTAAGATGAGATTACGGGAAGAAGTAAATAATGAGAAATGACCAGATGAAAAATTTACCATACTAGTATGCATCGTTTCAGTGTCACACCGCCGGCTGGGATTATTTAACCAGAAATGCGAGAGATTTATATATAGCGTGAGATGAAACCCAAATGCATGAATCTCAAATGAATGGCGTGTGTCGAAACTGAGATACTTGTGGTCGTAATAAGGAATATTCTAGTTGCCGGGTCTGATTCACACAAACTGGGTCCCTATAGCCAAATTACCTCCAAAGTATTCAACTTATCAGTTAGTAAATTGGAAATTCATCACAGATATACAAGTCAGACACTATCGTGAGGTGGCATATCCTTTTTAGCAACGGATCTATGTCATTAGGATTGCGAAGTCAGCGACAAAATGACGTGTTTCATTATGACGTCAGCTACTTCAGTGACACATTGAATGCATCCATTCACATTCCTTATCTAGCACGAACAGTCTATTAAATGTTACCGATTTAACCTTGGTAAAAAAAATGGCAATTTTCTGAGATCATCCCAGAAGCCGTTCTTTGCCGGCTTTGGGGGGGGGGGGGGGGGGTTACGCGTTTATTGCACCACGGTTACCTACCAGTCGTCACAGCATCCATTTTTCGCCATTGTTGTTTATTATGTATTTGCGTATTACTATATTACTTGGTAATACTGCAATACATCCTTAAATTATATCTTGTATTTGAAAGTATATAGCTACAAGTCTTTTGATCTCACAACTCCAAATTATAGAATTACATAAATAAATATGACGATATAGTTACAGATATCACTGAATCCAGTTAGAATCCACGCATTTTGTCAATTGATAAGAACTGTAATAAACACGCCCCACGCGTTTATGCTTGACGAAGTCTATATAGCTACCAAAAGCGAACTGGAATTAGTTTTTCACATATGACTTCTTTGATCAATTAAAATCTCCAAACGAAAATGGCACACTATATAACCTTTGATTGATTCAATATTCCACAACGTTTGAACTACTCAAATTCGAATGAGAATGATATACAACAAGACCAGAATAATGTGTGAAATTTGAAGACTACGAGCAACACAGTTTACTATTGACATTAAGGTACGTTACGCTGATTAATTCGTATCGCCATTGATAGGATTTGGTAACTAGTTAACACTCAACCCGGCCAAAATTACCTCTGCACTGGTCTTGCGAAATGTCAATTTGCAGAGCAAGAGAAGAATTCTCTTGAAAACTTACCACTGTAATGACTGACTCGATAGCCAAGCCAGTCATTCCAGTGGTACATTTTCAAAAGCAAGCTTCACTTGGTCTGCAAATGGACATTTTAATGAAAATATTCAAATTTTCCTGAACAAATTTGAGTGACAAATGTTTTAACTGAAACAATAATTTCGACGATGGTCAAGTAATAACATAAAACATGCTGAACGAGAAATTCTGACAGCTACTACACACACATACACACACACACACACACAGGCAGCATAGGTCCTTGTCCTATGAACTTGCCAGAGACAATAGCAAGGGTCATTTGCGATGCATGTCACCTAGGAGATGCATGAAATCTTATAACGAATTCATTTGATATTCAAACCTCAGAAGCAACCCCTATAATTCCATTGGTCGATTAATTTATGCAACCAACAAAATTATACAGAAACTCTTCTTGGGAAAGGCCAAATATGCGAGGTTTCTGATACTGTATTTATAATTCTGTGCATTTCACCACCATAACGTCAGTCCACTGACACTTCTCTATCAAATACGGCAAACACCAGCTGCCATCGTAACTCCCTGGAGACACGATAACGCTATCCCGTCTCTGGATAATTCCACATGCAAATTTACACAACTGATGTAGAGAATACTCGTATAGTGAATTATAATCTGCTATTAATTTGATTATGACTATGTTAACGAAGGAAGTTGGCAATAAGCATGCATTTGCCATTAGACAACGATTAGTTGTAGCGCAATCAAAGATATGTACATGACTTCCCATGGCGAGAGTCAACTGCATCCGTATATTAGAATCATCATCAAATGGACAATGTGCCAAGTACCACGCACATCCTAATACATCAGTGGGATTTGAGCAAGCGCGTCATTGAAAAGAGACTGTGGGATCAATGTTATCAAAGCTTCGTAATATGGAAACTGTTTAATGAGGTGACACTTATCACAGACATTGTATACATAGTTGTCTAAATTTACTAAACTTCGCGTCGGAATACACACCATTGCGGCAATCAGAACCGCGGATTTCCGTGCCATTGGACGGTGTGTAGATGCCATGACGTAATTTGTAAATATTATAGAAGAAAATTGTTCCAATATATATTCGTTTAATAAAAAACTTTGATTCCCAGTTTGTTTAACCCTTTCATAGTGAAGGCAGCCAGAGCCGGCCTCTGCAGTCAGGGTCGTGTGGAATGCCCATTTGCATGCCAAGAGAAGACTATTTTAAAATCTTATCACTGGAATGACAGTTTTTTTTTTACAAATTTACCCATTATAGGGTTAAAAATAAACAACATTGCTCTGCGTGGGCAGACCACGGTTGCTAAGAAACCCATTTTGCTGGCACCTGGCCTAGACAAGGAGTACAGGAGAAGGCACGTGTCGTGTCGTAATCATGTTCCATGAAAGACAATAAATAGGTCATGCAAACTTGAGAAAATATGATTACATTGTCCCGTGGAAGAATCCAGTTTTATCTATGCCACGCCCATCTCTACCTAAGCCCCGCACCCACTTCGCCATCCTTGGATAGATCGATCCCTGAACTCCATATGGACTCGACTATGGATTTCCAGAAAAAGTATACAGGTAAGCTGTTGCATATTTCGAAACTAATTTGACTGGGCGCTGTTGCTGCATATGGCAGCAAAAGCGTCCAGTCAAATTAGTTTCAAAATATTCAACATAACGGATACCCTCTGTTTTCTCCGGGAATAGAGGGATCCTAACTAACACTCATGGGTCTGACGTCACAATCAAAATTACGTAGCTCTATCACGAACAGTGAAAATTCTGTCACGAAATTGTACGAATTGTATATCATTATACAATTTATCTGTTGGATATTTTGAAAGTAATTTGGCTGGGAGCTGTTGCTGCCATAAGCAACATCAGGCACAACTCAAATTAGTTTCAAAATATTAAACAGGGTACATTGAAAGTCAGATCATCATGTTTCAAGACATAAAATTGATTCCAACGTGCACAAAAGTGGGCGGAGCTTATCTAGAAATGGGAGGGGCATAGCTATAAATTGATCCCTCTCTTAGTATTTATCATTGCTTATCTAACTGCTTACCACATTTACCACTGATACCATTTGGGTACCTGGTCGCTATCACTGATAATGCGTGTTACGGGCCGGTACTGGACAAACGTCTGGCCAATGCGAGCCGGTAAAAGGCGGCATTGGTCCAGTCCCGGCCCAGTTACATGCGTTATCCGGAATGTTTCGTCGGGATTATATTTTCCTTACCATGAGTATTTGATGTTATCGTCACAATCCTACATCAGATTACAGGGCGTATTTAATTCTATTTATCTAATATGATACGCCTGGAATCCTCTCATGGTGCGCTGAAATTAGTATTAATACGATCAGTTCATATAACAGCAGGCTTGACCTCTGATAACGTGTATCGTTATATTCTATGGTAACTAGTTAATGGTAGCTAACAGGGACGTGTAACCCATACCACTCTGATGATAGAATCTTGTTCTATGTCAATGGCAAATAAACGGGTGCACATATTTCAAGAATTTGCTAGAGATTGGCGGGGTATATCTAAAACTGGATTCCTCCATTGGGAAGGAACCTGTTGCTCCCATGGACAACAACAGCTCAGCGTCAAATTAGGTTCGAAATACTCGCGATAATATTTATTATATCCTAAGGATTCAAAAGGTGTAATCACTGCATGTACTTTAGTTAGATACATAAGATTGGAATTGGAACATCAAAGGAAAGTGTCATCGTGTTGCCATGGATTCTCGAGGACAAAACACCATCGCATGAACATTTGATTAAGTTATAACAAAAATTCTCATTGTCCCTTGAGAAAAATATAACTAGGGAAAACCCACGTATAATTCAGAGACATGTAATCTGTCACATTCGTACTTGATACTCGTGCGATTGCCCAATGCATCGTCACAATGTCGTACATACACATGCTATGGACCTTTCCGGTTTTAGCCATGCCCCGCCCATCTCTAGCTAAGCTCCACCCACACCTCGCTTGTGTTGGGCTCGATCAATCTCTGAACACCTATCAATTTCCAAAAAACTACACAGGTAAGCTGTTGAATATTTTGAAACTAATTTGACTGGGTGCTGTTGCTGCCTAAGGCAGCAGCAGCAACCAGTCAAGTTAGTTTCAAAATATTCAACAGCATGTTTATTAAATAGCAAAGAATTACAATTCATACAACGTGTCGGACTCTGAGATTTGATGATGGTCTATATGGAACCCATTATGGCGTAATGGTTGTGACATCATCACACACGCGCTGAGCTGATTATGACGTCATACGAGGTCAGATGATTGATGGATACTCGGAAAAGGTGAATTGTCATTAGCGAATGCAGCATAGCTCAGAAATAACACAACATGTTTCCATAACAAACATTGAAACATATTAGCTAGTACAATGGTGAACACGATGTAAGAAATGTTATGGTGAATAATTTGAATATATTTGGATTGGAAGACAGTGTTTTCCAATCCAAGCATCGTTAAAATATTCAACAGTAAGATTTCCTTTGATTTAGAAACGTGTTATGTTAGGCCTTAGCTGGGCTATATTCACCTGTTGTTATGCGATGCGTATGGATGTGCTGCTGAATGGATTCAATATGTGTTAGTCTTCTGCGGGAAATTTGTCATCAGAATCGATATGGAACGCATATTGTTCGCTAGAGTTCTATTCAGAGAGAGAGAGAGAGAGAGAGAGAGAGAGAGAGAGAGAGAGAGAGAGAGAGAGAGAGAGAGAGAGAGAGAGAGAGGACAATATGCGCTGATTGTTGGCCATAGTTGCTAATTGCGAGCCGAGGATAGGATGTTACGATGATGGTGATACGATTGACAAGTTCTCTCCACCCACCATTCATCATGCTATTAGACATTCAGCTATCATACATGACGCTACCAGGCATTGAGCTACCATACATTGAGCTACCATACACCAAGCTACCATACATCCAAATATCAGCCATCCAGCTGTCATACATGAAGCTACCATACAATGAGCGAACACGCATCAAGCTACGAGACATCACGCTACCATACAACTAGCTACCACACAACGAACTACGACAGTCCAGGCTACCATACATCAAGGTACCAAACATCGAGCTATTCTACACCAGGCTACCACACACCAAGATCCAAAGAATCACACTACAAGGAATCACACTAACACCAACCAAGCATCAAGCTACCATACATCAGGCTACTATACAACGCGCTACCATACACCATGCTACCATACACTAAGCTAGTATACAGCAGGCTACCATACACAATGCTACCGTGCATTAAGCTACCGTTCAGCATGCTACCATACATTACGCTATACTACAGAACATTAACATACACAAAGCTACCATGCATCAAACTACCAAGCATTACGCTACCAAATATCAAGCTACCATACATCAAGCCACCAAATATCAAGCTAGCATACATTATGCTACCATACAGCACGCCACCAGACATCAAGCTACCATACACCAAGCTACCAAATATCAAGCAACCGTACATCAAATTGTCATACATCAAGCTATCATGCATCAAGCTACCATACATCAAGCTATCAAACACCGAGCTAGCATCCCACCCATCATACCATTCATAGAACAAGCTAGCAAACTAGGGCTCGAAAATTTTCACGAATAGCCACCAACATGCGGTAAAATATCACGATATGCATGGCACTGCCTAAAGAGTCATGTTCACATAAATAACCTATATGCGCACACATCTGAGGACGCTGCTAGACCACCACTCCTCCCACAGATCCCGTCGTCATTCCCCAACGTTTCGAATAAGTGCTGTAGACCCGCTACTAATACCGCATCGAATTCCACGATAATACTCTTATGAACATGTGTTTACAGAAACGCTGGTATGTCCACATGTCAAACCAACGCCATCTGCAAAATTGTACGTAGCAATCGGATCACCACAAGGTGATAGTTTGCCACCAGTGCTAATCATCTGTCATAGCACTCCAGCTCTATCATCTGTTTGAGAACATTGGACAAGACTAAATTATCTAATCTCAAAGGCAAACATGCCAATAGAAGTGGGCTACGCAGATGATTTTGACGTTATCGAAGAAGAATGATTACGGTAGAGCTGCGCGATATACCGATACCATATTTAAAACCGATATCCTGCACTGACGGTTTCATAACCGATTATAAAAAATAAATATCGAAAAACCGAATATGAACATATTTTCGATTTTTCGTATCAGGATTGTTAAAAATAAAAGATACTAACGAGCATGAAAATCGTAATGAATAATAATGGCCATACTTTCCATTAAGCTATGTTCGGGGCAACTAATAATTGAACGTGGCCCCAATTGCGCATATTGTGTAACTCCATGTAACTCGCTGCACGCCGAGAGAAATCAAGCAGCGAATTAATTAAATAAATATCCACTCGTCTTTTCTCTGGTAGTCTCAGATAAATTTGCAATATAAAACACAGTACTAATGTGGGAATTTGTCATTAAAATTTGTATCGGGGAAAAGCTTTCTAAACAACGGCATCCATTTTATTTACGTCACCGGCTAATTAACATAATGCAAAGTCGTCCCAACACTAAATCGCCAGATTGCATCAAAATCTCTCCAATAACTATAATGCTGATTAGGATATAATTTTAAATAAAATTATTACTCAAACCGTTTTTTAAAACGTTATCTTCTATACACAATATCATATTAACTTATGAAATTCGCGATCGCAATATTACAGTTAATATTTTCTTCAAGGCATGATTTCGTTCTCGGGTCGAATTGGAAATGA
This sequence comes from Chaetoderma sp. LZ-2023a, assembly GCA_034401795.1. NCBI lineage: Eukaryota > Metazoa > Mollusca > Caudofoveata > Chaetodermatida > Chaetodermatidae > Chaetoderma > Chaetoderma sp. LZ-2023a. Next base: position 62,423,620 of record CM067359.1, read on the forward strand.
AAGAAGAAAGGGAGATAATTACATCATAATTAATTACAATCGCGTGATTTACGTCTTTTCGCAACCTGTTTTGCTGATTTATGATTAATTTTGACAAAATAAACGATGTTTATTTAACTGTGTGTAATATTTAGGCGGTCTAATTAATAATTTCACTCCCGCGATGATGGATAGTATAAGGTATGTTAAGCTTTAAAGGCGTAAAACGTTACGAATGTATCAGGGCATGAAAATACGTTCTGTTTTCGTGCTAATTTTTATCATTTAAATTTTTTGTTTCATGTCCATAAAACCGATATTCGGTTAAAACCGATATGAAAAGTCATATCGAAACCGATATGGCTGTAAGCCAAACCGCGCAGCCCTAGATTACGGTACCTTCTTTCGCGGCTAGTGAAGAAGAGAAAAAACTTGCAGTACAATCAGCATTACAAATATATAAAGACATGCCTTCAGATATGGATGGGTGGGTTGGTGGCTCTAACCTTCCCATGTAAGTCAAGATAAAAATATGCACTCTTACAGGGGTCTCAATAACTGTGACAGCTGAACCGTCTTGAATATAATTGATGTTTCTCATCGCAAACACTTGCGACAAATCACGAGTCACATCCAGACACACAGACTAGTCTCAAACTCGTCACTTTGCAAAGCTTGTATCACGGTTCCACCCGGTTTGAGTACCAGCACAACAGAGATGGTCCACGCTTGGACATCATTGCGAATGTCAGAATATATGCCCTTTCGAAAAGCCTTAGTGATTTCATTGCATGGCGCAAGCAATTATGAGACATACAGGGAAAACCATAACATCGTCTTATTAAAGTTCCATATTCACACCAGAATGATTGAAAATAAAATTGTTAAGATTGTATACGTTTACCAGTTTAGATGCTTAGGTTATGTGCCTAGATGTAATAAAACGAAATAAATTTTAACATATGACGATTTCATTCCATGTAAATTAATATATATTTTAAGTTGTGAAATTGAATCAGAGACACTGAATCCCTAAATCAAATTCACAAATAAAGAAATAACAAGTTATACTGTATGAAATCAGCTGATGTGTATGTTAAGATTTATTTCGTTTCATTAGATCTAGGTACTCAGTTTAAGCTTCTAACAGTTTACAATTTGAACACTTTATGTTCAAGGATTTTGATATGAATATGCACCTTGTGTTTGCGATCAGACATCAGAAAACATAATCTAGGATTATTAAAAACGGAAACGAAGCTAAAAGAGGTTAAGATGCTCTTTGCAGACAAGGCAAAATAGAGACGTTCGATGAAAACTGATTGCAGAAGAAAAATGTTTCCACGGCTTTCATCATCATCATCATCATCATCATCATCATCGTCCTGCATATCAAAACAATGGACCTTTCCTGTTTATTCATCAATCATGACGTCATAATCGACTACGTGGCGTGCAGGATGACGTCATAGTCAATGACATCATGAATGGCATAGATAAGTTTGCCACTGACATTTAATTAATGACGGATTAAGCATTATTGTACGAGGTATGCGTATTTACTATTTAATAAACATTCTGTTGAATATTTTTAATATAATTTGACTGGGCGAAGTGTGGATGGAGCTTAGCTAGAGATAGGCAGGGCATAGTTAAAATTGGATTTTTACATTATTCCATGCTGAATAATCAGATGCATGCATGTTTACAGCAAGAAAATGCCATATCAGTATACGGCATTCAATGAAATAGTTTATGATAGAAGGGATAGATTTGGAAAGAGGTCTAAAATCATATTGACATTCTATTCTATTCCCTCAACGTCTATCATAAGACTGGTTAACATATGTCAAGATTCTTGTGAGGCTGTGAGGGAAAACAGCTAGGCAATGATATGACTGATTGAATAAATTCTCGATGTAGGTGTTGGGCGGACATACCATTCTTCTCATTATCTTTAGATCAGTAGATGTGGTATGTATCCTTTCAAATCCAAACACCATTTCCCACATGCGTGGAATCAGTTATGACCTATACTTAGGTACATAAACGTGTGCACACGTACACATGCGCACGCACGCAGTCGTGCATATGAGAGAGAGAGAGAGAGAGAGAGAGAGAGAGAGAGAGAGAGAGAGAGAGAGAGAGAGAGAGAGAGGGAGGGAGGGAGAGAGAGGGAGGGAGGGAGGGAGGGAGGGAGGGAGGGAGAGCGAGCGAGAGAGAGAGAGAGAGAGAGAGAGAGCGAGAGAGAGAGAGAGAGAGGGGGAGAGAGCGCGAGAGATCAATGGAGTCAGATGGAGGGTATGATATCAACTCAATGAAAAGTTACAATGTTCTTGGTTAGTTATGCATAGTTTTATTGAAATATAAAAACCAATACATAATGTTGATGGTGATACATTGATTTCACAAACCTCTTCTATTCATAATATGATTTCAACAACATTTAGCTCAATAACTTCTGATAGAAAGAACGAATGATAGAAGGAATGTTGAACTCAATTAAATTAGTTGAACTTTTTCATCATTCCTAATAATAATAAGCTAAAACAGATAGGCAATATGTTCATATAACGAACATATAGTAGGAATGTTTTGTTCTTTATACACGCATATCCTTGGCGATATTAACTTAATACAACGTATCTGTGGCAGCAAACAGTTAATCATCATAACATTCTATGATAATACTAGGAGATCAATTATTATAATGATCATAATAATAAAATTAAGAATTATTATTATTGTTTTATATAAGAATAACGTCAACAAAATAACAACGTTGATATGAAATAGCATAGTGAAATAACTGAACAAGTATCTACAAATGATAATGACTATAAATGACGTCAGATCAAGTCTTGTTCATATATGTACAATTACCTACATGCACTATCATAATAATGGCTACGATAGTAAGACTATGTGTAATGGAGTATATATTGCACAGACCCTGCATCAGATAAATAACAGTATCTCTTTGGTGCGTTACTTAATCCCATAGGTTGTCAATAATATATACACGATTCTTTCAATATAAGTCAATGATGTGTACACTCATTGGAAAAAGCATATGTCTGTAAATGAAAAATCTACGTTTTGTTCAACCTCAGGCCTATCTATAATATTTGGAAACCAGACTTTAAGGATGTGAACTATGAAACTTGATCAATATTTTCAAATTAATTTGAAGAAAAGTCATTGCTCTTGAAGTAATGATGTCCAATTGTGTTTCTTTAAAATCAGAGACAAGGATAAAACCTAAATATTTATCTCTGCTAAATATTTTGAAAACAATTTGACTGAAAGTTGTTGGTGGCAAAGCACCAACATCTTTCAGTCAAATTGTTTTCAACGTATTCAGCATGCCCAGAGTTATTGCACATTTAAATTATTAACTTGTAACCTGCATGTGATTTGTCAGCGGAATACAATGAACCAGGACAGAGTTGACTGAATTCAATACTACTCCAATAACGCAGGTACTTGGCCAATGTTATATTAAGATGACAAGATGACCCGGTATTGGTCCAGTACCAGCCCAATTACCTGCCTTGTCATGGTAGCAGCGCGTCTAGTTTGTGTAGTAGACTATGTTTTTCTAAACGCTTCTGTACGAATTGTATATGTAGCACATGGTGTTTGTCAAGGTATCAAATAAAAGATGTGAATTCATCAATATGAAATGTGAAATATGGCATTAAATATGCTATGCTTGCTCTATTAGTGATTAAATTTAAAAATCGTGATTATTTTTTAAACCCTGAATTCATATGATTACAAATTAAATAATCGAATAATCGTGAATACTTTCTAAACAATCAACTATTTCAAACCTGTTAATTATTCATGAATGTAATGTCATGAAAATTAGCATTTTGGTCAGGGAGTGTATGTCCATTTGCAGGGCAATTTTTAAAATGTATTAATGGAATAACTGGCTCGAGTATCGAGCACCGAGCCAAGCTTTCTAGTGATATATTTAAAGCTAGTCTTCTCTTAAAAGTTAAATTGACATTTCTAAACACCAGTGCAACTTTAGTCATTGATATGCCTTTATGTTTGGATAATTTGTCCACACACTGATTAATTGAGTAATCACGATTATTCTTATATAATTGATCATACCCACTCAAAGTAATAATCGCACCCGCCTAAAATATACCCTTTTCACTTCAGCAACTATCATATTGTTTGTGAAATACGATATGTAATTGTTTTTTAAGCAAACATTCTACCATAGCCTCACAGAACGCATCTATCCAGCAAACAATAAAATATACCAATAATATGTCTTATTATAGCTAACAAGGTATTCACAGTGAGTCATTGGTCAACAGCTCTGGTTATATTCATCTATATATTACAAGCATGGTTGAAGCATGTTTACACACATATTTCTGATATTGATTTAAGGCTATAACACCAAACGTTCCATAATATTATTCTAGCCATAAATATATCTATGAATATCTTGTACTCTAATTAGTTATTTTATGGAACCTTCCCTTATAATGCAGGTTGATGGGCCAGTACAAGGCCAATACAGGGATACATTCGCCTGATCTTGATCCAGCATTGGAACAGTAATCTGCACTGTAAGGGTTATGTTTGCACTTATTATATACTTCTTCCAGAGATTCTTGCATGAATCATGTATGGCAAGGATTCTATGTGCAGCTAGGCATATATATCTGTGGATAGGTCAAAGAATCTATGTACAGATAAGGATGCATTTTACTGACTGTATGTGCAGGTAAGCATGCATGCCCACGACTCTATGTAGAGATAATTGGGTATAGTTCCGGATGTGACAAGAATTCTATGCACAGCTAATTGTGTATAGATGTGGATATATCAAGAATTCGATTCGCAGGTAATCATTATATCTGTGGGTTCTATGCACATCTAATCATGTATATCAGTGTGTATGTCAATGATTCTATGCGCAGCTATTACTGATATATCCAGGGTTATATGATGTAGATAATGATCTATGACTATTGTATGCAAATCTGGTTCCAGTATATATAACCTAACACTGTACTATACCAGCAATCACAGATTCAGCTTCGGAATGTAACATAGCAAGTAGATATGCCAAACTAAGAAATAACAACGAGTAAATAATAATGGCTGTCATCTGCGTAAATTTTAAACAAGCAAAAGATGTCCAAGGAATGTTACCAATAACAGAATGACTAATAATGTGTAAATATAACTATCTGGCCATAACAGGAACATATATCTAACTGTAACAATGACACAAACATAACAAGAAATCTATAACAATTATAAACTATTTTAAATATGCCAATATATCATCTACCCTTCTTTTGGATATATACCGGGATACACTTCCCAAAGATGTCTCCTATTAGAAATTCTACTTTGAACAAGGTGTATCCTAATGTGAGTATTTTGCTTAATCATAGTCTAATTGCCACAAAGATATGATACCCTGAGGAATAACATCATATCAACATATTTGGATATGCTCTCTGAAACTGATTGTTTCTATTCATCAAATATACATATGTCTGACAATTGAGAAATCCAATCTGCCAGTCAAATATATTACATCATGATCAAGTATGACACATGTAGGCTGACGTCACCATCAAAATACGTAATGAATGGCATATCGAATCCCGTCATGAACTCTTAATAGTATGTGAGTTGTACAAATTGTATATCTTTATAACTTAATAACCATTCTGTTGACTATTCTGAAACTGATTTTCCTGGCCGCAGCAACAGCACCCAGTCAAAGTAGTTTCAATATATTCAACAGCTACCTGTAGAGATGTCTGGAAACGCGTGGGCGTAGGTTAGCTAAGAATGGGCAGGAAGTAGCTAAAAGTAGATTCATCCGTTTGGATTGAGATAGTATCTTATCATGGTTCTCATTATTTCCCCTACCTGAATAATATATAATCTCTCACTTATGCAATGGACCTTTCCATTTTACCTATGCCCCGCCCATCACTAGCCAAGCTCCATCCACACCTCGCCGAGTTGGGATTGATCGATCCCCGATGGCCTAACTATCAATTTCCTGAAAACTATACAGGGAAGCTGTTGGATATTTACTAACTAATTTGACTTGGTGCTGTTGCTGCTTATGGCAGCAACAGCGCCCAGTCAAATTAGTTTCAAAATATTCAGCAGAATATTTATTAAATAGTAAAGAGATACAATTTGTACAACAACGCATGGACCGTCTTAAAATATGTGTTCGTGACGTACTTATCGACGTCATTCATGACGTTATTCATTATGATGTCATTCTACACATCACCCAGTTGATTATGATGTCATATGATGGGGGGGGGGAAATACTCTGGAAAGGTGAATTGATAATCGATACATTGATATAGTGATCTAAAGCTTTTAGTAACGAACACTTAACGTTTGAACCCTGAATTCCAAGAATTTCAATTTCCGTGTTTTTATTGGAAAGTTGTTGGATAATTTGAAACTAATTTGACAGAAACGTGTTTCCACCATAGGCATCACAGACCACATTATTGATACATTAACAATTCTGCATCCTATTTATATAGGAGCATTTACACATTATTATTTATTGGTAACTTTAGCAACTACTTAATATGACTGCTAATATTGCTACACAATTCAACTATATATGACTAGAATACAATCTTGGATACCTATACGATGTGCTAGGGATAATAAACATACTATAGATAGATATATGCAGTGGTGGGATCGTGTCTGAGGTTGCCCTATGTGATGCTTCTATGATCACTAAAGATTCAACGATTCAAAATCGGTTATGAGTTCGCAACATAAGATAATTCATAAACTGTGAAATAAAAATATCAGTAATGGATTCAGACAATATTTAATTGTTGGAATGAAGCTATATTAATGTCATTGATAATAAAAGCAGTGATTGCACGCCAATCGTGGTTATCATTGCAATGGCTGTAAGACCGTGCCAAATAAGGATAATCGTATGTGGTCAAAAGATAATGATTTGTTGGAAATATGAACATCTTTAGATGCGCTTGAGAGGAATGAGTAGGCTAGATCGCAGACAGATGAGTGAGGGCAATAATGGAATTTGTTATTCGACACCATTTACTGGACTACTTTAACATTTTGAACCCAGAATTCCCTGAATAACAATTTCAATGTTCTGTAGGCTGTTGAATATTTTGAAACTAATTTGACATAGGCAAAAGCAGCTTCCAGTCAAACTAGTTGCACAATATTCAACATAATATTTGTTACATCTTAACAGATTTTGGTGTTTTGGCCTTTTCTGTACAAAGGTGTACTATATTGATAACTGGGCGAATTGAATGGTTTGATAATATCCCTATGCTGTAAATTCTTATGGTGACCTGAACATAGGATGCTAATGAATTTTCCAGCAATGATACTATTTTAAGGAGGCAATCTATTGCTGCATGATCAGTACCCACGAGTGCTCTAAGAATCATCACATCTAACCGTTTAAACCCTGAATTCCTAGAATCTCAATGTCCAGGTAATTATATTACGTAAGTTTTCGAATATTCTGAAACTAATTTGACAGGAAGCTGTTACTGCAGCAGCAGCTTCTAATTAAATTATCTTCAAAATATTCAACATCATATTCATTAGACTGTAGGTGAGTTATCAAATTCTGGATTTCGGGTTCAAAGGGTTAAACTGTGAAGTACAACAAGTGTACAATGGGAATCATATGAGATGACAATAAGAGCATTCTCGAAATGAAGAATACCATAACCCTATATGATAGAGCATCGTAGATGTGTGTACCAACTTAAATACAGGCAAGTTCCTATGAAAAATATGTTTTCAGGCCCTAAAATGCTGAGATGATATTATTGTGATCTTTAAATGATTTCTCTTTACCCTTTGAACATGAGATTCGCAGAATTTCACTCTCAGGAAATTCATACGGGTCACCTGTTTGATTATATTGAAGCTAATTTGACAGGAACCTGTTGATGCCATGTATTTTTAACTTTGGGTTCAGATGGTTAATGAGTTATCATTTTAGGACCCCAAAACATGACACTCGTAGGAGACATGATTGTATGTTCGATTTCAAGAGATCAGTGCTGAAAACTCAGTTGCCATTATTATTAGAAGCAGTAGAAACAGGAGTCGTTATAAATCATTGTTAATAGACATAAATAACATTGATGAATAAAATGTAATAAAAATACAAAAAACGGCCCTGAACGCCTCCGAATGTAGGAAGATTTGTGTATCATAAAATATTGTATAACCATAGTTACCATAAGGTGTTGCCATGGTTACGTATATTATATTAAACATTCAACTAACTGTACAGTTAAATTCGCATTGATTAATTTGAAGGAATTTGATACATATGTGTTGCTGATACAGGTAGCAACACTGTTCAATCAAATTAATGTCAAACTAATCAAGAGACTACGTAAGTAACTCGCTTGAATCAAGTTTCTAAGACTGAATTCCACCTGAAATGAGTGAATAAGCAATGAAACTGGACTTCATCCATTGCATTCAGATAATGAATGTGGTTGGTTGATTTCTCAGTGTCATTAATGTCACCAGTAGATATCCCACATACATTTTGAGACCGATCTTTAAATTGAACTCGCAATGAACTCATTTGATATTGTCATGAAATTAACAATCAGTTCTTGACCTGGTAGAGCGATGCTCAGACAGTTGAACAACAGTCATTCGTCAACAGGACTATACACACATTAGAGACTAATTTCAAAATTAGCTTTCCATGAACTGGCTTGATATTGGCTTTTAATAGTCAGGTCCTAGCCTGGTCATCATCAAAGTTACACGTTTTATTCATTTAACGGTACATTGATTTATTTGATTCGTTTCACACATAACTCTCCGTGACTTTGCTCGATAACTCTAATCTATCAATCAGTCACACTTTATTGACAATATTAATACATAGATATGATTAACTGTTTTATCTATACCTATATTTGTATAATACAATGATGGATTTTAACTAATATTATCATTATTATTATTAAATAAACTGTCACGTGGGGCAATCTGCCTGCGGATATCCGCCATCATTGGCAAAACAATACGTATACAGTACATTTGATGTAGCATGTATTTCTCACACACATGCCAATCTCCAGAGAGAGACTGGCAAGCTGCAATCGGTAATGCTTTCCTTTGTAATAGATGGCGTGATGGACGAACGAGTCTGGCATTTGTCGAATGAGTTTGAACTCAGAATCAAACAAGGGTAATTAAACATTAAAATAAAAATAACCACTTGTTAAAAGGTGAGTATGTCTTTGCCTATCATCTTCATCATCCGATAAAAAATTATCTCTTTTAAGTTTCTCTCTATGACCTAAGGCCAAGGTACTGAGCTATGTATTAGACTTCAGTTGCGAGACCATTCTGATATTTCCAGTACCCTGGAGGAGCTGAGGCGGTGGCACGTTGGACAACGTGCTTGCCATTAGCCTGCATGATAATCTGAGGTACTGGGTCATGGACAATTACGAGACTGTCTAGGCCATAGGTTCCACCACTGCCACCAGTTTGCTGTTCTGTGCCCCGCGCTGACTGTCATACGTTGCTGTTGTCATCATTAATCTGATTGCCAGTATGTTTGAATAAGGGTTTATTCCTATACTGGTTCCATAGTTGTAAAACCAGCTCTGAGACGAGTACATCATTGGCATTCTTGCTGACTAGTCGTAAGACAAATATACCATCTTGTCTAAGATATTGTTCTGCAAATTTCACAGCGAGCTTCTTATCGAGTTCTGATTTATAACATTCGTTCACTTTGAGGAATTTCTTTAGGTAGCGGATCCTCTGTGGTCGGACCATGATGGTATAAAGCCAGACCAGAAAATTGAAGACGCTGAAGGCGGCCACAAACACCAGCCAAAACCAGATAAATATGAAGATCTTTTCATTGAATAAGTTAATAGGCAGGACACATTGAACGGTGTACCGGTGGATATTACGAATATTACCGAGTTTTCGCATTTCGAAATCGCATAATGTTACCCTGGGAAAACGGGGTGACTCTTCCCATTCATTGCCATATACCAAACTTCTTACCACGTCGAAACCGTATACATTATAGTTAGTTCCCAAAAACTCATTCAAAATGAACAATTGTCCGATAGAGTTGGCCACATATAGTGCTTTGATGAACATATAGACAAACACGAGGTAATTTCCATATCTTTTCCCGCATAAGAGACAGCATAGAGTGGCGAGCTTCTGTCGGATTCTGATACAACATCCAGACCGGTATTCTCGTGCGTTCTCCAACCACCGGTCCATGTAGCGGGCTATGTGTTTGATGGTCCTTTCCCGATCTTCAGGGGCGATGAACTGGGTTTCAGCAGCCAAAGTTACGATGCGGTCCAGATTTACACCAGAAGCAGTACTCAGGATTCGCCAGAGAATGCAGGGAAACTTGAACATAAGAGCTTGGAACAGCAATATCATGGGCACCCACTGGTAATAGCTAATTTCCTTCTCCTTTTTCGGTTCCTCGTGGGTCGGTATCTCCTCGTAGAAGGGAATGTAGTAGGTATTTGAGATCCAGCATACGTTGTTGGTGTAGTCAACATGGCTGTCCTCGAACTCCCCGGGGCACCAGCAGTGAATGGGTTCGCCGACATACTGTTTCGTGCTGACGACGATGGTGAAGATAATGAGGATAATGGTGCTATACAGGTGGTTAAGACGGTCGATCCAGTCATCGTCATAGCGACCCTTCAACCGAGCGTAGGTGGCGAAACTTCCTAACACACTGTCAAGCCTGCAAAGACAGACCAACGAATAATTGAATTAGTATTATTGTTTAGCATCAATCGTAAAAAATAACTAATAGCATTTAATACCATCAATACATGTTACAAGACCGCCGCCCTCTAATATCCTCATAGAGGATGTGGTTGTTGCATAAAGACTCAGTTGTAGTAGAAAGCGCTTTCAGCGGAGAGGCAACGGGTTGTGGTTTAAGTCACATGATATTTCAACCACCACTCTTTTGCCGCTATGATGAAAGCGCTATCTTCAACTGCACTGTATAGTACACCCTGATAAATCAGGTCACTGAACCGGTCATGCGCCAGTACCGGCCCAGTAACCTGCGTTAATGGGGTAGAATAGAATTGAAGGCGTGGTGCCAAAGTTTCAGAAAACTTTAGGTCACCTAGATATCAAAGCGGTAAAACGAGGAATGATACTGTGAAAACGTGACTGGTAACGCACAAACATTTATATGGCAATGGTATAAAACATCACTGGTAAAGCACACACATTGAGATGACAATGAGATGAACAATAATAAGACACATGATGAAATAATGGCAACGAATCTAGCATAATATGAGCCGCGTAATGATTGGCGCTGGCAACCCAAATACCCTGATAACACGGGGTACTGGGCGGGTAATGGATCAATAGAGGGCCTCCATTGTATGGTATTGGTCCAGAACCGGCCCAGTAACATGTATTATGAGGGTGGTAATTCGTCAGTCACGAGAGGACTATTTTTGAAAATTTACCACTGGAATGACTGGCTATGTTAATAAGCTAGTCATACCAGTAATAAATCTCTCAAACGCAGTTTTCTCTTGGCCTGCCTATATCTGAACACCATTACCATCTCCAATTCCGACCTGTTTGACCATAAAAGGTCAGCTCCGGAAACCAAAATGACAAATTATTCCTGAATTAACCGCTCTTGTGTCCATTTGTGGTTATAAGGGTAACACCGCCTCAACAGTAGTCTTGAGCTCTGTCCATTTGCAGGTCAAGAGACGACTATTTTTGACAATTTACCACTGAAATGACTGGCTCGGTTACCGAGCCAGTCATTCCAGTGTTAAATTTTCAAAAATAGTCTTCTCTTGACCTACAAACGGACATTGACTAAGCAAAAATTGAGATTTCCTATACGATTAACACTATAATCGCTTTAAAAAATATGTTCCTAGATTCCAGTGTTAAATTTACCACAAAAAACCAGTTCTCTTGGCCAGCATATGGTCATTCAATGAGCAAATATTTGAATTTTTTTTCTTTTAAAATCTTGACAAGTGAAAGTGTTATTTGATAAAAGTAGCATTTTGAGCGCTTTGAGGCGCTGTTGACATAAGTGGGGTTAAGCACAGCGACGTGTTGATTATTTTGAATCTACTTGGACTTGAATTTGTCTAAAATATGTGCAGCAACAGGATATGTCCACATTAGTTTCAAGGTCGCCAATAACTTGGCTTCGAAACTGTTATCGGGTGAAAGCTGTAAAGGAATTTAGATCCAGCCAGACGTTGTTGGTATATCTCAAGAGATGGTGTTAAGATTTAAAAACATCATTCACAATAGGTAGGCCTACACAGCGGTAGCCTAAATTGTTAACGGATTAACTATTTGACTATCTGAAGATATTTTTGAAAGGCACCGCATTGATTATGACGTCATCATACACGTCATGTAGTTGACTATGACGTTACATGATTGATGGATAAACTGGAAAGGTCCATTATGGAGCTGATAAATCTGTATCACGTAACTAAAGACAAGAATGTGCTGGATGTGCTCCTCGTGCGTGCGTTTACATACACGTGTTTGCAAGTAGTTAAATTATATTTGCACAAAATAATATTTTCACTAACCTGGCATTTTGTGTCCAACTGATCTCGTTAACCTTTTCCTCTTGTTTATTATCGGTCTCAAAATCCTATCCGCCTCATTGGCGTATATGATTCCATTGTGAGAGTCGATCGCGCTCTAGCCGCCCCCTCCCGACACCAAACGGCACCAACACCAAAATCTTACATCACACCAGAGTGCGATGAATTTGCCGTCACACGGGACAATGGGAAGCAGGATATTGAGATTGTATTTGTCCCATTAGAATTAGTTGTCTACAGTCACACGTATAATTTTAACCCTTTGCACCAGAAAGCCGAAATACGAAAAATGGTCTATAATACTAAAGCTATTCGATTGAATATCTTGAAGGTTATTTGACTGGGAGGTATTGCTGTCTATGGAAGCAACATGCCCTTGTCAAATCAGCTTCAGGATACTCACCATCTTACCTGTATGGGTAACTTAAATTTGAGATTCTGAGAAATCAGGTCCAAAGGGTTAATCACAAACAAGAACACCCTAGATCGTCTGAAAATGATGCATTCGTCTGCTACATTGACGACGCTAAGGATGGTCCTAGTTTCTTAAACAAGAGGAAAAGAATTAACAACAGTTTGTCAGTCGAACACTTCCCATGACTAGATATTAAGTATAGAACTGGTGACGAGAATGGCAAACTACGTTAGACAATGCATATTATCTTAGTAATGAAATTTATTGATGTAACACAGTTTTATCATTAATCAATGGTTTAAAACTTCAATGAGAATAGCAACGATTCAGTGTTATATGCCCATTCCTCTTAATTGTGGTTCTATTCATTATGCAGGTTTCGCCTTCCACAACCAATTAGAGATTCACGGTTTACCGATATGCCATTGAATACCGGTATCGTAAGTGTACCATTTCACATACTAATATGATTGTGTGAAAGCCAATGGCTTCCAAGTTACTTGATGATATGACAGCATGCAATGTTCAAAACAAATATAAAGAGTTACTGACAGAAAGTAAGGCTTTGGAATATATCTTATTCAATGTTCATTAATTGCATCGAGTAGACGACATCTCTGTATTTCGTCCCACGTTTTATGGTTATGAAGTCATACAGTGATCCGATCTGTCGATCTATCGCTCAAGTATCAGATGTTATAATCAAAATCGCCACGTGTTAGCTGACGTCATAGAAAAAATGACGTAGCGATGTGACGAAAATAGAAAGGTCTATCGCGAACGTTTCTGAATTGTAATTTTTTTAATGAATTTACAATTTAATAAACATTCTGTTGAATATTTGTAATACTAATTTATCTGCAAGCTGTTTAAAAAATTCAACAGCTTACCTAAACAGTTACCTTGAAATGTTGAGCCAGAGATGTTCCGTCTATTTATAAGTATACAGGCTCGGCAGTTGATGGATGCTATTATATGATAGAGTGATCGACGAATGGACAGATACAATCAATATGAACGAATTCCAAGCTTCGCAGAGTTACGCGCTCAGATGACCTTGGTAACCCCACTGGTCGACTAGTTGACAGTCTAGATGAACAACCATCTGATCGCGCAATCGACTGACAGACAGACAGCCTGCTGGGCCAATTAGCTTACAGGCAGAGGCTACATGATAATCAATGAGAATATTAGCAAAAGTCTACCTCCCTTGTTATCAAATGCAGCCAAAAGCTGTATATTGTAGACATCTGCTTTTGGGTCAAAATATAGCGGTTCTTTAAGGCGGTGGTCATAAGACTGTCCGTCTTAAGGAAGTAGGAACCGCCATCTCGTGGCCTCAAAAGCTATTTAGCGCAGCAAATTAGTTGTAAAAAGCAACCACCTGTCTTTTGTGACCCCTTTCAGATGACCCACACGGTGCCCCTAATAGACAGGTGTGTATGTCCTTCGGTCAGCGTCTTCGCGCCTCTGACGTCATCAGTCTGCGGTCTAGCTTAGCGCGCTAGGCACATACGGTGCGCGATCGATTGGCAGTATTGAATTAGCAAGTCAATTAGGACCATTAGCTGTGATCAATAGATCTATAATATGCTACTGTAATGATCTGATATAACTTTCCTGCGTAACAATAGGTTTCTATTCTTGTGCGGTGAGGCAATGTTACGTAAAGACCGGGTCTATTGTTTCGGATGTTGACTGCATGGCGAGTGATGCGTAGTGAGGTGTACGTGCGCGTGCGTGCATTTGTGAAAGTGTGTGCGTGCGGCCGTGTTTAAAAAAAATAATTTATGCAAATGCTGGAATCTAGATATGATGCATACTAATGCATGCTAGTGGTCACTGGTCAGACATGCTGAATAGCCGAGGATGAATTTAAGTGAAGTTTCAGTCAACTTATTTTAGAACTCTATCAAAAAAAACCTCAACTAAGTGATTCAGACGAAATCCGTCGACCACGACATGCAGAAATACCTTGAATTTGGTATATAGCCTTTCAAACCCTTCATAACGAAGCCGGGGGAAAACGACCAGTCACGTGATTTTGAGGAATATCAATTTGCAGGCCAAGAGATTATTTTTGATAACCGAGCCAGCCAGCCCAGTAGCAAATTTTCAAAAAGAAATTTAGATTTCCGTGATCAAATTTGGTCATTAAAGGGTACGAATACGAAAACGCGGCTACAGTTTGAGAACTTTTGCGTTGAAAATTTTGAAACCAATTTGGCCGAGAAACGTTGCTGGATCCCCCCCCCCCCCCCCCGTCAATTTGGTTTCAAAATATTCAACAACATACATGTTTAATTACCGTAAAATTTAGATTCTTGGAAATCAGAGCGCAATGTGTTATAAACGTCATTTGCCAAATAACGATATTACCAGATGCAATATCCAATTCTACAGTTGTCTTTATTTGTGCTGTAGAAAAGACCGCGACAAGAATCGCAGTAGCTTAGCTACTATAACGATGATGAACAACAATTTAGAATGATGTGGGCGTGGAGGGAGGGAGGGTGAGTGGGTGGGTGCATGGGTGGGTCTAATAAAGCTACCACACGATTGATGAGATATTACGATGCGAGTTAATTAAGAAAAGATTAATTATTTTGTTGGGGAAGGACGTTGGGAAGATAATGCGTTTGTCCTTGATCTAAATTTGCGAATTTTCATTGATACAAAGCTGGATAAAATCAATTTGAAAATAGATTTATGAATTGGTGAAATAAAGACTGATACGATTTATGAGAACTGTAATTGATTCAAAGCACATTCATTAATGAGCTTTTCGTAACGATATCAGCTGATAAACGTATTAATTTAATAAATTTAATTAGGACCAACATTCACAAAAAAAAGAATCAAATACTTCAACGGAGTCAAAGTTAGCGGTTTGGGCATCGTTGTTCGCAGTATATGCCGTCATTGATTAGAAAATAGGGCCTATATTTGTTAATAATTTCACAGTATGTAGGCCTACTTGCTGTCCACGACCACAACATATTTTGGTTAATATGTTTTTCAAATTCTATTTTGTATCAATGACGTAATGGGCGTAATAATGCCGGTTTGTGTTATGCACAGAGATTCACCATTTACGCCTTAAAAGTGTACAACTTAAATTTAAATATTAATCAATTTACCCTGAGTTCCAGTGTCTCAATTTCAAGATGGATATACAGGGACTCTGTTGATTCTTTTGGGACTAATTTGACTGAAACAGCTCTCAGTCAAATTAGTTTCAAAATAATCAACAGAATGTGTATTAAATTGTAAATTCATCAAAGACATACAATGGGCACACTTTCGAATTTCGTGGCTGAGCTACACCATTTTGACTGCGACGTCAGCTGACACGTGACCTATGTATGACAATAATGACGTCAGATACTTGAGTAACAGATCGGATCTATTTTTTAATCTTAATATGCCGAGTAGGCCCTATATATGCTTCTATCTAACATTCATCAAAATGTTATGAATTGGGCGATTTTAATTTTAAATTATACTAAATAGCAAATAGACATATTAATTCGGATTAGAAAATTTAAATAGCCTATCTAATGCGTAAATATGACGAAATTTATAATCAAACATTTTAGGCTAAACCTTATGTGAAGTTTGAAAATCGTATAGGGATTCTTAATCACCGTGTAAGCCAACATGTATACTTATGCGACGCTACGCGACCCGGCGCATTACAGGCGTCGCGCGTGTGTTTGTGATTTTAGATGTAGGCCTAGTTATTTAGTAATTTTCGAGAACCGGATACCGTATTGTATTAGATCCATAGAATAAATCAATTCGCGTGGTTGGAAACAAAATCGATTTATCCGGATTGACACAATCAATACAGGCCTACATGTCGTTATATCCTCTAAATTATCTGGAGCGTGGTAAGGATCAATAGATCAATACGTATTCAGACAAATTGGGTTCAATTGTTCTAATTTTCATAAAGATGTGTGATGATGTAACTGAACGATCACGTGTTTCTAAAACCAGTTCTGATTGGCTATATCTTCCATCTTAGTGCAATGGATTCAATTTTAATTGGATGTCATATTTTGGTCTACGTGTTAAGACTTTATAAATGTCACCAATTAAAATTACATTTAGCCTAACGTCAGCATAATTTGACAGAAATTTGAAGTTCAAACTAATTATGGCATTCGCTGGATATTTTACCATACTTTCAGTGAAAGTCGCTGCGGCCTTGCAGTCAAATAGGTTCCAAAAATGTGTAGTATTTGATGTAGGGCCAAGACCTAATAATAACCTAATGCTTATCACTGCCAAGTTCGCGGGATGAAAATGGCAAATCTACGCGAGTTAAATTACTCTGATAACGCGGGTTACTGGGCTGATATTGAGCCAATACCAGTACGTATTGGCCCGGTGTTGGCCCAATTCTGGCACAGCGTAACCCGCGTTATCAGAGTAGCGGTTTCTATAGAGCTTATCGCGGGCGCTCTTAAGATGGCGGCGAACACGCCCAGAGATGATCTACGCGCGAACAAGTCCGTGATTTCCAATAATATATGTTCGTAAGAAAAATACTACACAATTTAATCTTAATAAATTAAAACAATCTACTCACCAGTACATGTGACTGTCAGCTTGTTTTGGACCACGTTATAAAATAATAAAATTCGCTAGATTTAATTGGAAGACTTAAACGGAACATTTATAAACGTCAGCGTTTGTCATCTGGAGTAAGCGGCTTTGTACATGAATATCCGTACCATGGTAACTAGCGGCACAGCAGCGACGACATCGGCAACTAAGAAAATCATGAGATGTCGCGAGAAGCGTAGCTATTTATATTACTCGAGGTCTGTGACCCAGTAATAAACGTCACAGCTATCAAAGGAATCGATGAGCGCAGTGTATCCAACATACACGAATCATGGCCATTTATATTCTGGCATGTGATTGGTGAGATGCGGTTAACGACATTATTCCTAAAGATGCTGAAATATCTACATATCATTTCAATTTTATGACAATTATTATACTACTAATTGGGATAATTGAGATAATAGATGAAATTCTCATTAAAATTAGAAATCACAATCATAATAATTAGTTAGCTCAAATGATTATTAATGACAATATCATATTCTATGTTATGAAAACAGAGTTAAGAGGGTTTCTAAGAGATAGAGGGGCATTGATTTTTCGCGTAAACTCGACGAGAGAAGAAAGAAAAAAGCTCTAAGCTAGGGAACTATATTATTGTGATCCGAGGTTTCTAAATTTAACGACACTTAAAAAACATTCTATAACAGAAGATCGTTTTTGATCGAGCGAGTGAGACGGCGAGTGCCTACGCATATGCCCAGGTATGCTGTACGTGGCATATGCCGCCATTGTTACAGTGTATAACGATCGTGAACATTCTATTGGAGAAAAACAAGGCGACAACAGAGCAATTACAGCATCAATTGATGCGCACAAAAACTGATGACGCGTCATCCATAATTCTTATCGCGATTCACGACTTGTTCGGTATAATATTGGTTCATTATTCTCGGGGATAAACTGCAAAAATTATTGATCAATGAAGTTTCGAAATGGTTCGAGATGGTTTTGTTGTGGGTGTTCGTCTATACCATCATAACGCGCGTTACGGGCCCGGTACCGGACCAATACCGCTCCAGTAACCTGCGTTAACAGGATATTCTCTATGAAAAGTGGCCAATGAAGTTTCTAGCTCATGTTTCTTAGCCAATAGGTTTAAGCGTGTGTAGGTTTATCAGACCACGTCAGTAAGGTATACATTTTCTATATTCGCTATTGTTTACTGACATTTAGACAACAACGCCAGCACTTGAATAAAACGATTCCGATGTGTCTATTTGGAGCTGAAGACGGTATGTAACAATCGAATCGACGCACGTTTTCTATAATCTTGGTTATGTAAACAACATCTTTGCGCGCTAACATTCTATGACATCTTTGTCATGGTTTAAATGTGTATAGACATATAAGGCGGGGCTACAAAGTTACGTATGCAAGTTCTATATGACGAGAAAAAACATACCGAATTATATTTATATACAATTGTATAACTATTGGAACCAAATTTAGCGATATGGTGACACCCACACAAACACTCACATACGCACGATAGTTCTTATACCAAGCGAAGCGTACTTCCGTAAGAACACACCACGCACGCACATATACATACGCAAACACTCGCACTCGCACTCACACAGCAACACCCCCGCAATACACAGACCCATGCGCGTGCGTGCACACGCACCAGCAGGTAGGTGCCCCACCCCACACACAAGCGCGCGCACGCACAAACGCACACACCCGTGGAGAGCACTAATATAATAAGACTTTTTTCATCCGATTGTCTCCATGCAGCTACATAGCACAGCAACAATCAGAAAGAGAGGCAGTCAGACAGACAGACAGACACAATATGAAGCTTAATTACAACACAGGCCCATCAATCACAAAGAGACTTCGAACCCCTAAATTCCATGTTAAAATCAATTCTTACCCGCCTCCTACTTGATTCACGGCAGTTATCGCATTATCCTCCGACCCTTCGCTGTTGCCGCTTTCACTAGGACAGCAACTACTTCCGCTTCCCTTGATCCCGCTATATCCATTTCCGTTTCCGTTGTGATACCTTCGCGCATGAGCTCTCGGTGCGTGTGATTTTGCACCTGATTTTCGTGTACGAGGCATTAGAGCCACTGTATCCATGAACGGTCGGTCATTCGATGCTAGTGGAGTTGTTCATGCCCCTTACTCAATTACCAAATTTCGTTGATCGTAAGCTAACCATTTCAGATCTTTTATGAAGGATGCTAAAGCACCTTTTTTCAAAGCGAATTTGCTAAAGCAGCAACAATGTCCAATCAATTAAACCCTTTAACTCTCAAACTCGCCAAAAACGGCGTCTGGAATATCTGGCTTGCGAAATGTCCGTATACAGGCCAAACGACGAATGTGTTTGAATATTTACCACTGACATGGCTCGCTCGGTAACTTTACCAGTCATTCCAGTGGCGCAATTGCAATAAATAGTTTACTTACTTGGTTAAAAATTGGCATTTTCTATGAGAATATTGAAATCTTCTTTACAATATTTGAGGGCTAAAGGGCTTTTAAAAACCCAATTACACCAGCCGTACATTACAGCTCATAGATCAGATAAAATGTTCCAAAATAAAGCAAGAACACATTTTAGTTAATACAATTTGGAACACGATCTAAGAAATGTTCTGCTTACTAATTTGGACTTAATTAATTTGGAAGCCATTGCTGCCTTAGGTAGAAATGTCTTCCAATCAAATTAAATCCAAAGAATTCAACATTACTTTTTATTTTGTTTTAGAAACGTTTAAAGTTATTCCAGAGCTGTACTGTAATTATTTTGCCGAATCAAATAAGCCACATGAATATTGTTAAGCTCGGGAATTTGACCAACTTTATGTATAGGCGCACACGTTATGATATTCAAAATCTCACCACACACAGATCCATTGACCCAATTGAGAGTAATTTATAACAAACTTAGAACTATTTAGGCTGAACTATTCATTAATCACGAACTGCAACCGGAACGTAAGTCGTCCTAACCAAAACCCGACAGATACATATTAATTATTTTATTAGCTTAGACACAATGGCACGAGAAATCCGTCTCCCCCGGGGGGGGGGGGCCGGGGTTTGCCGTGCTACAACCAGCCCGTGCGTTCATCTGTCACCAAAGACGTACACATGTGCTATGATACGGGGCCTGTGACCTCTAATTCCTTGTTACACGACACACGCTTTCTTCAAGACCTTATTCATAACCAAGGCCCGTAAGAAACGACTCCCAAGTCCCATGTAACCTGACGACGTCCAATAGCGTGCCAAGATGCCAAACAGAAGAAGCTTATTATTGGGATCATACCGCCACCCACCACTGGCCTTACCCACTACCACCCCCACCCCCCCACACCATTGCCAACCCACCCACCCCTGCCTCATTTCGTAATCTGTCCCCGGTACAGAGCTGGTAAAGACCATTTTACTGCTGAATAATAATTATTATTATCCGATAATGTTTAATATCCAGTTCATAGTCCTATGCTTAATATGTTGTTTTCTTAAATGAAAAAGGGGTTTGTTGCGATCAACTAACAGCAATCCTGTTTCCAATATTGACATGAAACCTAGCAGACCTCAGGATTTGAGTGCGTAAAGTAAGTGCGCGTAGCACAGACATGGCTAAGTCGATGCGATGCTTGTGTGGAAGTCTACGCAAAACAAAGGCGGGCGAGAGGTCATTAATATATACGACACCAAGGCCCCAAATGCATGCATAGAAAATTATTTGGAGACGATTTGGCCTGCTAATGACATAGAAATGATATTCATACGACTGTATGCCGACAGGTCCCCGGAGAGATACGCATAATGATGAACGACGGAATCAAACTACGCGCCGGTCGTCGTCGTTGTCGTTGTCGTGCTCGTCGTCGTCATTATTTGTAATCACCTTCATGATTATTCTTTATATTACCAGCATCGACAAGCAAACTGAGCCGGCATAAATCGGGAATCAGTGTCAAATCTAAAATGATAACTTAATTACGAATCAGATAATTATGTCAATACCCAAATGACTGGGTGTGTGGTGTGGGTGCGTGGATGGGAAATCGATAACGGTAGATAATTAAACATGGAAGGCAATCAATATTACATATTGTAATTATTATAGGATTATAATCAGACGCGGATTAACCCTATGAACTGTGAAACAACAAAATCCTTTACGATTTATAAATATTATATTGAATATTTTGAAACCAGTTTGATGAAAGCAGTTGCTGCCATAGGGTTAACTAACTATCATATTAGCAATTGACGCGTTGGTTTACTACCGAATGGTTCAGGACGAACGGCTAACACGTGATACATATTTGTAAAGTAATTGACTGAATGTAGTTCGATACTGAATTGTTACAATTAATTTTGAATTTTAATTAATCAAAATTCAGGAAAATGATATATGAATCGAATTTATCGTCTTGGCAGCAAGGAATTTCAGTAAAATTATTTGCTATCGGTATCTAAGAAATGTTAACCTTCAGTATACAGTTACTTAACGAAGTGTTATTCAATATATAGCGTTAACCTTTTAACACTCATATCAGCCAAAAACGGCGTCGGCAGTTGTCTTGAGAAATGCCCATTTGCAGGCCAAGAGAAGACTACTTTTGAAAATTTACCACTGGAATGACTGGCTCGATAATCGAGCCAGTCATTGCAGTGGTAAATTTTCAAAAATATTCGTCTCTTGGTCTGCAAATTGACATTTTCTATGAGTAAATTGAAATTTACTTGAATAAATTCGAGGGGTAAAGGGTTTAATGACCTGTCAAACTATATGATTACATCTTAGAACGAACAGCCTGTTTTCAATCAGTTCTCAAAAAATTCAGAGTAGTAAATGCATGGTGAATTATGCTGGCTAAATAGTGTCTATAGGACTGAGGAGGAAGATCAACCGCACACAGCTCACCGCATCCACACTCTAATAGAATGAGCAGACACTTTACGCGACATGTCGTAAATTCCGAGCGTCTCATCAACTGTTATGTGTCCTTTATATTTGACTTGTGAGTTGGGTGCAGAATATTTGAATATTTCCCTATAAAGTATTCGCGATCGTTATCACCATCATCATCAGCATCATCATTCCGCTGTGGAAGATGAGGCGGTGATAGGATGATTCAGCTGGCAGCACCTTGTCCAAATGAGTAATGACGAACAAGGGACGCGCATAAAATATGGCGATACAAGATAAGATATATATAATGAGAACAGGGAGCTATCTGGAAAATAAGCCGTTATGAGAGAATATGAGAGTTTGAGAATGAGAGAGAGAGAGAGAGAGAGAGAGAGAGAGAGAGAGAGAGAGAGAGGTGGAGTGGGGGGGAGAGACTAGGGAGAGAGAGAGAGGATGGCGAGGGAGAGGGAGATGGAGAGACAGAGAGAGAAAGAGAGGGAGGGAGAGAGTGGGGAGGGGAGGGAGAGAGAGTGGAGTGGAGAGAGAGAGAGAGAGAGATAGAGAAAGAGAGAGAGAGGGGGGGGGGGGGGGGGGGGGGGTTGAGAGAGAGAGAGGGGGGGGGGGGGTGAGGGAGACGGAGAATAATTGGACACAAACCAATTTCATTCTGAATATTCGGAGAAGAAGCGATACATATTACACAAGTATTGACACACTGGCATGTATATATTAAACGCATTAGATTCTTCCATTTCTAGCTAACTTCCACCCATTTCTAGCTAAGCTCAACTCATTTCTAGCTAAGCGCCACTCATTTCTAGCTATGCTCCACACATTTCTAGGTAAGCTCTGCCCACTTTTTACGCGATTGAAAGCTTAGAAAACTTAATTCCCAGAATTAAAATTTCACGGCGGATTGTTGAATACAGGTGAGCTGTTGAATATTTTAAAACTAATTTGATTGGGCCGGTTGCTGCCTGTGGCAAAATATTCAACCGAATCTTTTACAAATTGTAAATCAACAAAGACATACAATTCGTACACATTCGATTTTCTTGAAGGAGTTATAAGTAATTATACTATGATTGTGACGTCACCCAACTAGTGAGGTATTTGATTATGACGCCAGATACTTGATTGGCAGATCGGATGATCCAACGTGAATCCCTTTACTTAGTGAGTACTGGTAAGACTGGCATCTCTCATCAACACATAGGCGTATGTCAATGGTGGTCTGTCGCCCATCGTCTTCCCATGAGTTTGTGTCCAGGGTACAAGCTGTGAGGTAATCCTGTAGTTTTAATCTTCTTTGTCAGATTTTTGACGAGCGAGGATGAACACATTCGTACTATGATCTAAGATCGCTGGACGGACAACAAAATCTTCAATCGCACGTTATACACTATGCACAATACGGTCACACCGTCAGTGATATTGGCCCAACGCGCATGTGTTCATGTGTTTGGCTATGGTCTGCGAATGCAACAAGTGACCCTGCGCAGAGAGCCATGAAATTCGTTGTATTCTATGCCAACAACGCACAAAGCTTGAGGCGGACGTCCCTTCCCAAACCTGCTAGGTTTGCTACGTACTGATTAAAAGGAATCCGAGCTGGGTACACTGATGACTAAGAAGAACCTGTGACTAATGAAGAAGGAATTATTGCAGCTGCATAATATTTTCCATAATTATGCTTATAAGAAACGTAAATTTATAAGAAACTTACATTTTAGAGGAATTGACACATCAATTTCCTGTACTCGTTTCCGCGTGTTTCTTTCATATTATCATTGACCACGAAGAAAACATTGGCCACAGACAATACACATTAATAAACACATTCGATTTGTATTAACGTGACATACTGTGCAAAATATTCTATACACTCCATATTTCTCGTTTTAAACGTGACATGTTACGAAAGATCTCGTCTTAAACGTGAGAACTAAACGGATACGCAACACAGAATAATGGGCTTAAATGCGACATTGCGAATAAAATTTGTAGGCAGCGTGACAAACATTGCAAACGTTTCAATTTTAGACGCGACTTATAGGACAATGATCGCCTTATATACGCGGTAACGATTCTTCATCAAAGATAACCCCAAACAACAATTTATTGAGAACAGCACGTTAAAGTAATTTCCGTGGTTAAATAATGGTACACTCCTTATCAGTTGTAGCACTAATATATCGCTTCATCCTCCTTAGTCAACGTCTGGCCATCTAGATGACAATAGCACTAGCCAGTCTCTGTATATAGGAACCTGTGATTCATCCTCTCTCAGACAAATATCCAACTTTATCACGTACGCTTGCGTAGGAGAGTCTGTTTTCTTGAGTCATTTGCTAAATGGAATTAACATATCGTGTTGATTGCAACCCGTCAGAATGTCAATCAGGGGTGAATATATGTGAATAATTGATGCGTTACTATATAGATGACAGCATCGTATTGGCATTACGACAGCGCAGCGGCATCGAGAAATGGATACCCTATTGGCAATATACTATAGTTCACTGTGGCAATAGCAAAGAAACCGGTGTACATTTTTCAACAATTTTAGTGGACGATGTTGCTGTCTATGACAGCAACATCTTCCACCAAATTTGTTGAAAAATCAACACCAGTTCGTCTTTTAATTTAATTTGAAAATACAAAATTTTGACATTTTGAGTGGTACGGGTTAAGGAGACATTAACCAGTTCCTGGATAAATTTGGTCAAGAGAATTTAAATATTTGCTTATTGAATGTCTATTTGCAGGCCAAGAGAAACCCCTTTTAAAAGATTTGCAACTGGAATGACTGGCTCGATTATCGAGCCAGTCATTCCAGTTGCAAATCTTTTTAAAAGAGTTTTCTCTTGGCCTGCAAATAGACATTCACTCCAGAGGCCTTTTTTGAACGGTTTCGACATGAAATTGTTAAGACTCGCATGCACTTCCAACATCCATGGACCAATGCGATTGTTATAATTGACATAATTCTGAAGATTTTGCTTTAAGAAAACTTTTGTGTGTAGTGTCAGTACTCAGTACTAACGTTTGTGTCGCAATTTATATCAGTAAAACCATAAATTGACAATCCATTTGGACACAAAAGATGTGTACATTTATGAGTGTAGCGTTTGTCTTTACCTGTTGCCGTTTCACACGGCAACCCGTTACCTCAAAACGAGTCAATTACCGATATATATTGCGTGTAATTTGAGCTGAACGCTCACTCAAAGGCCCAAGGCGAGAATCATTGAAAAAAATAAAATAAAATGAAATTGTGTATTTTTAGAGGCTTAAATCGTGTACCGCAATATAATAAAATCAAACAAATCTTAAATGATGCTTAAATTCCGTACATAAATTAATGTAATTTTTTAATTGTGAAATTGAATTAGATTGTTATAATTGACAATTAAACTTCACAATTAAAAGGTATATTAATTTATCACGGAATGAAATCATCATATGTTAAGATTTCTTTCTTTATTAATTAGTATATTAAATTTGACACTTTACAAATATCGGATGACGTCATAATCAATGGCGTCCTGAATGACGTAGATAGGTTCGTCACGAATGCTTAATTGCTGACGGACTAAGTGTTGTTGTACGAATTGTCTATCTTTACTATTTAATAACCACAATGCAGCAACATCACACAGTCAAATTGGTTTCAAAATATTCAACAGCTTACTTGTAAGGTTTTCTGGAAATTGAGATTCATAAAGTGCAGGGATCAATTGATCGCAACACGGACAAAGCGTGGGTGGAGATAAGCTCAAAATTGGCGAGGCATAGCTAAAACTGTATTCCTGCATTGAAGGTCTTGTTCAGTAAATACACATTTGTATTTATATTGTACCAACGGAGGACAATTTTATTCAAGTTAAATCTGGAATTTACGCAAATATCTCTCGCGATTACGTGATTAAATCGAAAATCGCGATTATGTTTTAAATCGTGAATTTATATGATTAAAAATTAAATAATCGAATAATCGAGAATATTTTTTATTGCATAAAATAGTTCAAAACCTAAGTTTCAATTACTTTTTAATGCGATCTGTAATGAAAAATGACATTTTGCTTAGTGAATGTATGTTCATTTGCAGGGAAAGACAGGGCTATTTCAGCAGAAAAGAAAGGAATTTACTTTACAATGCTGAATATATCAATGATAATTTGATTGAAAGTTTGCTGCTGTTGGAAGCATCAGTAGCTTTTGTTCAAATTACTTTTAATACATTCAGAATATTATATGATTATAAGAAATAGATTCCCTAAGTCCCTTGTCTGTACATAGATGTATAAATTTGTACATATTATATATATATATAAATGTGTATATATGTTAATGAGGGCCTCTGCTAGATCAGGCCGTGTACTTGAGGTGCTACCCTCAATAAATAACGATTATTATTAATATTATTATTATTATTATTATTATTATTAGGTGGGCATTTCTTGTGACCACTGCAGAGACAGTCTTGATCATACGAGATTTAATGCTCAGGAAAATGCTAACTTTCACTTTGGCAGTATCTATTTGCAGGCCAAGAGAAAACTGTTTGAAAATTTACCAGTGGAATGACTGGTTTTTCTAACCGCAATCTTTTGCCCTCCTAATGGGCATTCGGGGGCTAATCGTGATCCTATATTTCTTTCAAACCCTAGATTATGGATATTACGTTAAAAGATTATGTTTAAGGCCGCATTCTCACTGGAGACTTAATCAGGAATAACTGAGGTATGGTGTTATTTCCAATTAACTCTCTAGTGAGAACACGGCCTTAGATTCTTTTTTAAGTTTTCATGTTTTTATGCATTTTTACAGCAACTTGATAAATGGCTGTATCGTATGTTCTCTTCGGGCGAGTTTATACGCGCATGCGGGTGTGTGGCAAGAACACTTGTGCGTGCGTGCGTGCGTGCGTGCGTGCGTGCGTGCGTGCGTGCGTGCGTGCGTGCGTGCGTGCGTGCGTGCGTGCGTGCGTGCGTGCGTGCGTGCGTGCGTGCGTGCGTGCGTGCGTGCGTGCGTGCGTGCGTGCGTGCGTGCGCGTGTGAGTGTCATCAAACAGGATAATTTTCTTTTAGAAATATTTTTAAGATCACGCACAGAATGTCTTGGTAATATTTAAAAATGAGTGATTATCAAATCCTAAATGGCAACAACCTTGATAGCAGACTATGCCTTTGTGGCATACATAACCTGGAAATACTGGTACGTAGGAATATTGATCACGAACGGTATTCAGTGCGCAAGACATCGACCAATAGAAGAGCTCGATAGCTTCGTAAAGCCTCGTTACCATGACGAAGTTGACAAGTTCCCGATATATTAAAGCTTCGTAGCTAGGAAGACGCCTAGTTTTGCCGTATTAATCCATCATTAAATATGTGTCTGGGGTATATAGATGCGGGTACTTAACAGGCTGGCTTCTGAGTCTTTGCAGACGATATATTGCAAGGGTTGTATATCTGGTCCTGCTAAATATTTTGAAAACAATCTGACTGAAAGTTGTTGGTGGCTAAGCCACCAACAACTTTCAGTCAAATTGTTTTCATAATATTCAGCCAGTCAAGAGTTTTTCCTCATTGAAATTGTTGTCTGGTGGGTTTCAACAGCGAGACAGTTAATGGAATATGTTGAAGTTTGACAAGAAGGCTTCATTTTCTAAGTAGGCACAGGCCTATAGAATAAAATATTTCTTATGTTTATAAGTTTCTGTTGAATCAGAAAAGTGGGTCGAACTTAGCACAGCTAGAAATGGGAGGGTCAAAGCTAGAAATGGGCGTGGCAAAGCTAGAAATGGGAGGGTCAAAGCTAGAAATGGATGGGTCAAAGCTAGAAATGGATACCTCTATTGGATTCCATTACAATCTCAAAATTCAGGGTTCAGCTGGATGGTGGTCCACCGTACATTTAGGAAAACCATTTTGTTAGCAACAGACTATAATTAGAATTCTATTTAGATGGGTCACGTGAGGGCCTTGACGTCTCGTCTTGCCAAAGTATGGATCCAGTCTGTGAAAATGTGCAGTTCTTTAATCAGTGATTCATATTTTTCGCTAAAAGCGAACGTCTTCAGAAAACGGGTCCTATATCAAACGACAGCTCATATCCGCTTAACTAATGCACATATTCTATTAACAAAGCGATATAAAATGTGTGGCTTTTAGCAAGAAAAATGAAAGATTATACATCACAGTCAATATATTCAACCGTTCATAATGTCTTTTTAAACGCAATCTTTTCAAAACTATGCGATAATGTCATAACATTCATATAAATTCTACAGCATCTCTCAGCAAATGTTTTCATGATAGACGCCGAGGATTCATTTCATAAACATTTTAGCAGCAGAGAAATTTTCCAAAAAGGAGAATTTCCATATCGACACAAATATGTTTGCCACATCGGTCACAATCAGAAATTAATTTTGCTCATAGAACTGAATTTTATAAGTTGAGATAGATTTTGGACATCTACCAGACGATGTGCAGATAGTTATTACATAGTTATCGCATAGTTATCGCGCGGTTATCACATACTTATCGCGCAGTTATTGCATAGTTATCGCGCAAGTATCGCATAGTTATCACGCAATTATCGCAGAATTATCGCATAGCTATAATAGAGTACAAAGGCGATAGATTAATATCAATTTTCGCTTAACTAATTATTTCTGGCAGTAGATGCAGTATGAAGATGCGAATTAAATAAAATACAGCTCAGAAATAATTTAGAATGTTTCTAAAACAAAATGCAAAGACAGTGCAAAGAAATACTCACAGAATGCTTGTTATTATTAGTCTTATTAACCTTAGTGGTATTGCTATAGTCTTATTAATCATAGCCATTACTATGATCGTAACGGAGGCAGTGCAGTCACTGAGAAGTCGTATGCATAAATAATGTTAATGTATATATGTAAATATTAAATAACAGTTTTTTGTAAATTTATTATGTAAAATAGCAACATATCGCCTTTTATAGTCTTGTAGGGAAAGAGTCGAATCCAAGTTAGTTTGACTTGTGACTCAATCCCATTGTTAATAATTGACAATAAAATATGTTTAAAACAAACAAAAATTTAAAAAAATCTTGTTAGTTAGTAAGAAATGTTCTGTTTGGATAATGTTAACATAATTGGATTGGAAGACATTGCTGCCTTTGGCAGCAATGTCTTCCAACCCAATTCTGTTTTAAAAAATCCAACAGTACGTTTTATGTTGTTTTGGTAATTGGTAGACGTAATGGGACGTTTTCTAAAAGCTTGCTAGCACTTTCCGATCATTTTTCTTTTCACCTATATCAACCATTTATTTCTTGGAACCACTAATCTTGTAGTTAACGAATAAGTTATCATCTTGTCTACCAAAGGATTGTTTATCATTTAAATAAATGATATGGTCAGATGTCCAGCCAGCTAAAACAATCAGCGGCATGGTCCCCAGCAGGCGTTCAAATAACAAGTTGGTTGTGATAAGATATACTATGCCTTCAGCGAACACGTCTTGTGGTTATCGGATAAGTGTTCTCGCCTGGACATTGACATGTAGCGAGAATGTCTGTTCTGGTGGAAAGTTCCACACCTTTAAGCACTATGTTATACCATTACCGCTAATGAAATTTACGAAAGAAAAATTATTCAAATACACAAAGGAAACAAAACAGTTTTCTTTATTCACCCAGGCCATTTAGAGGGAACCTTCTCGGCGCCTTCAAGTCACGCGGTGTAAACAGCCACAAATTAGCTTTGCTTGCCTCCTAGCTGTGCCATTTCATTAGGCCATTACGTTTGCAGGAATGAACTACGTCGCTAGAAGGCTAGTCTGTTTGAATACATCAGCATGGCTTCCGGTATCAACTACAAAGATGTACGATCTAAGGTGGGCGGTTTTGAGATTAGCCCATGCATAATCATACAAGCGAATGACGTTCAACAACATAAAGCTATGATTAAAGTAATGCTGACTCAGTTCAGAGCAACTTAATTTTTCAGTCAAAATTGTTCTCGAAATATTCAGCAGATTCCATATTTCAATCCCTCCACTTGAAACATTGTTCTCGAAATATACAATGATTTCACAATATAGATATTAGTTTCTAGCTATACCCCGCCCATTTCTAGCTATGCTCCGCCCCATTTGCGCGCGTGTTTGGGTCGATTTGTAACATTGAAATCTGAATTGTTTGAAGCCCAATTTCAAGGTAATTATAGTGGTAAGTTGTTGAATAATTTGAAGCTAATTTGGCTGGAAACTGTTGTGTCTATGAAAGTTGTTTAGCAGTTTCAAAATATTCAACAAAATGTTTGTTAAATAGTAAAGACGAAAACCTCGTACAAGGACTCTTACTCCGTCATCAATTAGCGTTCATGACGAACTTATTTACTTTATTCATGGCGTAAGTGATTAGGACGTCATCCTACACGTCAGGTGGTTGATTATGACGTCATATGGCTGATGGATAAACTAGAAAGCGCCATTGTAATCAATGTATTCGTTGAGTCTAGACAATACTGGATCTATAAGAATATTACCTGCACATGTTCCGCGTGTATGATGTCACGCGATACGTCCACAAAACAGCAAAATCAATCCTCAATGTAAAATCATCCAACTTCAAACGGTGTTAATTAATTAAAAACACAGCTTCGATTTGACGACGTAGATCCATAATTCTTGGGATCACCGTGACGTCAATGCGCGACACAGCAATGGATCGTCTCCGCGCGACAATTAGAAGCGTAGATGATATTTAGCACAGTACAGGTCAAAGATAACTTATGATGTTTCCAAAACAAACGTAAAACATACTGATGAATAATTTGAACATAATTGCATTGACAGACATTGCTGTATACGGCAATATTATAGGTCAATAGAGGTAAAAAGCTCAGAAATAACGCAAAAATATTTTCAAAACAAGATATAATACGTACTATTGGATATTTTGAACATAAATACAGCAATGTCTTCCAATCCAATTATGCTCAAAATATCCAAAAGAAAATTTGTGACATCATATTCAAAATTTCTGCTTAACTCAACAATGTCTTCCGATCCAAATATGTTCAAAATATTCAGCAGTAATAACAGTTATGGTCAGAATATTCAGCATCACTAACTAACTTGTTTCTGTTTAAGGCAACAGGGCATTTCTTGCATCGTTTTCAAAATTGTACTAACTAACAGGTATTTTCGGTTTTTTGTGTTAACTTATTTAGGAGCAATACTGTAAATGTATTCCAAGTTGCTGGCCGTAAAAGTAACGATCTCAATTTTGTGACGTCTTTGTTTATTTCAGTCTATAGCAATTTATACATTTTTGTTTTACAGACCCTCCTAAATTAATTTCGCCATATCTAGAAAAAAATAATTCTGCAATTTTAAGGCATTATTTTCAACATTGTTTCCATCTAGCAATATTTCGCAACCAAACCCTTACCACGCGGAATTCCTCAAAAAGTCTTGTAGCTCTTTGTTCTCTGTAGCTTTGTTAACCCTCTAATGGTCAAGCCGCTTAAAATGGCTTTCCAATGGTCATGAGAAAAGTCAATTTGCTGGCCAAGAGAAGACTACTTTTGAAAATGTACCACTGGAATGGCTGGCTCGTTAGCGAGCCAGCCATTCCAGTGGTACATTTTCAAAAATAGTAGTTTCTTGGCCAGCAAATGGACACTCACTGAGAAAATGTTTTGGATTTTTTTTTGTAAATCTTGAAAATTAACACGATGAAATTATTAATACCGTAATGGCTTAAACTTCTTAAGCTTGAAATTGTGCATATCTTTATTATTTTTCCTATCTCACATCTTGTGTTTTGGGTGGACATTTTCGCAAAACAAATAATTAAATTGGTGGTGGCTCCCTGTATATTACGTTGTTGACGTCCAGTTAAGGGCTTAATTATTATATTTTCCAAACATTGAATCACAAAGCACTCGGTTTGACAATAATCCATTTGCAATTGTTATGACAGAACGTCGGCCGAGCTGTATATTGATTGAGCCGCCAGTTGCAGTAAAAACACTATCTAAATATATTCATACATCCCAAAAGATGGTTGTAAAATATTTATTTAAAATTACCAATACAATATTATTTTCTCGTTCAAATCAAACAACGTATAATTATATTTCAAAAGACACATGGTGCTATTTGTATTATATAAAACAAATGGAAAATAGTTGCATTTGCTAGCGAATTTTATTTTATCGTCTGCTAGATATCGTTCATGATAATACAGCATAACATATGGTACGGAATCGTCTTGTTTGCAAGAACTATTTGATATTACAGGACTGAATGACACTCCAATTTCATCACAAAATTCTTGTTTAATGATTTTGTTTTAATTAAAAATTAGTATTTATAAATAGAAAAATATATATAAGAACACAGATATCCGCAAATTAAAATAGTGTCCCACTTTTGGTCTAACAAACGCGTCACTCTACAGCATACGATACTACGTCTCCAATGGAAAACCTAAAGTTTAATTAATGAATCAAATCGCGTGATACGCCCACGCAATCTCCCGTCATTAAATCACGTATGAATGAAACGAGCAGACTGTAATTAAAAATAAGAATGCGTGCGCAGATCTGTAACATCCGGAGCAGACGATGACAGAGCACATCGTGATCAGGGACATTGTCATGACCTTGCAGACGACCAACACTTGATGATGCAGACGACGCGCAAATTGATGAATCGATTTGTTGTATCGATTGTCAAAATGTAGGCTTATATCGAATTGTTGTCAAGAAAAAATTAACATACAGAAAATTAAATAAAAATTCACGTATATCGATTTGTCATTACATAAATGAGAGAAAGGTATTACGGGATACCTGGCGGAGAGTGACGTCAGGTAACAAATTTAAGACAGTAACGATAAGCAGAAAATTTCAATTTTCTCATAGAAAATATCCATTTGCAGACCAAGAGAAGACTATTTTGTAAAAGGTACCACTGAAATTACTGGCTCGGTTATCGAGCCAGTCATTCCAGTGGTAAATTTTTAGAAATCTTCTTCTATTGGTCTGCAAATGGGCATTTCTCAAGACCACTGCAGAAGCTGTTTTTGGCTGATACGAGTGTCACGGGGTTAATTTAAGCTTTAAAATATTGTGCATGATTATTATTACTTAGTCCCAGTATCCGAAACGCAAGGATATTACCACAGAGAACGCGCTTAAAACCAAATTTAGGCCGTATTCTCACTAGAGAGTTAATCGGGAATAACGCCATACTTCAGTATGATGTTGTTCCGGATTAAGTCTCTAGTGAGAACACGGCCTAAAACTCAATACGTTTGAATGACGCTATCATTGCGTTTGCTTCTTCATATAATGTCGTCATGTCGCAAATAATAAACAGTTATTTAGATAATCACGTGAAAATAAAGTTAAATCACCCCTTATTCAATGTTTTCCCTGGAACATATTAGAATATAGACAAAAACACACTATTTTCAATAACAACATTCTTGTATCAGTAATCAGATCGTAACTGACTGGTTAAATGGTATTATACCGACCGGAATAGCACAAGTTTGCTCGCTTCACGTGTAAAATACCTTCGTATATGAGCGTATAGCGAGTCTCATCTTTTACTAACAAGCCATTCCTAATTGTGGCTTGATTGGACGACGATGTCATTAATAAATTACGTGGTCCAAACACGCGAATTGTAAACAACTCCTTGACAACTATTATCGTTTTTCCAGAGCCAGACCTGTAGTCAACTCTTGAACGTGCTTCCTGGCAATACGACACTAATCGTCAACAATACAGGGTATGTATTTACACGGCCAAAGATAAATACGTTGTGGGAAAGAATTGATTCAGAAGGGTCCTTTACATTGACTAGTAGTGATAATATATTCTTTAAGACAATAACATACTTGCATTGGGCACCTCTCTGTATCTTATTGAGCCAACAAAACGTATCTCTAAGTACATATTAGCATTTACGATAGTGTGATTCAGAGCTAGCGCCCAGTAACCCCATTAACTCGAAATGACTTTTTGTAATTTAATGAATTAAATACTCTGTTAAATATTCTGAAACTAATTTGAAAGCTGGAGTATTTTTGGACGTTTGGAAAGAAGAAAAGGTGACAGTCTGGCGAAGCTGATCATGGATGATCCTGAGCATACGAGATTTAATGCTCATGAAAATGCTAATTTCGCTTTGACAGTATCCATTTGCAGGCCAAGAGAAAAATATATTTGAAAATCTTCCAGTGGAATGACTGGCCGAAGAGGTTATGTAAGGTCGAAGACTCGTGGGATAGATGGAATTAAGAGAATTGTTGGAAGAGGGGTCCAAGAGTTGACAAATATGGCATTAGCTCCTCTGGTTTCTACCTAACCCTTTAATGGTCAAGTTGGTAATCTGCAGTGATCTTGAGAAATGTCCATTTATAGCCTAAGAGAAGAATATTTTTGAAAATTTACCGCTGGAATGACTGGCTCGGTTACCGAGCCAGTCATTCCAGCGGTGAATTTTTAAAGATTCTCTTCTTGGTCTGCAATTGGACACTGACTAAGTAAAAATTTGAATTTTCTTGACCATTACACTTTTGATGAATGTCCATTTGAGGGATAAAAGAAGGAAATATTTTTTTAATAAATTCACAAAAATACTTTTTTGGCCGCAAAAATCAAAATTTCCTTGAAAGGTATTGGCAATTAATTGGTCAATTGAAATAGATCGTATTATGCGTGCTTTAATGCGCTGTTGACACAAGCATAGCAGATGGAAGTCTGTTGCAACAGGGATGCGACGGCAGATGTCCTGATCAACCAACGACAGAGAATTTGAGTGGAATACTAGCAACAACTCCAAAGTCAAATTAGTTTCAAGAAATATTCAACAACAGCTCGCCTGCTTTAAAATTGAAAACTTGAAATTGGTATTTTTGAAATTCAGGATCCAAGAGTTTCATATTAGCTTCATTGCTCTTCAAACACATTAATGTTCTTTCGAGTAGGCCTAACTAGTAAAGTATAAGTGTCAAACAGTTTGTTAATTTTAATACAATTAGTCGGTTTAATTCAGTTCAATTTCTTCAGGCCACAGCCTTTATGTAAGGCTATATTCTACAGAATAACTGTGGCTGTAGAGTATTATGGATACAAGGCATTTAAAATACATATCATATATTACTGTACGGATTTTATAGCATAATTTGCTATGGATAGTTTTATTACACATTCTTAGAAGTTCGTTTGTTTTTTCTGCATTTTCCCTTGTGATATGCTAAGTACGGTGGAATATATTATCCTTTTACATCGCTGTATTTGCTGCAGTCATAAAAAGCGCTTTTCGTCATCCAGTTTATTTTTTAAAAACGTACATAGTCTGTTTTGTCTGCTGGTGTTTGTCAACCGTCTAGTCCCAATTTCTAATGTATTTTGTGAGGTCCTAAAGCAATAAAATTAAATAATGTCCTTGGCTGGTAATACTATTAAATAATCATCCTTAATTTCTTTAAAGGAAACTAATTTAATAGATGTTTGAAGCTGATTTTACGGACTTGAATATACGACATTTATGAATGTGTCACTAAATGTTTTTGTGAGACAAAGTCTGAGTTGAATATGTCTTATTTTCTCATTTCCTGACGTGCATATTTTATTCTTTATCGCCATTTAAATTTGAAATCTTGACCAGTTTCCGGTTCTAGGCTGGAGGAAATAAAGCATCGATGATGACCTCCTATAACCAGGTGTTAAGCAGATTTGATGATTATACACAGGAATTTCTGACTACTAGCTAACAAGTAGCTACCCGTTTCGCCATACAATATGGTATTAGGTGGGATTTCCTTTCCATGTATCGCATGTAATAGACGTTGAAATGGACAACTTGCTAGCATATCTAGATTTTCGAAACACTATATTTCGGGCCCTTATCAGACAATTACGTGGTGGAGTATGCCGCACTGGAGGTCAAATGATATATCGTGTTCTTTGATTTTTCTGAGTAATTGGAAAATAGCTATTCATAAAATATGGATCGCCGATAACGAAGATTACTGGGTCGGTATTTAACCAGTATCAGCCCAGCACCATGCGTCATAAGAGTAATGGTCACAATGCCTGTTCATGGTATATTACCTCTCACACATCAAATCAATTCCTGTCCAGTCATCTCGTTAGCAGATTTCAATAGAGTAATTAAGAGAAACATAGATGTCCACCTAAAGGCTTTTACATATTGGAGGCGATCGATTGCTGTCAGTAATTCATCCTGCACAATCAGTACAGCATCCATGGTTAACCCGCAGTGTATGGTAGAGACATCCTCCCCTTCCATCTCTCTCTCTCTCTCTCTCTCGCTCTCTCTCTCTCTCTCTTTCTCTCTCTCTCTCTCTCTCTCTCTCTCTCGCGGGTAGTGGTGATGGTTTGGTGGGGGCAGTGAAAAGGATTACGTAGATAAACTCGTGAGACAGGCATCTGGCATAAACAATCAGTTTCAGGCGTACTGCCTCTTGCTGTGATAATCAGAAATCTAACATGAAGCACCTGCTTTATGACGTCATAGATGGATCGATTGATTATCACTTAGTGATACATTAGTAACTATGTAAGGGCTAGTCGGTCGTCAAGGATACGGTAAAATACTAATTAAGAACTAGATGATGTTTCATGAGTTTTGAATTGATTGCCCAAGCGGTTTCGGAGAAGATTTTTAAAGACATTTCCTAAAATTGACCAAAATCCAAGATGGCCGATCGGCTTCCTTGGAACAAACTTGGATCCCTATTCCCTAAGGATGCTTCCTGCCAAATATAATTGAACTCGTCCCTATGGTTCTTGAGAAGACGTTGTTTAAAGGAAAAGTTGGCAGACGACGGACGGACGGTCGCCATGGTATAAGCTAACTTGACCTTTCAGGCCAGCTGGGCTAATAACTAGTCAAGTACTATAAAGTAATATAAATTGAAACCGCGCAATCAATTAAACAAAGCCACGCATTTGTCGTTTTCTTCGTCGTCGTCATTGTTGTTGCTGTTGTCGTGTGCGTTGTTGTTGTTATTATTGTTGTTGTTGTTGTTGCTGCTGTTGTTGTTATTGTTG
This sequence comes from Chaetoderma sp. LZ-2023a, assembly GCA_034401795.1. NCBI lineage: Eukaryota > Metazoa > Mollusca > Caudofoveata > Chaetodermatida > Chaetodermatidae > Chaetoderma > Chaetoderma sp. LZ-2023a. The sequence continues at coordinate 62,461,323 of CM067359.1, forward strand.
TTGTTGCTGCTGCTGCTGCTGGTGGTGGTGGTGGTGGTGGTGGTGGTGGTGGTGGTGGTGGTGGTGGTGGTGTTGGTGATGATGGTGATGATGGCGGTGCTGATGGTACTGTTGCTGCTGTTGTCGTCGTCGTCGTTGTGGTGATGGTGGTAACGGAGGATGTATGATATTTTGCTTATTTCAAAACAGTCATTTACCTCAGGAAATGCAGAAGAGTGTCTCTGAAAATGTCTAAAAGACTAATAAAACTTGTTAAAATTTTCTGTGTGCCTACACCCCTCCTCACAAGTGTTTGACCGACACTTGTAAAATTATTCGCACGGCTGTGAGCGATAGCAACATCTCGGACTAAAGGCTGTGAGTGATAGCAACATCTCGCACTAACGGCTGTGAGTGATAGCAACATCTCGCACTAACGGCTGTGAGCGATATCAACATCTCGCACTAATGGCTCTCTCGTGTTCTCTCTCTCTCTCTCTCTCTCTCTCCCTCCCTCCCTCCCTCCCTCTCTCCCTCCATCCCTCCCGCCCTCCCCCTCACCCCTCTCTTTCTCTCCCTATCTCTCTCCATCAGGCTCCCCCCCCCCTCTCCCGCCTCTCTCTCCCCTCTCCTCTCCGCCCCTCGCACTCTTTCTCTTTCCCCCTTCTCCCTGCCACATTCAATTTCATCTTCCAGTTATTAAATCAACTCCATCAATAACAAAATCAGCATAACTGTTAATCCATGACGTCATCGCACAAATCTAAATAAACTAACATTACTACATTCACAAATCAAATGAAGTCAACACATCTTATATTCTAAGGAGTATTAGTTGCCAGGCAACCAATACAAATACATCTTGCAATATAGTATTAAATCTTATACGGCAATTTCAAATATCTATGAATCGCTCAGTAATGGAGATGGTGGATGTACGGTGTCATAAGCCTTTAACACGGCAGTGGTCTTGAAAAATGTTCATCTGCCGACCAAGAGATGACTATTTTTGAAAACATCCCATCGAATTGACTGGCTCAATAATCGAGCCAGTAATTCCAGTGGTAAATTTTCAAAATTAAATCTCTAGGTCTCTAAATTGATATTTAATATGAGAAAATTTAAACGTTTTTGAACAAATTTGAGTTTTATAGAGTTAAGAATCTTAGCTAATAGAGGGATGGATTTCTATGCCCCGCCTATTTCTAGATAAGCTCCGCGCACTCTTATGCACGCGTTGGACTCGATTTAAATACTTTGAACTCCGGAATTGCCAGCCGAATTCCAATTTCAAGGTCAATATTTAAATCATTGACTATTTTGACGCTAATTTGACAGGGAGATCTTTTTGTATATGACAGTAGCGGCTTCCAGTCAAATCACTATTCAAAATATTCAACAGAATGTATATTCAATTGTATATTCAGCAAAGATATACAATTCGTACACCGCTTGATGAACGTTGCGATTTTCGTGACCGAGTCTATACGCCGTTAAAAGTGTGACCTCGGCTAACATATGACGTCAGATACTTGAGTGGCGGATTGGTCTTGTCCATTGCTCAATGCACTGTAACCAATTTGATCGAAATTCTTTGCTTTCTAAAGTAGTAAGGATTTCCATTCGAATTATTATTATATGGTAAGCTGGAGGTTATAATACCACACAGTAGGGTATAACTAAAGCGGTCAGTTATAAAATGACCGGAAGAGGATTGTGGGTAAAGTAAACCAATATACGCTACCTCATTCGCGACGAGTGGTGATGATGCGCCAAGTGCGTGCCGTGTCCAGAGTGATGGTGGTTTGTCATCTTGTTGACGTCAGTATTTTGCTTGTGACGCCATTGTCCGATGAATATAACAGTTAGCGACTGTAGAAATTCACTTTCGCGACACAACCGTCGCGAGCAGTTAACAAAATGGCGACTGTCACGGCGAGAACGATGCGATATATGTTATTGTAAAAATACAGGTTTGTCTCTGACAGGTGAGGCGGCGACAACTCTCAGTGGAGCCGCACGTATCCCTATTGGTGTGTCTTAATCAGCGATGCTACAGCAGTGATCTTCCTAATGCCGAGCGCAGGAACAGCATTGATGATGGCGATGCTGATGGCGTCCGTCTTCGCGATCCGTCGATCAATATATCGATCTGACGTTGGGACGATTTGTGATTTTTTTCCACAGTTTCACAGAAAAAGCAAGGCGTGATTAAATACCTCTCTGCCTATTAAGTAGCACACAGCAAAGGAAAACTCCAACTCCCAGTGGAATTTCAGCGGTCTGATTAAGCTCTATTATTAACAGTGTCAGTATTGTGAATTCATAGAGATACAGTATCCTATTGGTTGCGAAACCAAATTGTCACAAACTACACAGCACTATGTCGAACATACGCTATTCAGGACCTGCGTCAGTTGAATTAAATTACTCTCGATTCGTTAGTTAGCTGTTATTGAACGAAACGCCTTAATCTTAAAACGGCATCCGTTGCTAAGGCCAGTGTATGCTGATGGAATCCGCTTTTGAAGTCTTAGAAAAAAACCCGAGTGAATGGTTCGTTGCTTGGAAGAAGCCTTTTAAAGTTACAGAGATATGACAGAGGATACGGCTATAACAACACGCCTCGAGAAAGAAGATAAATAATTACGGAGTAGGATTCCACACATTTTTGCTGGTAGATTGAACCCACCTAATATATGCCTCTACATCACTTATCTATCTCTCTCTCTCACTCGTTCGCCTCATATTAATCAATATCGCAAAGCAACACTACAGAGAAGCACGACATTACAGGCAGCCTCTCGCGTATTGATCAGCCATGCGCTCAGGTAGACAGGTAAAATCCGATATTCTTTTGATCTCACCGATGACGATGCTACTGATGATGCGGATAATGTGACGTCGTTCCAAATTAGATAAATTTACAAGAAACAGGTGGGCGGGCGAGATGAAAGCATCCGAAGACGACAAACATGATTAAAGCCTTCGACACCAGAAGATGAAGGACGATGTCTGAGAGAGAATTAGCATGTTGCGACAGCAACATATAACCATTTCAACACTACATTCTAGATGCATAGCATTATTTATGACATGCGAAATATTGTGCTTAATATTTCAGCAATTAATTTGTCTGAAAGCTGTTGCTGTCTATGGCAGGATAAGCTTCCATACAAATTAGCTTGGACATTTTCCCAAAACTTACATGCATGGTGGCTTTTGACTTGAGATAATTCGACTTTTGCCTTGAAATGGTTACATACGAGAATGATTGTTTTACATCCCACACCATCCTTACAGAAATGCGTAAACGTCAAACATCAAAGGTCGACCTTCACTCTCTAGCCCAACCACCACCCACCCCTATCAACGTAATCATCAATATATCTTGTCTCCGGTATGAAGTTCAAGGTCATTGCAACGCCTTGGATGATCGGATGTACGTTAAAATACAACCAATTTGTTGTAAACAAAGACAGTATGCGTACCTGTATGTCGTATTTATGTATGTATTCGTCAATGCTGACATAATCTGAATAGAGAAATGCTGTTTTAGCTTCGCCCGTTTTGGGATCGATCGATCCCTGAACTTCCTGTCTATCAATTTCCAGAAATCTATACAGGTGAACTGTTAACTATTTTGAAACAAATCTGACTGGGTGCTGTTGCTGCCTAAGTCAAATTAGTTTCAAAATATTCAACAGCATGTTTATTAAATAGTAAAGACATACAATTCGTACAACAACAACTCTCATCCCGTCATCAATCATGCGTTCGTGACGAACTTATCTACGTCATTCGTGGCGTCATTGATTATGACGTCATCCCACACCTGACGTGATGGATGGATAAACTGGAAAGGTCCATCAGCATCACCATACATCATTTCCACCAACATCAAACTATTCCTAAGACGTGTCGTCATGGCAATGGGTTGGAGTGGGTGGACGTATTTCTAGCTATTCCCCGACTATTTCTTGCTAAGCCCAGCCCACTTTTTTACACGTGGTGAAATCCATGAGAATCTTTGAAAGCTTGATTCCCAGATCCTAGTTATACAGGTAAGCTGCTGACTATTTTACAACTAATTTGACTTGGTGCTGTTGTTGCCAATGCCATCAACAGCTTACAGTCAAATCAGTTTCAAAATATTAAACAGAATCGTTATTAAATTGTAACTTCATCAAAGACATACAATTTTTTCGGAGCTATGTCAATTTGATTGTGGAAAAAACTTCCCGTCCGTATATTGTAAGTCTAAAGGGAGATTCCTAACTCTGGAAAACATGGTCCTATTCACCTGCTCTACTAATTATTGTCTGGCTTTGATGAAAGTTGCCATTTCTGAGAAAAGCTAAATGTCAAGGTATTTCAATTGATGATCTCTTCCAATCGCCATTCGTTATCGTTCTTTAAATTTCTCCAACTCTTCTCAACGCATAATAAGAAATTTCTAGCAAAGATTTGTCACTTAATCAACGCTGATTAAATTACTACTGCTGCTACTGCTGCTACTACTGCTGCTGCTACTACTACTACTACTACTGCTGCTGCTGCTGCTGCTGCTGATGTTGCTGTTGCTACTGCTGCTGCTGCTGCTGCTGCTGCTGCTGCTGCTGCTGCTACTACTACTACTACTACTACTACTACTACTACTACTACTACTACTACTACTACTACTACTACTACTACTACTACTACTACTACTACTACTACTACTACTACTACTACTACTACATACACAGAGTTATCACCGTTGAAAACTACAAACTTCGTTAAATTGCCAGTTTCCAGGCAATAACGCATGTTAAACTAAACCAAATTGAGAATTTATATTAATAGTACTAAGACGGACGTCAAGTTCCTGTTTTGTTTCCATCAACAATTTTATCACCCTTGAAAAATACAAACTCCGTTAATTTGACGTTATTCCCGTACAACAAACACTGTAATGTAAGCACATATACCAGTTATAGAGATCAGGCAAGTGAATTTCCCAGATTCCTTACATCTCATTTCAACAAAAGCGGGAATCGCTGGAATTTGTGTTGCCTTGTAATACATTGTTAAATTTAAATTGCACATTGTTATTGTGTTTCTTTCTGAATACAATCATTTTCGTTAATCTTTAACTTCCATGGCATGTAATTCTTCTTTTTCTTCGTCATCTTCTTCTTCTTCTTCCGTACCGTTTCCAAAACTATGTTGCACCACGCTATCTCCATATCAACACTCTCCAAGAATCTCTGCCATGAGCTGCTTCCGCTGCATCGTGCCATGCCATGCTAAGTCGGTCTTTGAGTTGTTTCTCCATCATATGTATCCAGGCCTTTGTGACGTTCTTCTGGTCTTAACGCATGTCTCAGTGCTTTACTCGCTGGAGTATCTTCGTGGAGACGCATTAGATAGCCAACCTGTGTAGTCTACGGATTTTGATTTGTGTCACTCCAGGGCTTCTGTTCTGTGAGCATTTCTTCATTTGTTACTATTTTCGGCCATCTTACATTTAGTACATTGGTTCCTAATAGACGCCGATGGAAAGCATCAGTAATCTTCTCATAGTTCAGAGTTGTAAAGGAATATGCTTGATATGTATGTATTGAACATCCTAGCTTGTGCTGTGATCTTTAATCTGTGGCTCCCTCCTAACACCTCTTGTATCAACTTAATCCTTCAAACTTCAAACCTTCTAGTTCAAACCAACCAAAATCTGCTACGTAGTGGTCTTGAGGTGGTCTTGATGCATGTCTATTTGCAGGCCATGAGAAGATTACTTTTTAATATTTACCACTGGAATGACTGGCTCGGTAACCGAGCCAGTCATTCCAGTTATAAATTTTCAAAAAATACTCTTCTCCTGGTCTTCAAATGGACACTGGTTAAGCAAAAGCTTTAACTTTCTTTAACATTACCCTTTTGATGGTCAAGCCGGCCAAAATTCCACAGGTAAATTTATAAAACTAGTCTTCTAAAATTAAAATTACATGGAAAATGTTGAGCATTAAAACGATTAATTGATATAGGTAGTATTTTGAGCGCCCTGAGGCGCTGTTGACACGAGTGGGGTTAAAGATGTGTTTCAGGTTTCTGAAAAAATCTATTGCTTGGTCTGTTCTTCTCTTCATGTCTCAGTATGTGGCTAACTTGCTGCAGAAGAACTTACAATTCTTCCATCTTTCCCATCCATTGTGTTTTATCTCATACTCTTCTGTCTTCTCTTCATATGTGTATATGTGTGTAAATCCCTCTTCATGAGTGTTACTGGCATGGTTATCGTTAGATGATTAACTATTTGTTTATGTTTATCGTTAGATGATTAACTATTTGTTTGTTTTGTTGTTATTTACGGATTGTTGATGTATATCAATCTGGTCATTTCTGATGCTACCATAGTTATGTTCTTCTAGGTATTCACTCTTAACTGGTGGCTTTATTGTGCAGTGTGTGTGTGTGTGTGTGTGCGTGCGTGCGTGCGTGCGTGCGTGCGTGCGTGCGTGCGTGCGTGCGTGCGTGCGTGCGTGCGTGCGTGCGTGCGTGCGGTCGTGGTTAGTCTAGGTGTCTTCGTTTTTGCTAGGTAGAAAGTGAGGTCGATTGCACTGAGGCAGTCTTCTTGTTGAGCTCCTTAGTCCGTTTTGAAGAAATTACTTTCTGATTTTCCATGAGATGCAGCTCATCTTTCTCCAGAAAGCCAATTATGTTAGCTATGAGTGTCTTTCTATGTATTGTGTCGAAGGTCTTTGACATGTCCATGTCATAGTAAGTATGGTGAGAACACTGGATGTTGCGGCTTTACCCGCGAAGATTTTAGTAGCAAAAACGACGAGCTCTGTTGTGCGACGTCCTACTTCCCTGTACGCTGCCTGACTAATAGAATAATGTACTGCAATGAGGAAAACTGTTTCATATTTCATAAAGTCCAAGATTACAATAAAAACTCATCTCGGATTGACTGACCCAATTGATGGATGGGAAACAATCGATTATTATTGTTATTATTATTATTATTATTATTATTAGTAGTAGTAGTAGTAGTAGTAGTAGTAGTAGTAGTAGTAGTAGTAGTAGTAGTAGTAGTAGTAGTAGTAGTAGTAGTAGTAGAAAGTAGTAGTAGTAGTAGTAGTAGTAGTAGTAGTAGTAGTAGTAGTAGTAGTAGTAGTAGTAGAAAGTAGTAGTAGTAGTAGTAGTAGTAGTAGTAGTAGTAGTAGTAGTAGTAGTAGTAGTAGTAGTAGTAGTAGTAGTAGTAGTAGTAGTAGTAGTAGTAGTAGTAGTAGTAGTGGTATGCCTGCCTGCCCGCCCGCCGCCCGCCCGCCCGCCCACCCGCCTGTCTGCATGTCTGCCTGCCCGCCTGCCTGCCTGCGTGCCTTCCTGCCTGTCTCCGTCCAATCTCAGTTAAGTTTTTGGTTTAGCTCAACATATTGTCTTCTATCGCGGAGTGGTATATCAAGGGGATTGAGTACAATGATATTGAGGTCATAATGCCAATGTCCAAGGTCACTGTGATCATGGTATAACAGTATATTTCTTACGATTATTATTATTATTATTATTATTATTATTATTATTATTATTATTATTATTATTATTAATAGTGGTGGTAGTGGTGGTGTTGGTGGTGTTACTATTATCAGCTATCATCATCACTGTTTGTTTTGTAGCGTAGCCAGTGCAATAGCTGAGAAATGGTAACCATTAATAATATAAATGTAGGGCCTATACACGTAAATATTAAGTTGCATTTTATTGTAAAGGTATTATATATATATACAACATTCCGCCTTTTTATTGTTTTGCGCGGAACGAGTCGAATCAAATCAATTTGAAAATTGTATACCTTTAGAAGCTTAAATGGTGTGACTAGATGTAATGAAGCAAAATAGATCTTAACATATGATGATTTCCTTACGTACACATTAATACAGTTTTTAAATTGTGAATTTGAATTATGGACTCGTGACTCTATTTCAATTTCACAACTTAAAAAATTATATTAATTTATATGGAATGAAATCATCATATGCTAAGATTAATTCCGTTTCATTACATCTAGTCACACAATTTAAGCCGCTAAAAGTATGCAATTTTAACAATTTTATTTTCAAATGTTCCGGCGTGAATATGCACCTTTAATTGACAATAAAATATGTTTAAAACTTGTGGTAACTATCCAGGGCATTTAGAATATTTATAGCTCATTATGGCTATCTTAAAGGAACAATGAACGCTTTCCCATCTCCATTTCTCTACTGCAAGAAAATGATCGCTCATACAAATCCTTGTAGACAATATTCTATTGCTAATATATGGTATAAAGGTATCGTTTTCCAATTTACCGTAAAGCCGTTAAATATTTTTCAGTCAATTCTTTCGCATTTGTCAGGTCTGTATAGATAAAAATTACTTTTTATTATTAGAATTTGTTATTGTTTTTACGACTAATCGCTAAGAGGATTAACCATTTAAGGGGGTAAATCTTGTCAAGAATGTCAAAAATATGTGCTTGCTTTTTAAATCTCCATTTTCAGGCTACGAGAGGACCAGTTTTGAAGTTTTACCACTAGAATGACTGGCTCGGTTACCGAGCCAGTCATTCCTGTGGTAAATTTTCAAAACAGTCGCTCTCTTGGCCTGAAAATGGGCATTCCTCAACACCACCGCGGAGATCTATTTTGGCACACATCGTCATGAAGAGTTAAAATTAAAACCGTTAGCTATAGACTGCCTGTTATTACAATGGCATTCCAGGGATGTTACTTCATTTTGATCCGTCATCTGTCTCGTCGACGGAACAATTTCATTTACTTCAAACCGCGTACGTTACCAATAGCATTAAACAATAAAAAAAAATCGTGTGGATAATTTTGCGAACAATTTGACTGAAAGTAGATGTTTTTCAAATCATTCTGAACATATTCAACAATTTTCCAAACCCGGTTCTTCACGAGACTCATTTCCGAATGAAATGTGTCTCCATACATTCTTTAAACTTTTCTTTAAACTTGTTTTTTCATTTTCTCCTTATAAGGGCTCGCTCTTAAAATACCAATTTAATCTATACTCTCTTCATCTATAAATAGATGATATTCCCACGCCTAAATAATTATTCCTTTATAGTAATGTGCGAAAATGAGTGCCTCAATAAATATAAAACCGCTCTCCGGTTTCCTTCAAGAAAATACCGTTTTCGCCGTAGCAGAAAAGCATCAGAATCCACGGCTATGCTACGGCCGGGTGAACGGCCAGGCAAATGTTTCACGCGTACAGTCCATATACGGGCATGTACGTGGGCTAACACGGTCGATATTACTCAGAAATTTCCAGGAGCCTTTTCTATTCGTTCGTAATCTACGGATGGGTTTGAGGTGAGCTATTTTCGTTCACATAATGTGTTTTGCAGTTTCTGGTTTCTAGAGCATAAAAGAAACGTTAGCCTATACGCGACTATTTATTGTTAACCCTTACACCGGAATATCCATGAAAAATACAATTCTGTACGATTTATAGCATATTTTGTTGAATATTTTGACATTGAAATGACTAGAAACCATTGCTGCTTTAATTTGAAAATATTCAACAGATTTCCAGCGTTATTGTCTTAAAATTAGGAAATGAGGATGTGATCGATGAAAGCGTTAATATGACAATAGCGGCGACAATGACACCGACTGGAAAGTGAGAGCAAATGGAAGATGTATTCATTTCCCGCATTACATTGTCAATATCTCAAGGCACATTCTTCCACACGTCAATATAATCATTATGCTTGATATATAAGAGAATAATACATACGTATATATTGATTGCCATACATATGTCTATATTGTTGTATATTTATGACGACATCATCTTATTTAATTCTTGGATATGGCAGTCGTATGTGAACGCATGTAAACGCACACACGTACGTACGCACCTACATGTACATGTGGAGCAAGCGGCGAAACATGATAGCCTACCCCCCAATCAGATAGGCAGAGAGGCTAACTGACATATAGGAGGATTCTCAACTGGCATATACCATCATTCTATCTTCTTAAAGTTGTAGCCGACTGGAGAAATTACTACCTGGTTGTTCACCTGTAGAATTATTACCAGGGCGACCGGATACATTGGCTTACGGTCAGTGAGGTATGCCCCTCTCCATCCAGTCGGATCGTCATGGTCATCTGCTCTAGTACAATGGACCTTTCCAGTTTATCTGTCAATCACGTGACGTCATAATCAATTACGTGACGTGTATGATGTCGTCATAATCAATGACGTCATGAATGGCGTAGATAAGTTCACCACGGACGCTTAATTGATGACGGACTAAGCGTTGATGTACGAATTGTATGTCTGTACTATTTAATAAACATGCTGTTGAATATTTTGAAACTAATTTGACTGGGCGAGTTTCAGAATATTCAACAGCTTACCTGTATAGTTTTCGTGGAATTGATAGTCGGGGGAGTTCAGTCCATTGTTCTAGTATAATCCCAGATGAAATGGCCGGCATTTCGCAATGTGATTGTAATGTTGGCTATGAAATTAACAAAACGTGTATATTAAAAAAAGTCTGGGACAAGTCTCTGGTGTGAACACTGTGGACGCCCATGCATATGCGCTTAACAAATCCCAATGACTAGTGTTAGCCCGTGTTCTCAATAGAGACTTAATCCGGAATAACCCCATACTGAAGTATGGCGTTATTCCCGATTAACTCTCTAGTGAGAACACGGCCTTAGGTTTTTTTCTCATTTCCTAATCATATTTAACTATTTCACGTAATCTAAAAATAGAGGCGTGGCTTCGTTCTGATCTCGTATCGAAGGAGGTTTCGTGGGACACGAATTGTACTATATACATTCATATATAGCCGATATGACTATATATGCTTGCATTCACACTGGTGGAAGCTAATCCCGGACTGTACAGTAGCGCAACCTGGCGGAGAGTGAGATAAAATGATGACCGTAGCGCTAACCAGCGGAGAGTGAAAGAAAATGCTACCTGGCAAAATTTGAGGGGATAGGTTGCGTTCACATATGGAAATAATAATGATATATCGGAAGTTAAACCGCCGATATTGTGAGATTAATTACCTGAAATAAGTGATGCATTTATTCTGGGACAAGAGGCAGTCCAATGAGAACGCCAGCCGATATACTTGGTATTTACCGAAATAACGGCTGTATGAAAGCAAGGCCCAAGCCCGCGTTCTCACTGGACAGTAAAGCCGTGTTCTCGCTAGAGACTTAGGCCGTGTTCTCACTGGAGAGTTAATCGGGAATAACGCCATACCTCAGTATTGAGTTGCGCCGGATAAGTCTCTGGTGAGAACACGGCCTAAGTCTATAGTGAGAACGCGGCCTAACTCTCTAGTGAGAACATGGCCTAACTCTCTAGTGAGAAAAGGGCTTGAGTTTAGACCTTGCATTTTACCTCCTCTCATAGTTGGTAGATGGAAGCTCAAATGATAGTCTGCAAACTTTTGCAATAAAATGTAAGTAATATAGGAGTCCCGCTATGTCCCTCAAGTATCGGACGTCATAATCAAATAGGTCTTATCTTAACTGAAGTCACGATCAAAATGACATAGATCCGTCAGGACAATCGATAATTCCGTCAGGAAAGCGTACGAATTGTATACCGTTGAAGCATTTACAAATTAATAAAAATTATGTTAAGCACTTTGAAACTAACAGATTCCAGTGAAATTAGTTTCAAAATATTCAACAGCTTACCTCTATAGATACCTTGAAATTTCGACTCCGAGAATTCTGGTTTCAAAGTGTTACATCGATTCCAACACGCCTTAAAGCTAAAATGTGGGCGGGTCTTAGCAAGAAATAGGCGGGGCATAGAAAGAAACTAATCCCTCTCTATTGTGATCTATTTGTGACGTACGAATTAATCTCAAGTGTAGTACGTGTATATGACGGCGGCTGTGTGGCCCGTTAACTGTCCGATTGCTGAGTTTTTACAGACGACATATTCCAAGGGCTATATGTCTGGACCTGATAAATATTTTGAAAACAATTTGACTGAAACGTGTTGGTAGCTTAGCCATCAATAACTTTCAGTCAAATTGTTTCCAAAATATGCAGCAAGTCAACAGTTTTTGCTCATTGAAATTATTGTTTGGTATCTAGAAGCATCGAGACAGTTAAGAAGTCGTCACCAAAGACAAGTGGTCGCTAAATACAACTCGTTGCCTATCGTAAACAGCTTCTACGGCTTCTGCATATTTATAGCAGCTTGTCAAAAAACCCACGACACATATAACATAATCAAGGGCCGTAAGCAGGGTCGTTTATAACACGGTCCAGACACTTATCTCCCTTGAGTATAAATTTAACCGGAATATTCACAGTTTGTTAAAATTAATTCACTCTTCTTCCTGTTAGATACACAAGGTGATCAAAAGGTTGCTCCGTTGAGGGAAGGAGGGAGGGCGTGAGAGAGAGAGAGAGAGAGAGAGAGAGAGAGATGGGGGAGACGGAGACAGGGAGGGGGGGGGGGAGCGGTGAAGAGAGAGAGAGAGAGAGGGGGGGGGGGGTTGTGGTGGTAGGGAAGGTAGGGGCGACAGAGTGAGTGTGTGAGTTAGAAAGTGAGAGGAAGCGAGAGAGAGAGAGAGAGAGAGAGAGAGAGAGAGAGAGAGAGAGAGAGACAGAGAGAGAGAGAGAGAGAGAGGGAGAGAGAGGTGAATGGGAAGGGAGAGAGGGGGGGGAGATGGACGGAGGAAGTGATGCAGCAGAGATACAGGTGGTGGGGTGCGAGGCGGGGAAGAGAGAGAAAGAGGAGAGAGTGAGAGAGATAGAGAGAGGGAGGGAGGCCGCCATGGGAGAAGGGCGCGTGCGAGCGCGAGAGAGGGAGAGAGAGAGAGAGAGAGAGAGAGAGAGACGGGTGGGAAGCGGGAGAGAAGATACACAATAGACTAGCACAGGATATCAATGCAATACATCAAGTCCATGCGGTGCCGAGGCTCACTCTTCAACAAGCAGGTCTCATCATGTATTCTGGACATTTCTCTCCTGACCAGACATAAGACCTGGCCTCTATTCCTTGTGGAAACATCGCTTCAGACGCAGCTGTCGCTATGAGATGTCCGCAATATATAAATAGCCAAACCACTCTGTAGAGTCCCCACTGCTTAAGGAACCACCATAATTTGACCCAGTAGTTATTTGCCATATATAATATATTGTCTTGCCATTATCGAGCAGTTCTTGATGACGTATGCTGTGGTCGTTATCGACCAGTTGCCATTCATAGGCAATCGCAGCTGAACTCTTCACTGCAAATATAGAGATGGTCGCACAAATTAAATTACCCTATGCTAAAATACCCTCGGACGAAACATCGATGCTTCTTGCAGCCAGTCCATCAATCGAATATATTTAGGAGAATCGTATAATTAGCTAGCGGTCCTGGAAGTGGCACAGAGGTGCGCAGGGTGGGGGATGATGGCAAAGAGACATTGGAGTAACGGTGTTGGTTGTGTTGGTGTTACACGTTCGCTGATTGCGCATGTTACTGGGCCAATACTGGACCAAATAGCGGCCCAGTAACCTGCGCTATCAGGCTAGAATATATTCGTGATTGCTTTCCGTAGTTTAATATTTGTTAGTGACTAAATTTCGTTATGACTATATGCTGCTTTCCGGCGTGTATATTATCTAGGGCTTGGTTCGGAATCACCGTCCCCACCCCCACCCCAGACCCACGCCACCTCACCCCACCCCAGCTCGTACGCCCTCTGTTGCACTACCAAGACAGTTCCTGCGCGATAATAAAATCTCACGAACACTTGGAATATCGCCCAAGCAGCTGAATACAATTATTAGAGGAAAACGTTTTAGGCAAATATTCGCGGGAAATCGCGCTTCATCTATACGTATATATTTACGTTATACATTATGAATACTTAGTCAATACCTGCCTGGTCACCATGTATGCAAAACACGCATGGAGCTAACGCCTTTAACACAACAGACAGCTACAGAAAATTATTCATGGGGTAAGAATGACTATTTGAAACCAAAAAAGTATTTTCTCTTTGAAAATATCCATTTGCAGACCAAGAGAATACTATTTTTGAAAATTTATCACTGTAATGACTGGCTCGTTTATCGAGCCAGTTATTCCAGTGTTAAATTTTCAAAGAAATAGTCTTCTCTTGGTCTGAAATTGGACATTTCTCAAGGCTATTGCAGAAGCCATTTTTGGGTGATATGAGTGTTAATGAGTTAACGGGCCTAAGCTGTTGCTTCTTCTCTTTCATTATGAGTTTCTAGAATTGTGGCGTTGACGTGTCATTGGCAATATCGGTATCGTCATCATTATCGTCCCTAGGCATGCTCATTATAAAATCACAATCAGTAGGATTAGGCCTATCATTCCAGTTATCGTTATCGTTATCATTACTATATCTGTATCGCTAACGTTATCGGTATGTTATCCACATCGTTATCCCTATCGCTATCGGTATCGTAATCGATATCGTTATTGCTATCATCATCGCATCCCTTTCGCTATCGTTATCGTTATCAATATCGTCATTATTAATAGCTGTGATAAATGGCGTATTAAATATCGTTATCGTTATCGTTGGTCATTGCATTATCAATATCTGTATCATTATCATTATCGTCATACTGTTGTTGTTGCTGCTGCTGCTGCTGCTGCTGTTGCTGCTGCTGCCGCCGCCGCTGCTGCTACTACTGCTGTTGTGTTATAACTTTATTGTTATACTTATCGACCTATCGTATACAACTATCGGCCTGTGTGGGTAGGACCTGTGTTTAAAACAAGCACAATACGCCATCAAAGACTAAGTTGTATTCCAATTATAACTCGTGTTGTTGAAACAATTACCGCCAGTGTTTATTAATGCATACGACCTAGAGTACCCATGCAGCTTGCATCGCCCTGGGCAACGCAATAAACAAATAAGACGCCAGACCTAGAACCGTGGGCAAAGGTTGACTTATAGCTCAGCGAGTGCATCTAGTACTTATGAATTGCTAATGTCAATTGATTTGGCACGTTCTAATCGTGTAGTCAAGATCTCTCACCCACCCAGCCACCCCTCCACAGTCCGAGGCGATTCATGCCCCAGTACTTGCTTGATCAATACTTCATTCTCCTAAGAGATATCCGTGAGAGAGAGAGAGAGAGAGAGAGAGAGAGAGAGAGAGAGAGAGAGAGAGAGAGAGAGAGAGAGGTGCGGTCAAGTTCCTGGAAGGATCTTTAACCCGTGAATGTAGATATTCCTATAACGGAATCATAGGAGACGTCTTTAGAAGGAAATTAACTCAGAGTTGTTTCCTCTTATAACAGCGACAACTTTCAGTCAAGTCTTTCCACAGATAATCAGCATTATCCTCACTATGCCGCTTAGTACGCATCGTCTGCGATATTTTGAAGGAATTGTTTTTAATCAGCGTAAGTGACAATCGACATGACCAACCGGTAGTAATTAGATGTATTTCCAGAGTAGTGGTGGTCGTGGTGGTGGGTCGTGGTGGTGGGTGGGAGTGGTGGTGGTACTAGGGTAAAATCGGTTATTTATTAAGAAATATAATAGAGGAGCCCAATTTATCAATCAATCAAATGACGTCATAATCAACTACGTCACATGTAGGCTGGTGTCATAATCAATTACGTCATCAATTGCGTAATTAAGTCCTTCAAAAAACGCTTAATAGTCAGTCAAGCTGTACCAATTGTATGACTACTTTTACCAAAGGCAGCAACAGCACCCATTTAAATTAGTTTCAAAATATTCAACAGCTTACCTGTATAGTTTTTTGAAAATTGAGATTAATGGAGAGGTGGGATCGATCCCAAAACACGGGCAAAACGTGGATGGAGCTTGGCGAGAGGTGGGCGGGACATAGCTAAAACTGGATTTCTCCACTAAACATTGGTTAGTACTTGTTTGAATAATCTGACTAAATGCAAATGTCCTTGTTACATACTTCAACAACTAGGCTTGCGCGATTATGTGATTAATTAAAAAATCGCGATTATTTTTTAAATCGTGAATTTATATGATTAAAAATTAAATAATCGAATAATCGTGAATAATTCTACAGCATAAAATATTTCAAAACCTACCTTTTAATTATTCTTTATTGCAATCCGTCACGGAAATTTACATTTTGCTCAGCGAATGCATGTCCATTTGCAGGCCAAGAGACTACTATTTTTGAAAAAGTATCACTGGAATGACTGGCTCGAGAATCGAGCCAGGCATTCCAGTGACACATTTTCAAAAATGGTATTCTCTTGGCCTGCAAATCGACCTTTTTCAACATCATTGCAGCTTTCGTCATTGATATGCTTTTTTGCTGTTATAACTGAGTAATTTGTACTCTAGCTGATTAATTGAGTAATCGCGATTATTGTTAAATAATCGATCGTGATTACTGAAAGCAATAATCGCGCAAGCCTTTCAACAGCAACACGTATTCAATTTGTATCTCGATGAGTTACTACCGAAATCGGAATGATAAATGTTAATTCAAGCTTGCTATACTAATAAACCAATATTAGGCCTACCCGGATGTCAACCCGGTATTATACTGGGTAGGTTAACATGTATTGAGTCACACCACCCACATCACAATGACAATAAAACACTGAGAATCTGATGTTCGGTGTGTGTGGGTGAATAGATTTAGCCATTTCTAGCTAAGCTCCGCCCACTTTTAAAGCGTGTTGGAATCGATTTGAACCTTTGTAGCCTGAATTCTCAGAATCTAAATTGTAAGGTGACTATACCGGTAAGCTGTTGACTACTTTGACACTAATTTAACTAGGAGTCATATTAGTTTCAAAATATTCACCAGGATATTTACTAGATTGTAAATTTATCAAAGGCATTCAATTCGTACACATCACCATGACGGACTTTTTGATTTTCGTGACTGAGCTATTGCGTCATTTAGAGTGTGACGTCAGCCAATACGTGATATATACGCCACATATTTGATTATGACGTCAGATCCTTTAGTGACAGCTCGAAACCCTCCATTGTCAGATGTGCAATTCGTCAACATCACAGCAACCTGATCATGGACCACAGGAGGGGCTACATCAGAGCTCGATAAATTGGTGGATGGCACGCACGCGCGCAACCGCACACTCACGCGGCCACGCACACGTTTATTATTACATACGCACGCGCACTCACTAAAACGTAACAGCACACTGGTGCACGCGCATACTCGCTGACACGCACGCGTACGACGGCGCATGCACACAAATAATGAGACGGCGATCTGAAGGAATCGTTCTTATAACTACAGAAGCAACAGTCACCAGTACGCTTGACCGAACGTCTGCAAACAGGATATTAAATCGCAAAGGAAGAAACGCCTGTAATGAACCCACCCGGAAACATGTGTCGGGTCTTTCATTCTTGCGCAGGACATCGCTTCAGCCGAGTACTGCGTGACTCACGCGGTATGAGAGCAACCTAACTCAGGTCATGTCATCCCGTCCAATATCATATAATAATAATCATTCTTGGCAAAGTTAGTTAATTCCGGATACAGTAAAACGTCTTCTATACTCTATTACATCTGCCTAGAATATGAAAAAAATCATCCCATTACATTTAAATGGATAGAATTTATAAGAAACATTTTAATAACCACAGGAAATACGCATGCTATCAATTCAGAACACATCAATGTAAATCAATTAGTAAAAAACGGTAGACAAAGATTACAAAAACAGTATATTAGTAAATTGAGACACGATTTAACTTCGTCAAGCCGCTTAAACATTTACTTACAAACAAAACATACGTTTCAATTTGAAACATATTTAACGATCCTTCCACCAAAAGAATTACGAGTAATAAGCCATTTTAGGACGTTAAACCATAGTTAGCCATAGAATCTGAACGCTGGACAGGTAAAGATAGAGATGACAGATTATATATGCCCTGTGTAATGAAATTGAAGATGAAATACATTTTCTGTTTCATTGCAACAAATACACAGACGAAAGAAACAAATATATACCAGAATATTACAGGCAAATTAACACTATTGAAAAAACAAAAAGATTGTTTGCTATGTGCAAACCGCCTGGTCTATCCTGATCAAAATATGCAAGCACCTCGATCATACTGTCAAAGAAAAGCGTATAGCTGATACTAGCCTGAAACACCTACCTATCATACAACTCACAACATAACACTCAGCGCAGCACATACATCACAGATTATGAAAGCTGATATAGACATAACTGTATGCATCTGAATAATAATAATAATAATAATAATAATAATAATAATAATAATAATAATAATAATAATAATAATAATAATATTGATATCGATGTATTAATGTACTAATAGGATGAAATGATCTGATGTATATAGTGAAGGCACTACAGCAAACAAATTTAATTTCATATGCCTTTGTAAGTCCTGAGTGAACAAAAAGTGAACTTGACGCAGACACGTAGGTTTAATGGATATTGACTGATCTTCCTCGGAATGGTATACAGGGGGGGGGGGGGGGGGCACTCGGAAATTGAGCCAAGACTCTCACAAGGAACATGGTATCCGGGTTATATAAATTCTGTTATGGAAAAGATTTCTTCAACTTTCTTTCAACATTCAGAACATTAGCTAGTTTCACATGATGGTCACTCGATAACGCCGGTTACTGGGCCAGCACTGGACCAATACCGGGCCGTATTGGCCCGGTATTGGCCCTCTACGGGCCCAGTAACGTGCGTTAACTGGGAAGGACCCTGACAACAGGGCTTACTGGACCGGTACTGGGTATACAGCAATAGGGCACCGTATTGCTCCAGTACCGACCCGGTAAACAGTGTTAAGCAGAGCAGGATTGTCATGCTTTAATAAACGGGGACAATCATGTCTTATAACCATTTAGAACAATGTGGTGATTAAAGCAGCTAGGACGATAAAGCAGATTACGGGGCCGATATTGGACCAATACCTGGCAGCATTGGGAGAGTACCGGCCCAGTAACCTGCGTTATCTCGCTAGCTTCATTGGCAGTTTGATATAGGTAACTATCAAATCACTATCTTAACTCTTTAATGACTAAATTTGATCAAAAAAATCAAAATATTTGCCTGTTGAATGTCCATTTACAGGCCATGAGTAACCTATTTTTGACAATTTACCATTGGAATGACTGGCTCGGTTACCGAAATTTGCAAAAAAATATCTTTTCTTGGCCTGCAAATGGGCATTCCTTAAGACCCCTGCATAGGCCGGTTTTGGCCGGATTCGTCAAGAAAGGGTTATTACTAATGACCGTTTGAGGCTGTGAGTTCCTCTTGCCTCCCTGAGCGCTACCATCTCTTGTAGGGTCGTCATTTATACCATTTCACCATCCTTACGATCGAATGAAAACGCGAAACTTAACCCTCTATCTGTTAACAATAACGATTGTTTCCAAATTGATGACGAGCGTCGTTATCGAATCTCCAGTGATTGCACTATCAGTATGGACATTTGGAAGACAATACTGCAGAAATGATGACCGTGTACTATGGAAACTTAACATACGTTTTTCAAACTGTGTAGAAGTTTATGTTATTTCATTCAGAGACACCATAGGGCGTTTTTAAGCAATCGTCTGTTCTAGCGCTCTCCCACTGATGAAAATAGTGAGTAGTGACTGACGACGACGGCAACGACGATGATCATGACGGTCATGGTTGTGGTGGTGGCTGTGTTGATTATAATTGAGTCCATCGTTGGGAATTAAATGCCTGTTATCCCAACATGAGAATGTGAGAAACAATAAGTGTGTAGCGTGTACCCAAGCATACGTGCGTGTGCGTTACGAAATGACTATACTTTCATACAATGTCATAAAGCGGAACGTGGGGCTGCTTCAAATGAAATTTCGTACGCGACAATGTTTCTCTAAGGTGTTGATCTAGGGTGATCCAGTAGGAGAGGTGAGTGATGAGAGGCGACGGGTTGCGTGCGGGGGGATTAATGTAATACTTTTGCTATGCCGATGTGAGCTCATCTGTCAGTCAATGGCAATCGAGATCGATCTTGCAGTATGGCTTAATGTGGCAAGAAAATTTGATTACGATCTGAGAGTTGCAAATTTAACTGGCATGTTTCCCAAGAGACGCAACAGAGAGAATGATTGAAAACACCGATTGGCGTAAAGGACTCGACTTTTCTTTGGCTACTTTAGACAAATCCTACGGTCAGGGAATAACACAAGAGTCAAAAGTAGTACCTATTAAGACTAACTTAGTTTATTTTGACGAGCTTTCGCACATAAACGTGCTTCATCAGGATCAGGGCCTGATGAAGCACATTTTTCTGCGAGAGCTCGTCAAAATAAACTAAGTTAATCTTAATAGGTACTCCATCTTTAATCCTGCCTGTTTTATTGTCTATACAGACTAGCTCCCCCTAACTTTTCAGAGTGTAGGGAGAAAGAAAACTCATATCTAATGATCCGATCCTATATCGTTTAGACCACCACTGGATCGAGCAACCGAATTGATAGAGGAAAACGCAATCTGCTATGAGTATCTTATGTATTATTTATGGTTAAAGACAGGTAATCCACGATATAAAATGTATTATAATCGATTCATTCGACTTTGTATTCTACATGAGGTTGTATCGGGCTGTTATATGATATCCCTTCCTTCCACCCTTCCCTCCTCATCCCTCCCTCCCACCACCTGCCCCTCCCTCAACCCATATCGCCATTCCTACATCCGTCCTGCATCCACCCGCACGCAGTCCTCCCTTCCTTTCATCACTCGCCCATTCCCGTTCATCACCGTCATCCTCTCTCCCTGCCTGCCTGCCCGCCTCTCTCTCTCTCTCTCTCTCTCTCTCTCTCTCTCTCTCTCTCTCTCTCTCTCTCTCTCGCTCTCGCGTTCTCTCACCCACCCCTCTCTCTCCCTCTTTCTCAATATATCCTCGCCTCTCTGGGATTCTATATAATCACACCTCTAATGTACATATACAACATTTTCTGTCATCAACGCTCTCACCTAAGTCTGATAGATTAGCCTTTCTAAATATTTGGAGAATTCTCCTTTAAGCTAATAATATCAAGTCATTTAAATCGGAATATCCAGTCGTCATGATATTTGCCTTGAAATGTGGGCTGGGATGTGTTTAAATAAACGATGGCCGCGAGTCTCCATCAACATCATCGGCGTCATCATCTCCAGCAACTCATTCAACGCACGCAGAAATCGAACGTCCCGGATTCACGATTCGTTCGGACCTCCATGTGAAGCTTTTAGGGTAAATTCAACAAACAGAGGCTCGATTGGATCTGCTTATGCACTTATGGGAAGCGAACATGTGCTTGTCGACGCTGGATTGACAGTTTGTCTACAGCCACATACACTCAACTTGCCTCTACTATAAGTGCTATCCCCCACCCCTCCCACCTACGCCCCCACTAAGGCTTCGGAAACCACTGCCCAGAGCGTTGACCAGTATCCGTGGTCGGTCATCGGTGATCAGTATGGACGCGTAGTGTTAGAAATATGAGAGGGAAATCGAAACCTCGCTAAGTGGATGGCAATATGGGATTAGTTAATACCATTTATACTCGCCTAATAAGTTACGGTACAGCTTATAACTAATTTAAAATGTTTCGAAAACAAAAACAGAAACATTTCAGTTAGTACAATTTTTAACACAATTTAATACGGTAAATGCCATGTTGAATATTTTTGACAAAATTCGATTAGACGCCATTGCTGCCTTGGGCAGCAATGGCTTCCAATCAAATTATGTCCAAAAAAACAAGTAACCTTAGTTATTTCTTAGCTGTGCTGTAGTTAATACCGTGCACGCTTTCTTAACAGTTACCAAAGCATCGTCAATAATTCTGGGGTTCACGCCTACATATATAGATACCCAATAGCATAGCGCCGTGATTCCTTCACCCTTTGCGCCTGAAAGGGAGTACGCAAAAAGCATCTACAAAGGCCACACAACAAGAACTATTTTGTTGAACATTTCGAAGCCAATTTGATTGAGAGCTATAGATCGCAGCTTGTGGCGGTACCGGGTTGCTGTCAAATTAGTTTCAAAGAATCTACCAGCTTACCTGTATTGTCCACCAGCTTACCTGTATTGTCCAACAGCTTACCTGTATTGTCCAACAGCTTACCTGTATTGTCCACCAGCTTACCTGTATTGTCCAACAGCTTACCTGTATTGTCCAACAGCTTACCTGTATTGTCCACCAGCTTACCTGTATTGTCCAACAGCTTACCTGTATTGTCCACCAGCTTACCTGTATTGTCCACCAGCTTACCTGTATATCTAGGATGAAACTGAGCTTCTGGTAATTTAGGATTAAAAGTGGCAAGTCGGGAATCTCTGTATTAAACGTTTAACCGTTAAATTAGTTTTTAAAATTTTCAATTCTCCCTTGAAATTGTCCATTTTCAGGCGAAGAGAAGATTAATTTTTTTGAAAATTTACCATTGGAACTCTTCGTCTGAAAATGGATATTTCTCAAAGCCACCGCAGAAGCTGTTGTTCGCAGACTTGAGTGTTAAAGGGTTAACTCGCCCCATTAGATATGCATATATTCCGTTTATTAGGCCATTACATATCATGTTATATACAACTAATGTAATATAAGCATCACTGGCAGGTAATGGACGCCGCGAGCAATATATTAGCGCGCCATTTGTTGCCTAGCAGTAATGACGTAACGATATAATGTAATTTCATTACTGCTTAGCTGTTTTAGAACGAGATAATTTCATAAATTTTAATACTGATACTGATACTGATAAATATATTACAGCCAGACTTAATAGAAAACTCGGCCATGTTAACTCATTCATGACTAATCCCTGACAACACCGCGGCATTTGCTGTTGACTTGAGGCACGTCCACGCGCTTGCCAAGAGAAGACCATTTTTAACCCTTTCACGACGAAGACGGCCAAGACCGGCCTATGAAGGGGTCTTGAGGAATGGCCATTTGCAGGCCAAGAGAAGACTTTTTTGAAAATTTATCACTGGAATGACTGGCTCGATAACTGAGCCAGTCATTCCAGTCATCCCAGTGGGAAACTTTCGAAAATAGTCTTCTCTTTGCCTGCAAATGGACATTCAATAAGTAAATATTTTAATTTTTTGAGCAAATTTAGTCATTAAAGGGTTAAATGTTTACTACTGGAATGACGGGCTCGATTACCGAGGCAGTCATTTTAACGGTAATTAAAAAAAAATTGCTTTCTTTTCCACTATAAATTGGCATTCAATAAGCAATATTTTTTATATTGTTGACCAAACCTACACATTAAATGGTTACAAGATCAATGGAGTAATCCGGTTTTGGCTTTGGCCCGCCCATCTCTAGCTAAGCTCCACCCACATGAATTTTGAAATGTTGAATATTTTGAAACTAATTTGACTGGGTGCTGTTGCTGCATATAGCAGAAACAGCACCCGGTCAAATTAATTTCAAAATATTCACCATAATGTTTATTAAATAATAAAGGTATAAAATTCGTACAACAACGCTTAGTCCGTCATCAATTAAGCGTCCGTGACGAACTTATCTGCGTCCGTTATGGCATCATTGATTATGACGTCATCCTACACGTCACATGGTTTATTATGACGTCATATGACTGATGGATAAACTGGATACGTCCATTAAGACTAGGCCTAATTTCAAAGATGGTGTGTTTGTCTCTATATTGTACTTCACATTTACCATTAAACCACGCATTTGTTCAAATTTCAATTTTCTCCTAGAAAATGTCCTTTTGCAGACTAAAACAAGACCATTTTGGAAACTGCATCACTGGAATGACTGGCACGACCATCGAACTAGTCTTTCTAGTGGAACATTTTCAAGAATAGGTTTCTCTTGGTGTGCAAATGAATATTTCTGAAGACCACGGTGGATTGTTAAAAGGTTAATTTGATTAAAACTGTACTCGCAGTAGTGAAAGGCCGACAGAGATAGTGAAAATACAATGCAAAAAGACAAGAAATTGTCAGGAATCGACGAAAATATCAGATGTACAAATACTGGTACGAACAATTCTTAACTTTATTAGAATTATTATGTTGAATATTTTGAAACTAATTTCCATGGATGCTGCTGCAATATTAATTTCAAGATATTCAACTATTTTTGACAATGATTGCTGGAGATTAAATGGTTTAGTTATGTCTACTTTATTTACTATCGTATGCTTAAGAAAGCATCTAAGTAAGCCTACCACCTTTGATAACATTCACTATTTAACAAATGTTTTGTTGAGTATTCTGAATACTAATTTATGGCAACAACAGCTTCCATGCAATTTAGTTTCAAAATATTCAACAGCTTACTTGTATATTTACGTTGAAATTTTGGATTCAAGTTTCAGTGGTTTCCAACATGCGCATGACTAAAAATGGGTGGGGCATAGCTAGAAATGGGCGGTGATTGGCTAGAAATGGGCGGTGATTGGCTAGAAATGGGCGGTGATTGGCTAGAAATGGGCGGTGATTGGCTAGAAATGGGCGGGACCTAGCTAGAAATGGGTGGGGCTTAGCTAGAAATTGGTGGGGAATAGCTAGAAATGGGCGGTGATTGGCTAGAAATGGGCGGGACCTAGCTAGAAATGGGCGGGGCTTAGCTAGAAATGAGCGGGCAATAGCTATAAATGCATCCCGATAAATTATTATAGCAAGAACTGAATATAACAAACAGTAAAATTTACATATATTTACTTACATAGCGACTTTTGATGAGCCCATATCAAATGATGAAAATAAAATTTAAAATGCACGTGACTGTCTCTATCGACAGAACGTTATAAATGCAAACAAATATATGGATCTATATTACGCCTACTTACTACTGTCGGCCTGTGCTCGTGCCAATAACATTGATACAGCCAATGCTGCATAGTGTATAGATATACATATTGTTTCTTCATAGTTTTACTAAATTAACCCTTCGAATTCGAAACACCAAACACCCGAAAACCATGTACAATTGAATAAGTATTCTGTTGAACAGTTTGAAAATTATTTGACAGCCAGCCTATGGCAGCAACAGCTTCCTGTTAAATTAGTTTCAAAATATTCAATAACTTGCACCTAAATGTCCCTTAAAATTGGGATTTTGGGAATTTAGGGGTTTTATCTAAATCATCAAAGGCCCTCCTACTGGAGTCGAAAATGTGAATTCTGAAAAAACCTAATGTTTCAGCATTTGACCTTTCATTTTTAACAATACTTAGGATTATATATTTATGCATTGCCCATAATATGACTTTTCCCCCTGTTTTGATGTATTCCGCCGTTGCAGAATCGTACTACAATTAATACCAATTGATTTGACGCTTATTGTAACCCTTCCTTCCACACGTATGGCATTGTTGGGAATTCTAGAAGCCCTGAAACGGGTTGTAATTTCTAGAGCTAGGGGCCTATAGCTCAAAGGCGTAGCTCTACTAACCCACTATCCAAGACAGCAACAACATCTAGCTCGAACATTCCCATAATAAACAAGTTCTTACGAGAAAATCATCTACAATTGAATAAAACCTATGCTGATTTAGCAGGAAGATTGTCCTGGAGGAATTGTCTCCAAGATTAAAGGACTCCCCATCCCCACGCCACGCTTTTTCTACAAACATCTTAGTTTTTTAAACAGGCTTAATTTCCATGTTCGCCACGATGTGTAGGGATTACTGAACACGCAAGAGATTCGTGAATCATTCACCCGAAAGGCAAAAAACCCCAAATATTCTTTACAGTTGTATAATTATTCTGCTGAATATTTTGAAACTAATTAGACTTGAAGCTGCTGGCTGCCTCCGGCAACAACAGCTTCCAGGCAAATTATTTTTAAACTGCTCAACATCGTATAAACTTTAAATGGTTAACCCAATTAATTTTGAATTCTCAGCAGCAATTCAGCAAGTTCAATATGGGGCTTTTTATATTTGAGACAAATTTGACTGACAGTATGGTGTGTCTGTCGAATTATTCTCGAAACAATCAGTACGTACTAATGATTTAGCATGTATAAGGAAGCTATCGACGCGTTGATAGCGTGTGCCAGACTTAACAACAGAAGAGTCTATAGCTTTGTGATAAGTAGATTCTTAATTGTGTCTATTACTAGTATAAGACTGTCTGCCTGCCTGCCTGCCTGCCTGCCTGCCTGCCTGCCTGCCTGCCTGCCTGCCTGCCTGCCTGTCTGTCTGTCTGTCTGTCACATTTTATCATTTCTGAAAAAGCTTGCTAAGAGGCACCTATAGCGCGTTCTCCGCATTGCGTGGCACCCACACGATTATCTTTGTTAGAATATTAGGGATTTTGGGCTGAGCGGAGGTGGGGTTGGTTTGCGGGGTTGGGGTGGGGGATGGTTTGCGGGGTTGGGGTGGGGATGGTTTGCGGGGTTGGGATGGGGGATGGGTTGCGGGGTTGGGGTAGGGGTTGGTTTGCGGGGTTGGGGTGGGGGATGGGTTGCGGGGTTGGGGTTGGTTTGCGGGGTTGGGGTGGGGGATGGGTTGTGGGGTTGGGGTGGTGGTTGGTTTGCGGGGTTGGGGTGGGGGATGGTTTGCGGGGTTGGGGGGTGGGGTTGGTTTGCAATGTTGGGGTGGGGGGTGGGTTGCGGGGTTGGGGTGGGGGTTGGTTTGCGGGGTTGGGGTGGGGGATGGTTTGCGGGGTTGGGGTGGGGGATGGTTTGCGGGGTTGGGGTGGGGGTTGGTTTGCGGGGTTGGGGTGGGGGATGGTTTGCGGGGTTGGGGTGGGGGATGGTTTGCGGGGTTGGGGTGGGGGATGGGTTGCGGGGTTGGGGTTGGTTTGCGGGGTTGGGGTTGGGGATGGTTTGCGGGGTTGGGGTGGGGGATGGTTTGCGGGGTTGGGGTGGGGGATGGGTTGCGGGGTTGGGGTTGGTTTGTGGGGTTGGGGTGGGGGATGGGTTGGGGTGGGGGATGGTTTGCGGGGTTGGGGGGGTTGGTTTGCAATGTTGGGGTGGGGGTGGGTTGCCGGGTTGGGGTGGGGGTTGGGGTGGGGGATGGTTTGCGGTGTTGGGGTGGGGGATGGTTTGCGGGGTTGGGGTGGGGGTTGGTTTGCGGGGTTGGGGTGGGGGTTGGTTTGCGGGGTTGGGGTGGGTTGATGGTTTGCGGGGTTGGGGTGGGGGATGGTTTGCGGGGTTGGGGTGGGGGGTGGTTGAGGATGGGGTTGATAATGAGAAAAAGGTACCCCAATAATACACGATCATCTGCAACAAGGTTTAAATTAGCTTTTAGTTTAAGAAATAAAATCAGCAAAAATTTCAAAGAACGCAAGAGGGATCCGATCTGCCACTCAAGTTTATGACATAATAAAATACGTCCCATGCTCGCTGACGTCACAATCAAATTGATATACTTCGAAAATAAAAATTAAGTCTGTTACGAAAGTGTACGAATTTTATGTCATTTGTGAACTTACAATTTGAGAAACATCTT
Organism: Chaetoderma sp. LZ-2023a; assembly: GCA_034401795.1. Classification (NCBI taxonomy): domain Eukaryota; kingdom Metazoa; phylum Mollusca; class Caudofoveata; order Chaetodermatida; family Chaetodermatidae; genus Chaetoderma; species Chaetoderma sp. LZ-2023a. The sequence goes on from CM067359.1 coordinate 62,488,776, forward strand.
GTCGAATATTTAGATACTAATTTGACTGGGATCTGTTGCTGCCTAAGGAAGCGCGCAACAGCGCCCCCCCCCCCCCCCCCCCCTACTCCACTGCCCACCCCCGACCCCACCGAGTCAAATCAGGTGCTAGATATTCATTAGGTTACTGTTATAGTTACCTTGAAATTTAGATTCTGGGAATTATGGTTTCAATGTTTCAAATCGATACCAAAACGCGTAAAAGGTGGGCAGTGGGCGGAGAAACAGGCGGGGAATAACTATAAATGATTCTGTCTACTCTTTAAGCAGTTCTGACTATACGCTAACTACTCATGGACAGTGGAGGAGCCCAGTTTGAACCATGCTCAGCCCATCTTTAGACGTGTTGTTATAGATCGATCCCGGAACTGTCTGACTATCAATTTCCAGAAAAACATACAGGTAAGCTGTTGAATATTTGGAAACCAATTTGGCGGGGTGCAAGCAACAACACCCCGTCAAATTAGTTTCAAAATATTCAACAGCATGTTTATTAATTAGTAAAGACATACAATTTATACAACAACGCTTAGGCCGTCATCAATTAAGTGCTCGTGGCGAACTTATCTTCGCCCCGATATGGTTTGATACGTACGTATCTCCCTGACAGGTGCTCTCTGAGTCTGGACTATTTGCTGCCATGATGGGTGTGGCACTCCTCTGATAGCTTGGGTACGGGGCCAGTAGATGGTCTTTCTCAGGCATTGCACTGTAGAATGGGCAGCGGCTTCATCAAAGGTTTCTCAGAAAAATACGCAGCAATTATCCAGCTCAAAATTTAAATATCACACTTGTCTTAGGCCGTGTTCTCACTAGAGAGTTAATCTGGAATAACGCCATACTTCATTATGGCGTTATTCCGGAGTGAGTCTCTAGTGAGAACACGGTCTTAGTTTATTAGCATCGAGGCACAGCGCAGACTTGTACAACACACGCCTTACACGTGGATAAAACTTTCACGTGGTTAGCACAGATGTGTCAAATAGTAAAGCAAGTATAAATTGGACGACGATGCTCCTGCAACACCGAAGGTCAGTTCGCTATACTTTTTGTCTGGAATACCACGATGATAAGACCAATTACCGTTGTCAATGATGTCTTGTCCAAATGCGTGAAATATCCATACTATCTCTAACTAATGCGTTTGAATATCTTTCGCAAACAAATATGCCTCATCAGTTTCTGGGTCCCTATAATTTGTTCACGATATTTCGATTTTTATATCTTAGCATACTAAAAATCGTGATTATTCATGTTATCGCGATAGAATTGTCAAACAATCGCGGCACCCTACGTTATCATTATTTACAGAGAAAACGGCTAATACAACATTTAATGGCGGAATCTACGTTTAGCTATGCCCCGCCCATTTCTTGCCACGGTCCGCCCGCGATCTGTGTGTGTGATGGGATCGATCTAACGCTGACTTCTCAGAATCAGAATCCAATTTTCAAGTGAATTATACAGGCACGCTGTTGAATATTTTCAAACTAATTTGACTTGGCAACAGCTCCAAGTCAAATTAGTTAAAAAAATTCAACAGAATGTTTATTAAATAGCAAACACGTAAATTCGTACAACTGACGGATGTTTATAACAGCCCTAATTACGTCATCTATTACGTATTTTGTGACTTTTGTAATTGGTCATGACGTCATATACTTGATCAGTAGATCTGACTCATCCATTATCCAGGATATTGGAAAGTTCGATATTAGTAACAGATTGTGACCATTGTCAGGTTCCACGCTCACTAGATGCTGTTTATCAAAAGCGTAACACTTTGATGCGAATAGACTATATAGTTTAGTATTCCACTTTAGTTAGTCCAAGAGCATAACATGTTATCTATCTTCACTTTGTATCCTGATAGCCCTGGTCACTGGGTCAGTACTGGGCAAATAATGGACCAATACGGCCCAGCATTGACCCAGAACTGGCCCAGTCGCCCGCGTTATCAGCGCAAGTTATGCGCTCGGCAACTCACTGAATAATCAAGAATAAGAAATGTTATTAACACGTGACATCAAACAACACTGTCCAAAATGTACCCTTCATTGAATTACGTATATAATAGGCATGTGCGATTATTACTTTGAGTGATCACGATCGATTGTCTAGGAATAATCGTGATCTCTCGATTAATCAGCTGTAGTCTACATTACACAGACATAAAACACATTAGGCATATCAATGACGAAAGCTGCAATGGTGTTTAGAAATGTCCATTTGCCGACTAAGAGAACATTTTTGAAAATGAATCACTGGAATTCATGGCTCGACGCGCGAGCCAGTCAGTCCCGCGATGCATTTTAAAATGGTCTTCTCTTGGCCTGCAAATCGCTGAGCAAAATGTAAATTTTCGCAACCGATGGCATTAAAGAGTATTTAAAAGGAAGGTTTGGAAATATTCTTATGCAGTGGACATTATTCACGATTATTCGGTTTTAAAAATTTTTAATCATATAAATTCACGATTGAACAATTAATCGCGATTTTCGATTTAATCATGTAATCGTGCGCAAGCCTAGTATATAACACAATACTACGAATAAACATATATACGGATTCTATAATAATAGTGTTCGAGCGTAAATGTTTACCTCTTTCTGACAACTTAGCAGCCCCCTGTAAGTAAGCCGTCCTGCCGTCATGGCAGCTTGATAGTACAACAATACAACATAATTATGCGAGTAGATTAGGAGTGAACTGGACCAGCATACCGTGTGAAGACGATCATATTCCACTCAGTCATATATGAATAAGTGTGAGATCGCCTCCACTAGGGGGAATGTTAATGAGATTGGCAGCACGAGAATTTCGTACAGCTTAGTGTTAATTAGAGCAAATGCGAGGAGGATCTCTTGTAAGTCCCACGTGATTAGGACAAGATAACAATGCAATCACGCACATGATGTGACGCTAAGCTACTTCTCTGAGAGTGCAAGGTACTGGGCCAGTGCCGGGCCAATACAGGCCCGTATTGACTCAGTATTGGTCAAGTACCGGCCAAGCCATCTTCGCTATAACGGTCCTGTGTATGATATTGTCAAATCTTATATCTTAATCTATAAACTACTTGTAGAAGATGTGGTTCTCGAAGACATGTGGTTCTTAAACCACCTGCATTATATAACCATTGTCTCTGGGGTCAAGTGCCTTCTTTTTCTTCATCTGACATGCATTAAGACAGCACCACTTTTAACATATCACCCCATCTCAAGCGCCCATCACATTTAATTTACCACTTCACGATGTCAAACAAATTGGCGATTATTATCAGCTTTGTATTTCTCTCAAGCTGTTACTATGGCTCTTCTGGGAAATGAAATTGCATGGCTGTGGTGAATCAGGTAATGTCTTGTGAGATATAATTTGTGCAGATAAATTGCAAGTTCATATAGATATGCATCTCTACAAGAACATATGAGTGCTTGCGATGGCATGGCTAGTTGAATGCTTAATGTGTTTATTTACTAGTATGGAAGTGGCAAATCAGGCGAGGCGAGACAGAGAGAGAGAGAGAGAGAGAGAGAGAGAGAGAGAGAGAGAGAGGAGAGAGAGAGAGAGAGAGAGAGAGAGAGAGACAGAGGGAGGGAGAGAGAGAGAGAGAGAGACACACAGGGAGGGAGAGAGAGAGGGCGGGCGGAGGGAGGGAAGGAGGGAGGGAGGGCATATAGATATGCATCTCTACAAGAACATATGAGTGCTTGCGATGGCATGGCTAGTTGAATGCTTAATGTGTTTATTTACTAGTATGGAAGTGGTAAATCAGGCGAGGCGAGACCGAGAGAGAGAGAGAGAGAGAGAGAGAGAGAGAGGAGAGAGAGAGAGAGAGACAGAGGGAGGGAGGGAGAGAGATAGAGAGAGAGGATATAGAATGCGATGGATGGAGGAAGCTAGGGGTCGGACAGAGAGAGGGAAAGAGATGTAGGGAGGGCGAGAGAACGAGAAGAGAGAGAGAGAGAGAGAGAGAGAGAGAGAGAGAGAGAGAGAGAGAGAGAGAGAGAGAGAGGAGGGAGGGAGGGAGAGAAGGAAGTAATGAGAGATATATAGAGGAGAAGGAGGGCTAGGGCTGGCAGGACGGGAAGTGGGAGACATTTATGTGGAGAACGAGCGAGAGATGAAGCGGAGAAACAATAGAATCCCCCTGATTGTGCATCCTTAAAGTAAAGCAAACTAAATAGAATATGTGTTACATATAATGCTACATATAAGCAATTAATTAGTTTTATTCGACACTGCGACAGTTATGATCATTCAGGTGTTTTAGGAACTGTATTGGTGTTTATCCAAACAACAACTTTCAGCAATGCCATTTTCATAATAGGCACCGAATATTATCATTCATCTCAATTTTCCAGGATCAATGGCGAGCAAATCATTTTGTGAATGGCGATCTTCGTTGCTAAAACAGACTACCACGAAATGAGATTTCTCCAAGCACAAGCCAGACAACATCCTAGATAATTTAGCTCGGTTGATGACACAGCCTGAAATAATGTTTGATATCATTAGATCAGAATTCTCGCCATTATCGATCTCAGGTTTCTGAATATGATGACGAGGATTGTTGGCAATCCACACTGGCAGGATCAATGCCTCTTCTTCCAAGAATTGATCACTGCGATTCATTTTCAGAATATTTCCAGGAAACTTAGACTCATCGAATGGGAAACTTGCAATAGTGCATATGATATCTATTCACACAGTACATTGTGTACGAAGTAATATATATAGCGAGAGGTTTGGACCGACCACACCCTATGACATATTATGAAGCGCATATATAATATTCTGAATATAGCATTGTGTTCTTCGCAAAGTGCAATTTGAGAAGCCTTTGAATTGCAATTACTCAAAACTCATGCTTTGTATTAGTGCGACCGATATGAGTAATGCAAGTTATAGCATATCCCTCTAGAATCTGATGTGAGCAGGGTTAAGACTCTAATTTATTCCGGAGATGACAACCTCTGTCTAGTACCACTGGAATGTGCCACTGTCTACCTTCAGACACCCAACCTTGTTCCATACCACTTGAGAAACGATTGAATGCCAAACTATCACATTCATGCCACTTCTATCACTGGTGGACGTTAAAAGCATCATTACGTACTAAACTCGATACGATCTGAGCACGTTTGTGTTAAATACATACACCCGAGACATGGCAGAATAAGTTCTGTTCAAGTATTGTACCAAATACACTGCACGTAAAATCGTCTAAAATCACATTTGAAAATTGTGAGTTTGTTTCAGGTATGGAGTAATTGCTTGTAAAGCAACCTATATCGAATTAACTTTGAATTTCTAGTGCACAGCCCTTGGCTATCGAGAATTGGCATTGGAGTAATTTGGCTGATCCCCAACTTCATAGCATAATCAATCAAACTGGTTACCGAAATACAAGCGCGGTACATATAACTGATGGAAAGGGCTAGTTAAGGGAACTAAAGATGTGTGCCATAAGTGGGTAACCAATAACTGGCTAATAACTTGTGAAATGACCATCCGTAATTAAGCCATAGGTAATGGAGGAATCCGGTTTAATTATGCCACCGACCGCCCCAACCCCCATCCACCCATCCCTACCCCACCATAATCTATAGCTAAGCTCCACCCACCTTTCGCCCGTGCTTGGATCAATCGATCCGTGAACGTCCTAAGTAGCAATTTCCAGAAACCTATACAGGTAAGCTGTTGAATATTTTGAAAATAATTTGATTAGGTGCTGTTGCTGCCTTTGACAGCAACAGCGACTAGTCAAATTAGTTTCAAGATATTCAAAAGAGTGTTTATTAAATAATAAAGACATACAATTTGTACAGCAACGTTTAGTCCGTCATGGATTAAGCGCTCGTGACGAACTTATCTATGTCATTCATGACGAAATTGATTATGACGTCATATGATTGATGAATAAACTGGAAAGGTTCATTGTTGCGTAATTATTGCGTAATTTACAGATGCTACGCGATTCCTTTTATTAACCTCTTATACTGGCGGTACTTTTGATGTTATTAAATTTGATTAAATCCTTTGAGTGCTTGTTCCCTGAAAGGTGTTGCAATCTTGAAAGGAAAACGTAACAGTTTTTGAAAGACAATAAACAATTAACCAGACATCAGCTATTGGGCCATTGCATTTTAGCTATGCCCCGCCTACTTCTAGCTAAGCTCCACCCACACTTCGCCCGTGTTGTGATTGACCGACCCCTGAACTACCTGCTTATTAATTCCCAGAAAACTATACAGGCAAGCTGTTGAATATTTTGAAACTTATTTGACTGGGTGCTGTTGCTGCCTATAACAGCAACAGCGGGCAATCAAATTAGTTTCAAAATATTCAAGAGCATGTTTATTAAATAGTAAAGATATACAATTCGTACAACAACGCTTAGTCCGTCATAAATCAAACGTTCGTGACGAACTTAGCTACTTCATTCATGACGTCATTGATTCATGGCGTCAACGTACACGTCACGTAGTTGATTATAACGTCATATGATCGATAGATAAACTGGAAAGGTTCATAGAACAAAGTGAACAGAAGCAATCGCAGAAAAGATTTACCAAAACATTTCATTTTCAATCACACCCTTGCATGTCACGTTTCTATATATGGATTAAATAGAAACCCTGATGGATTCTTCATGGGATGACTATTTGAGCAAACGTTATTGATACATTAGGTAGCAACAAAGGGCAGTGGAATTGCATTGGCAATAGTTACCACACGGAATGCATTTAAGCAAAGGCTTAATAAAATAGTGATACTAATACACTATTCATCCTCAACATGTATACAGAATGAAATGGCTACAACTTAGAAAAAAAGGAAATGAACCCGCTGCCGATGATTGACAGAACCGGTTGTATGGTTCAATCGTCAGAGGGAAGGTTTGCAGCACCATCGTTTGATCTGTGTTATGAAATTACCAGATCTTACAAGACTAGTCCTAGCAGTGTTGGGTGAACGAGGTTAGAAACACAGATTAGATGAGGTAATGGTTGTGTTTATCCAGTTTATCCATCCATCATCTGGCGTCATATGACGTCATAATCAACAGTCATAAGCGTCGTATAGGACGACGTCATAATTAATATTTATTGACGAATTGTATGTCTTTACCATTTAATAAACATTCTGTTGCAGGCAGCAACAGCACCCGGTCCAGATTAGTTTCAAAATATTTAACAGCTTGCCTGTATAGTTTTCTGGAAAAATCATAGTCAGGGAGTTCAGGAATCGATCGATCCCAACACGAGCGAGGTGTGGGTGGAGCTTAGCTAGAGATGGGCGAAGCAAAGCTAAAAAGGTACATTCTTGTTTTCTATGTCATTAAAGAAACTTGAAGAGTTCATCCCGAATAACGCAGTTTGCCAGACAGGTACTGGACCAATGCCGTGCCAATAGCCCAATACAGGCTGATATTGTCGCAATACCGGTCCAGTAACCTGCATTAATAGCCTGGTCCTGGCCAAAAGACGTTCACAATACTACTTTTAGTTTGAAACAGTATTGCTCTAGTTTGGAAAGCATAGCTTTACCTGCACTTGCTGTTTAATTGTATTCCACATGTTACATAGGCGTCTTTTTCCAATGGAAATAAAATTTACCGTGAATGAACGTGTGAGTGAGTAAGTGAGTGAGTGAGTGAGTGAGTGAGTGGGTGGGTGGGTGGGTGGGTGGGTGGGTGGGTGGGTGAGTGAGTGAGTGAGTGAGTGAGTGAGTGGGTGAGTGGGTGGGTGGGTGCGTGGGTGGGTGGGTGGGTGGGTGGGTGGGTGGGTGAATGGGTGAGTGAGTGAGTGGGTGGGTGGGTGAGTGAGTGGGTGAGTGAGGGGAGTGAGGGAGGGAGGCACGGAGGGAGGGAGTGAGAGAGAGAAAAGAGAGATGAAATGAGGGAGGGATGAAGGGAATGAGAGAGGGTGGGAAGTATGGTATGAAAAGGGACATTGTGATATCGATGATGAGAGGGAGAGATGTGATAAAAGAAGGATAGGGTGCGTTTGTATATATATATATATATATATATATATATATATATATATATATATATATATATATATATATATATATAAATATGCAGATAATGCTAGCAGGTCGCTCTCCATATTTGTGGAGAAATAGGCGTGTAATGCTGCATTTCGTCATATAGCGACACCGACTATCTGTAGAAAATGTTGGTCGTGCCGATTGTGTGGTGGCTGGAATGGTGGCACACAGGGTGCGCGCGAGAAAAATATCAAATAAGATGAAAGATTCCAATATGAGCCTCAATAAATTACATACGGGTTCCTGGATGGGATGCGGTGGATGATAATAACGCTGAAGCAATCTCGCCACGTGTGCCTTCATTACATAGGCTGGCACGAAGACCTAACTATTGACTCACGTAAAATGAAGCCATCACGTCTGATTTATATACTTCGTACAACCGCGACATAGCCGAATGTCATTGGCAGAGAAGCTTTTATGTCGGCGGATGAAAGTCGATTACGTGAGAGAACCTGTCATAATCCGAGGTATTAGATCGCGTGTCCGGCACAGGAAACCCACCAAGACGTCCGCCGATATGCTAGGTTACGTACCGTTGCGGTATTAAATTGTGGTGTTTTGCGGCAAATGTTAGTTTGACAGAAATGATATAATATAAGCCATTCAGTACCACTATGCAGCGATGACAGAGACAGGTGTTTCTCAGACGACAATGTCACATGATGCCATGATGATGGCCAATAGTGTGAACCTTTCAATATTTAGCTGTGCCCTGCCAATCTCTAGCTAAGCTCCACCTATACCTCGCTCGTGGTGGGATCGATCGATCTCTGAACTGCCTGACTATCAATTTCCAGAAGCCTATACAGGTAAGCTATTGAATATTTTGGAACTAATTTGACTGGGCGCTGTTGCAACAGCGTCCAGTCAAATTTGTTTCAAAATATTCAACAGCATGTTTATTAAATAGTAGAGACATACAATTCGTACAACGTTTCGGACTATTAAGAGTTAAAGACGGGACAAATAGACTCATTTATGACATAATGATTATGACGCCATCCTCCAGTACCCGAGGCCCAGTAACTTGCTGTATCTGGGTAGCAATTAGAGCATGTACCATTTGTTCTAAACCGACCAAACGTCAGTAACCGTTTTGCCAATGCGCAATATACTGGCATCCATCAATCAACCACAAGCCACCAGTCTAATCCGGAATTCCTAACACCCATCGTTTACATTTTACATCATGTCGCGCGCACAAACGGATCAGCATGTTTCCGGTTCGCGTAACGAAACACTAGAAAATTAAATGACGTCACGGGTTACGCGCATCAATCAACTTGAGTAAATCCGATAATAGGCGACTGAGCTCATTCCGGCACCGTGTTCATTTTGCCGCGCTACAAGGTCCGCGGGAAACTATATTAGCCGCTGATTACATCCGCCCCTCTCTCAGTTATCTCGCTTCAGAGAACGTGTAACATCATTTATATCAATCTTTTCTTTACTCTCACATCGTTTAAGGCATCGCTGCTATTTTAGTAAAGAGAGAATTGGACTTCAAACAAAAAGTAGCACTCTAAATCTTCTCCAGTTGTGCCAGTTTTAAGATTCGTTTATTCCAGATCTGAGTAGGTAGGCCTATTATTATGCCAATGACTCCTAGGCATGCGCGAGTATTGCTTTCAGTAATCACGATCGATTATTTAATAATAATCGCGATTACTCGATTAATCAGCTTGAGTACAAATAACCCAGTTATAACAGCAAAAAAGCATATCAATGGCGAAAGCTGCAATGATGATGAGAAAGGTCGATTCGCAGGCCAAGAGAAGACTATTTTTGAAAATGTGTCACTGGAGTGCCTGGCTCGATTCTCGAGCCAGTCATTCCAGTGATACAGTTTCAAAAACAGTCTTCTCTTGGCCTGCAAATGGACGTGCATCCGCTGAGCAAAATGTAAATTTCCGTGATAGATCGCAATAAAGAATAATTAAGAGGTAGGTTTTGAAATATTTTATGCTGTAGAATTATTCACGATTATTCGATTATTTAATTCGATTTAATCACATAATCGCGCAAGCCTAATGGCTCCTACATCTTAGGCGGTGGTGGACACTTTTTCTGTATTGCAGATTAATCAAAACACTTTCAACGTCAATGTTTGTATTTGAAGCGGCATACAGCAAGATCACCTACCATTGGATGCAAACCCGCGATTGCACAGTGGTCAGGTGACTATGTACGGACATCTGATTGGCTGTCTAATTCCGAACAGGTACTCGCATTTACGTGGGGCGTAACGTACAGAACATCTCACAAATAACTTAAGGTGTTTCCAAAAATAGAACATACTGTTGATAATTTTGAGCTTGGTTTGATTGAGGCATGGCTTCCAATCAAATTAAGTACAACATATTCTACAGAACATTTCTTACATCGTGTTCAAAATTGTTCAATCTAACATGTTTCTATATTGGATTTGAAAACATTTAAAGTTATTTCTGAGCTGAACTGAGACCTGGGTTCGTGGACCGTTTCTGACGTGCTTAATGGTGGATTCCAGTTTATCTATCAATCATATGACGTCATAATCAACTACGTGACATGTAGTCTGACGTCATAATCAGTTAAGTCAAGAATGACTCGATTTAGTCCGTCTTAAACGCGTAATACTCCGTCTGACTGTACGAATTGTATGCCTTTACTATTTAATAAACATTCTTTTGAATATTTTGAACCTTATTTGACAAATTAATTTCAAAACATTCAACAATTTCTGGAAATTGAGATTCAGAGAATCTAGGCATCGATCGGTCCTAACACTACCGAAGCGTGGGTGGAGCGTAGCTAAAGATGGACGGGGCATAGCTAATACTGGATTCCTCAATTCAACTTGCTGACGATTTGTTTTATAAATCGCCAAGAATGACGTGTTATCATATTATGACGTGTTAGGGCTCGAAAATTAGAAAAATACTGTGTTGCCCCCAGGGGCAAGTATGCCATTTAAATTAAGTTGCCCGACGTTACTTCCAGGTTTCCCCATTTCTGTAAATTATGTTGAAAATATGTATTTTTGTAAGCCATATAGACCACAGAATCTTTGTAAATACCAACTCAAGCGTTATAGTAACCCTTTATCCCTCATATCAGCCAAACACGGCTTCTGTAGTGGTCTTGAGAAATGTCCATTTGCAGACCAGGAGAAGACTATTTTTGAAAATTTACCACTGGAATGACTGGCTCGGTTACCGAGCCAGTCATTCCACTGGTAAGTTTTCAAAAACAGTCGTCTCTTGGTCTGCAAATGGAAATTTTTTTGAGAAAATTTAAATTTTCTTGAACAAATTTGAGTGTGAAAGGGTTAAGACTAAATAAAATAAATAATCACAATGAGTACATATACAGGCCATGAAAATAACAAATTATCTAGGCTGTCCCCCAGAGCAACCAATGTGTTAAAATTTGGTTGCCCTGCGGTAAAAGGTGGTTGCCCCGGACCGCGGGAACATGTAATTTTCGTGGCCTGCGTACATACCGAAACACCGTAGCAGCACAAGTCTATATTTCCTGGCTTAGTGGTGGTAACTGCCACGCGAGGAAATGGTACTAAAATCGATGCTAGTGAACCGATGACCGCCATGGTAAGCAAAGACAGAGTGTAACTTATTAAATAAGCTCTCAAAATCCCTTCCAAATCATCAGAAATGTACTTTCACTAGTTTAATACATATGAATTTAGACTTTACTATGATATAGTTGATAATAAACGGAAAATGGCTCGAGATAAGATAACTTATTTTGTTATAACGCATTTATGCTATCTTGAGGTGTACAAATGAGTTTTGATTTGATATCAAGTTTATCACACGAGTTAATAAATTTGATTTAGAAATGAGAATTATGAATTTATCTAGTTAAATATCAAAATGAGGCTAATGGTTACGATGTCACATGGCCATGGCAGTGCAGGTTACTAAGACGGTTATGGACCGCTACTGGGCCAATCCGGACCTTATTAGCCCAGTACTGGCCGCGTAACCTGCATTATCCCGCTTATATATAACTCTATTAGTGGGCTAGCTAAGCAAGCTGGAAGTCCTGTGTCTGCTAATTCACGTTAATGGCCGGTGTCAGGTCACCTAGAAGTAATCTCTTTTTGTAGGTAGCTTGCACCGCGCCAATTCAATATACTCTGATTAAGTTAAGTCATATTTTATGCTAGCCCTGTCACATGCGAATGGGTTTTGCTGAGAAAACGCTCTCGGATTGCTCAGGATATGTGGGCTAGCATTTCAAACCCTCTTCAACATCACCATTATTGACATTAGTTCTCTTCCTGTATTCTCTATAGAAATTGCGGCCATTATGCGCCAGCACATTGTGGAGGCAACAAAAAAGTTCCCAAAAGAGAGTGGCTGTAGGTTTGCCTTTCGCAACACGAGCAAATAATCTTGAAACGTCCTTATTTTATTCAATCCGGACGAACTGGTTCGATAGTATTTGTTCAACGTCAGGAAATAGCGTTAGACGATCGCTCAATATTTGAAGGCAAAACGTACTTGACAGGAGATGATAAGCGTGCTAGTCGTATGCATTCGTCTCCAAGCAGAAGCTGGCAGGTCACGATCCGTGTGCAGTATGCATTGATCAAGAACCTGCCATGACAGGAGGATAGTACACGGATTCAATAGGATGATCCAATCATGGCACATAACACCACCAATCAACAATACGACAACATGAAGAGATAACTGTTAGTTGCATGGACGATACGGGACCAGACATACCACATTTAAATTCCAAGAAGACAACTGTCCTATCGCAGGTTACATTGCAACGACCAGTTTTAAAGGAAAGGATCAATGAACTAACACGTGCCCTTGAATGACAGCTTTATATAATAATCAATCTATAGTCACCAGTGAAAAACATAAATAAACCACCCCACACACATACACACTCCATCCCAACCTCTCCCTCTCTCCCTCTCTCTCTCTCGCTCTCTACTTCCCTCCCTCCCTCACCTATCTCTCTCACTCTCTCTCCCCCGCTCTCTCCTTCTCTCTCTCTCTCCCGCTCTCTTTCTCTCTCTCTCACTCTCTCTCTCTCTCTCGCATTATGCACACACGCACGCCAATACGTACGCACACACACACATATTCCCGTACACATACGCAAGCGTGCGAACTACCTAGACAATTGTAATCAGTGGTTGATATAAATTATCATTTAACTAGTTATACATACGTTACTATTTAATTATGTTTTATTATACCCCATCTTGATGTATTTTTTAATGTATTGTATTTGTATGTATGGGAGACACGTGTATAAGACTTATGTCTTACTGTGCTCCCATTGAACAAAATAAAATTCTGTTTAAACCAAATAAATCAGAATAATTAGAAAAAGCAGCTAAATACCATTTATGTCATTCTGGCGGGAACCAATTAGTGACGCAGCTGGACCTATGCGCTATGGTGTATGCCGAGTGAATAAATAATACCCGCTACATCCGGTCATATAAGCTCAGTAATATTCGCGCTAAGCTGATTACTACGTCCTACAAGTAAAATACTGTCTAGTTTTAAAACAATTTGACTGAAAGCCGTTGTTTTCAGACGCAGTACTATTGCGATCTTGGAAACCAGCAGTGTATTTGAAATCATTTTGACCGATACTTGTTGCTTAAACCAGAAAAGGTTACTTTCAAATATAACGTTTTTAAAAGGATCAATAGTGAATTAGCTTTAGTGAGTTAATCGCTCTACATCGGCGCCTATAGAGAATACTATTCATACCGCTTACAAAACTATATTCAGGTGTGCTATCGTTATATTCAGGTAGGCCTATGCGGTATACCTGCACACACAGTTGACACACGGTGGAGTGCGAAGCACCAACGAAGTCACTAATTGGCTCCTAGTTAAGCGCGCCTAGATTTAGTAAATGCGTTTCCTTAAATAATCCCGATTCATTTCCATTTTTTACCGATGGTAGTTTATTCAATATTGTATGAAATTATCAATAAACATCATTTGTTATTTCCATTTTCCCTTCCTTTAATAAAGGTGCAGGTGATAATAACATTAACTGGAGTATCTTAAAAAATTATCTAACAGAAATACTAATTCCTTTAACCCACATAATTGTAATGCAACCTGTCGCGGGAGCAGGGTGTCTTTCCATCACGATTAAAAATAGCACGTGTGATACCACAATACAAAGCTAAAGACTCATCTCACTTCACTAACTACCGACCCGAAACTGGTTTGTGGTGCTTCCCATGGATCTACCCTTGGGCCCTTCCTATTTCTAATATATAGGAATGACTTACCTACTGTCTGCAACCACCGGACACTAATATTGTTTGCAGATGATACTAATGCATTTTGGCATCGTATTGATATTTCAAATGTTGTACAATAATGTAAATGAAGAAATGGTAAAAGTAATAAATGGTTCAAAATAAACAAATTATCATTAAATGTTTCTAAAACTAACTTTATGCTTTTTACAAAATCTAGGACAAATAATTTACCAAAACTCTACATTAACAACCAAGAAAGAAAAGAGGCTGAGTTTGTTACATATTTAGGTGCTTATTTGGACAAAGATTTGACTTGGCAGAACCATAGAGAGGTAGTGACATCTAAGGTGGCAAGGAACGGTGACATCATTCGAAGGCCTATCCACTACTTACCACCAACCATAATAAAACAATATACTGCACTCTAGCGCTCCCACATATCACACATCGCAAAACTGCTTGAAATTACGTTAAAAGAACACTATTAAACTCTTCTCCAAAAGAGGGCTGGACCAAGATATATACAGAGCAGAAAAATTACCAAAACTCGAAGACGTCGGAAAACTACAGACATGTACAATTTTAAGGGATTTCTTAGATGGTAATTTACCACGCTTACTCGCAGAACTCTTTAGCACAAATGCAGAAATTCACTCACATAACAGAATAGAATCGTTAAAAATCAAATCCCTCTATATAAGCAATAAACATATGGAACAATACAAAGATGAGCTTAGGCACACTGTAAATGAAGGGGCTGTTGTGTAAGTTTCTGGTTTTCCAAATTTGCGTCTGTAGTCTGTTTAATATTATCGTTGTGTGTTGCTGTAGACCTTTGTAGAATAGAATATGGCGGTTTTGTTTCCTTTTGCCTGTCAATGGTTGGAGTTTTAGGCTTCCCATTATATTTGTATACTGCCTGGTTCCGAGCAATAATTTGAGGTGAAAAATCTAGCTGCACCTATTTGCACATTTTCCTACGTGTTGATTTCTGTAATTGCAAATCTCTTGACCATATCGGATTAGTTCACATGACAGATTCATTCTCCACCGGGCCCACAGAACAGGTAGGAAGGTAATATGGTAGGCTCTGTCTGCAGGAAGACACAACGAGCAACTTGAATATAACAAGCTCCACGAAAGTAACTCAATGCCACATGGTTAGACAAATCTGCAAGGTCACACAATGGTGAACATATGCTGAAATAACGGCTTCATACCATAATGTGTGGGAAATGGCATTTGTGTAAAAACAAACTCCTCTTTACCCCCAATAGGTGGAAAGGCTTTTTCAAACTTACACGAAACGTGTTTTTTCAAACTTACTAAAACAAACTTCTTTGAACAAAGTAACTTGACATTTCCTTTTCAAAATGGCACTCGATGGCCAAAATATACTGTTGACACAAAAGCTTGAAAACATTTTGTTTCAAAATGGCACTTTTTCGTCAGAATAATACTCCTCTTGACAAAATGAGTTAAAAATAATTTTAAAAATTTCGATTTTGGCTAAAATATTATCCTCTTGACACAAAAGACCTTTTAAAATGACACATTTCGCTAATAGACACTTCTTTTACCAAAAGATTCGAAAGTGACATGAGACCTTCAAAACATAATATTACTAATTATCCTTCAGTTGTCGTAACAAATATCGTTAGAAGCTGTCCAATTGTGTTTTCCTAAGTCATATTATCTCCCGACTACCTGCCTTATAGAGTCAATACTTCGTGGCCAGAAGTGCATTAATCTACATCACTGCTGCCTTTATTCTCCTGATGCAAAACCAACACAACTTTATTAATATAGAGGTCGAGATGTTGCGTCATATGTGCAATATTGCTGCATTCTCGTCGCCGATATTGCAATATCAGCGGAGAATGGATTGCACCAGTCCTTATTGAGTTACTATAATTCAATTATTGGTGGAAGAAATGGGAATGAAGTAATGAATCTCACAAATTTTGTGTGACAGTAATTTAAGAAAGGCAAAAACGAAGTACTCAGTAAATCCTTAAGCCAAGCGGCGCTATATTAACCATTTGACACTCAAATCCGAGTATACCAATCACAAGAGCGCAATGCGGGAAAGATGTTGTAAATATTGAAACCATTTAAATGGGAACCGTTGCTGCAATAACTTCGAGTCAAATTCGTATCAAAATAGTCAACAGAATGCTCTTTATATAAGAACAAATTTGGATATATAAGTGTTAAAGAGTAAATGTACTACTTTGTTCAGCTGGCTTGTCAGCTTAGACTAACTATATATTTCAGGTTAGCAACAGGTGTTTATACTGAACAAAATAATGCTGTAAGCTGTTGTTGTGTGAGACAACAACAACTTTGAGCAACAACAATCTTGCCAAGATAATAAAAACAAACCATCGTCCATTTTAATTCTAAGGTAATATCCTTAATAGACCTTTCCAGTTTTAGCTATGCCCCGCCCATATCTAGCTAAGCTCCACCCATGCCTCACTTGTGTTTGGATCGATCGATCCCTGACCCCTCCCCTATCAATTTCCAGAAAAATATATAGGTAAGATGGTGAATATTTTGAAACTACTTTGACTGGGTGCTGTTGCTGCCTATAGCACAGCACCCAGTCAAAGTAGTTATACAATATTCAACAGCATCTTTATTAAATAGTAAAGACAAGGAATTGATAGCCCGGGAATTCCGGGATCGGTTGATCCCAACACGGGCAAATTGTGGGTGGAGCTTAGCTAGAGATGGGCGGGGCATAACTAAAACTGGAAAGGTCCATTCAGTTTCGGAATCTCCGTTGTGGGACAGCAGCTATAGACTGGGTGACCTGAATAATGCGGCGGTGTTGGTCTTGGAGAATAGCACTAACATTATCAGCGTCGAACATTGCATTAGCAGATTACAACTAAGCACACTAGAAACGATAAAACTTGACTGACAAAAATACGAAATGTATTCTGGCATTTGTTCGAGAGTTCAGTCTACCAAGTATTGGCTAGTTCCAACGTATGTCGACGGCTAAGCGCCGTGGATAGCCAGACACAGGGCATGACCTCGACAAAAAGAGGGCTACTGAGCACGATTCTAATCCCTATAGTAAAGATAATCACTAACTCATTAACCGTATCATCGATTTAAATCATGCAATCATACTGATTCAATTTCCTGGCAATCAAACAGGAGAAGCCTCTTATATATTCTGAAGGTAAAGCAACATTAGGCACATTGGATAATGGAGTCTACTTCTCCTGGTTTCAAACAGTCAACACAATACATCCTATGTTTTACACACTCTGTTGTCCCAGGTCTGTATTAGGCGTCTGAAAGGTTATATCTTGGCTCCTCATCTCACAATCCAATTTGCAAAACAAACGATCTCAGATATTTACGACAGATGGTGAAGATGTGGCAATGTCACGTTCATGTCCTAGACAGGTTTTGTAAGTACATATTCTCGAACGTGTAAATGTCAGCATTGAACGATGGTGTACATAGCACTAGCTCTGCGTTAAGAAACCATCTTAGAAAGAGTAAGCACGTAACAAGTAGACCTGCATGTGACGGGTGCCGTTAATATGAAACGATGGTCGGCTCAATTTCTAGCAAGATTCCCTTCATTTCTAGCAAGATTCCATTCATTTCTAGCAAAGCTCTGCCCACTTTATATGCGTGCTGGACTCTATCTGGAACTTCGAAATATCAATTCCCAGAATCCAAATTTTAGGTTAATCGACCTTTTCCAGAGTGATGACGTCATATGACGTCATAATCAGCCAAGCGGCGTGTAGGATGACGTTATAATCATTACGTCATAAATGATTCTTTACCTTAATAACTTTAACTCTTAATATTCCGACACGATGTAGGATTTGTATGCCCCTACTATTTAATAAACATGCTGTTGAATATATTGAAACTAATTTGACTGGGCGCTTACCTGTATACTTTTCTGGAAATTGAGTCAGGGAGTTCAGAGATCGATCGATCACAACACGAGCGAGGTGTGGGAGGAGCATAGCTAGAGTTGGGCGGGGCATGGCTAAAATGGAAAGGTCCATTGTACAGGTAAGCTGGTGAATATTTTGAAATTAATTTGAATAGATGTTGCTACTTTCTTTATGGCTGCAAAATTCAAGACAGTTCCCACACAAATTAGTTTCAAAATATTCAACAAAATCATTATTAAATTGTAAACTCACGTGCAATGTGTACACCTTCATGAGCCACCTTTCTATTATCGTGACGTCATTTTGTTTGCGATGATTGTGACGTTAGCTAACACGTGAAGTATTTGAATATGACGTCAGCTATGTGAATAACAGATCAGTCCACGTTATTTAGATGGTTACTATCATACTATTGTCTCTTTCGCATCGGACCTACGTCATTTGATGGTAACATCGGCTAACACGTAAACTATTTTGATCATGACGTCATATATGCGAGATGCAGGTTGGGTTTATGGCTGTTGCTGTAGAACACGTAATTACATTACGTTAATATTATTATATTAAGCATGTTTTCAATATTAGGTATTATTAGATTAGCCAGGTTTTCAATATATCTAATTTCAAGAGATGGATTAGAAATGAATATTATGATTAGATAAAGAAGACAGCCCCATAGCTGGTAGCGAAAGCTAATTTATATCGTTAGTGACAAGACAATTTACCATCGTTAATGAGAGATCAGAGCGGGATTAAGGCCAGGGCTAATTGGGATACAACCCCGGGGACCCGTAAAATAAGTGGGCCACAATGAAAAAGCAATAATCGGATTTTACACATTTGAAATTATAATCACAGTATCTCGGTTTATCGTCATAATATACGTAAGTTGTTGAGTATTTTGAAACCAATTTCACTGGAAGTTGGTGCTCCCTTAACCTGCACCAAATTTCAATCAAATTAGTTTCAAAACAATCAGCCACAGCTTGCCTCACACTTAACGAATTTAGCATCTTTGCGGATAGTAGTATTTAATATTGTCAACGCACTGCACTGGTTCAGAATCTTCAATAAATAAAAAAATTCAAAAATTGTAAATATTTTGGTTTATCTTACTGCCTGAGATTTGCCATTTTGTTTGAGGAAAGCCATATGGCATTAATGTTAATTAATCCTTTAATGGCTAAACTTGTTCAATAAAATCAAAATATGCGTTTACATGGTTACTGAGAGAACCACCATCTCCATGGTTACTAATGTTCTTTCCATGTTACCTGAGGGACAGGTAATGTGCATGGCTGCTAAGAGAAATACCATTTCTGTGGCTAATGATTAGAAAGGTCATTGCCATGGCTATTGAGAGAAAGGCAATCTCCAGTGTTATTGAAAGGAATTACATTTCTATGGCGACATAAAAAAGTTCATTGCCATGACTATTGGCAGAAAGACTTCCCTGGTAACCGAAAAACAGGTCATGTTTATTGCTACTGGGAGAAACGGCACAGGTGGTTACTTAGAGAAATGTCATTGCCATGGCGACTGAGAGAGACGTCACGAAACGTTCCTTAGAGAAAGGTCATTGCCATGGATCGTACTTAGGCATAATGTCATTTCCATTGCTTCTTAGAAAGAGGTCAGAGGTCAGGTCACGTCTATGGTTACGCATGCCAAGTCCGTGACTTTAGAGAGAGCGAGAGAGAGAGAGAGAGAGAGGGAGAGAGAGAGAGAGAGAGAGAGAGAGAGAGAGGTGATGTCTATAACTCCGTGGTTACCAACAGAAAATGGTTTCCAAGCTTATTAACAGTAGGACAATGGACCTTTCCGGTTTTAGCTATGCCCCGCCCATTTCTAGCTAGGCTTCACCCACACCTCGCTGGTGTTGGGATAGATTGATCTCTGAACACCCTGACTTTCAATTTCCAAAAAGGTCTACACAGGTAAGCTGTTGAATATTTTGAACCTAATTTGACTGGGTGCTGTTGCTGCAGGCAGCAACCGCGTGCCCAGTCAAATTAGTTTCAAAATATTCAACCGCATATTTATTAAATAGCAAAGAATTATATACAAAGACATACAATTCATACAACGTGTCTGACTATTTGAGATTTGATGACGGTCTATATGGTAGCCTTTGTTACGTAATTGTTGTGACGTCATCATGCACGCGCTGAGATGATTATGACATCATACGAGGTCAGATGATGGATGGATACTCTGGAAAGGTGAATTTACTTGCCTACTGACAGCACGTTATTTCCGTGACTTTTGAGAGAAAGGATACTTCTATGGTAACGTAGATGAATGATTATTCTATGATCACTAAGAGAAATAGGATTCGTATTAAGGTGAACGTTTATTTAAGTCCACAAGCAACTATTTGGCTTCGACAATACATTGGCAGCTGTCAGGATTACGACAGAAATATTAGCTTGTTTGTAATTGCTAAGACAAACAAGGGGAATTACTCCACTCTCGTAAAGCAAACAATCACGGAATCAATTTCTAGCTATTCCCAACCAATTTCTAGCTGATTACCGCCCATTTTATACGACTCTTGGAATCGATTTGAAACTTTGAAACTTGAAATCCCAGAATCTCAATTTCAAGGTAACAATGTAAGAGGTTGACTATTTTGTGACTAATTTAACTGATTTTATTGCTCTGACAGCAGCAGGTCTCACTCAAATTAAGTTCAAAATATTCAACAGAATGTTTAGTAAATTGTAAATTCATCAATGGCATAGAATTTGTACACTTTCGTGACGAACTCATTTTTAATTGTGACGTAAGCTAAAATGTGACATATTTGATCTTGAAGTCCGATACTTGAACTACAGATCCCTGTGTTGAATAAGAAGTGTTACGTGCACTGCTTAGTGAATTTCTCACGTTTTGTTTATCAGCTCACTTTTATTGATTTTACCAAATGGCAGGAACCAGAGCTGTTAATCAATAGAAGGAAAGAATGGATGCATAAATTATTCACAAAGCAAGGCATACTTTTACTAGTGTTTAATAGGCGAACTCATAACCTTAATCACCACGGCATGATGGACTGGGAGTGATTGCGGATGAAACATGTTTGCCCAAGGAACACTACCAGAGACAGAAACTAGATCTCTTTACAAATTATATTATTATTATTAGTTGTTTTTTTATTACTATTATTATTATTATACCATCAACATTATTATTATTATTATTATTATTATTATTATTATTATTATTATTATTATTATTATTATTATTATTAATAATAATAATAATAATAATAATAATAAATAATAATAATAATAATAATAATAAATAATAATAATCCTTCAAATAGATAGAAATAAAAAGGTAAAATGAAACTTCATTATGTAATACTTACAAGCCCCAATCATGCATTGCAGGCCGGACTGTTCACTACGGCGACCAACTCTGACCCACGACGGACGGACACTATTCAGCATACCTAATATGTCTAGATAACGAATTGACACAAAGATACATTTCATATTTCAAACGATCAGGATTTGCCGATGAAAACTTCCGTAGATAATTCCCATTCCCTTAAACTGGGAATTTGTTAATGAACTTTAGGAGGCATAATTGCTGTTATTGAATCCTTAAATGCTCTGCTTTTATCGTATTGATATTTCCAAGAGAGCGAAATCTATTATTTAATAGTTCAAGTAACACACATTTATTTAATTGTGCATGGAACAGACTAGAATTAACTTAAGAATTGCATGCTTTAACAATTTTGTATGACATTATTTTCACAACTACATAGAGTTACAATCTGATTTATCGCAGATGCTGGTGTAAAAACCCATTACATGTCCACCGTAGTATGTTATGTTCGATTTTGACAACATTCTAAATATATAAACAAAAACGCGCATTAATTAATATACACTGCAATAACTGTATTATCAAAAGGCACAATTTCAACGGCGGCAGCTTTTCTTAGTAGAAGATTAAACATTGGAATTGTAAACGCATAAACAGCACAACCTATTCTAATTAGAGACTTAATGTCTGTAGATAGCAATTATGATATTAATGGCATTAACATTCGAGTCACTTGCTTTATTGTAACTGTGTTAGCTACGTAATCTGTATCCGGGTACTGAGTCGATAATACCGGGGCGAGCGCCACTGGTTGTTTCTTTCTCATGGATCCGTTCTCATGTTACAGCACATTAAAAGCTAGCCACAAGGAAATAATGACATCACGGAAACAATACGCCTGCCAGATAGATATGGTAAACTACTTCCAAACTCACACATTGAGCTAAAACACACTAGCGACTGTCTATGGACCCTATTTGGAAGTTATAGTAGAATAAGCTTTGGCAAATGTTTTCTCTCTAGCCGATCAGTGGGATCTCCAATAACTGTTTCTTGGAGCGTTCGAAGATCTTTGGCTGAAAGTTTTGCTTGATTGGCCGCTGTTGTCGCTGCTGCCGCCGCGGCTGCTGCTATTGATGCTATCAGGCCGGACGAGTTTGTCTGGCGTGCCTTCTGTTGCCGCCACGACTTGCTGCCAGCATTGCCGCTATGTACGCTGACGGGACCCAACTAGCTGCCAGTCTACAAGAAGTCACTCAGCGGCTAGGCCAGGCCAATAATCCGTCTCAGCTAGGCCTATGCTTCGAACGGCCAGCCGGCATTGCGTTACACGCGTTCTATGCATCACCTACTCACATCATTAACAAACCGAATATCAGATAAACAATGTGTGCCGAGTTTGCACGGTTCCCTTATAAAAATGCAAGCCAGTCGTCATAATCGGTAATCAGGCTAGGATTTGGCTTTTAAAGGCTTTTAAAGAAGAATTCACAAGACAAAATGTCAAAAGGTCGGTTATATAAGCGTGATTCAATGGCTCCAAAAGAAGTTACAGCAATCACCGCCCTCATATGTTACTTCAGTAACAAACAATACTAGGTGACCTTCATGATAAATAGACTAGGCGGTTTAACTTCAAGCTATACTAATACTTTGAACAAGTACAAGATAATCATACAATTAAGGGATTCATTCGGCGATTATCTTACCCCTTACCATTCAAGATTTTATCTTTTCGTGTTTTTACTGCAAAGAAACTGGGGCATATTTTCAAAAATTTGGGTGGACGATGCTGCTATGACAGCAGCATCTTCCATCAAATTTGTTGAAAATGAAACCAGTTCATCTTTTAATTTAATTTCAAAATGTAAAAGTTGGCCACCAGAGTGGCAAGGGTTAAGCAACACCAATTTCCAGACTATGCTGATTCCGAATCTCCACTGCCTATACGTATTGAGGACGTTGTCCAATAAACTTTACAACTGAAATGTCAGAGCTCAAATCACCATATTTACCTCTTACCACTTCGATGTAAACATTTTAAATTTTCACATAAAATTAAAAGATGAACTGGTGTTCATTTTTAATCAAATTTGATGGAAGATCTTGCTGTCGTAGACAGAGATGTTGCTGTTGTAAACAGAGATGTTGTCCACGGAACTTATTTTAAAATGTTCACCAGTTTCTGTGCCATAGGCACAATAAAACATAGAATGTTGTCATCAGAGTTCTAAGGGTTAATTAAGCGTCACTCAAATTGACCCACCCTATTGAACAACCCCCATTACATCCACTACAGCTGTATTCATATTCTTAACCCAGTATGTCACTAGAATCCAAATGTCGTGTGTGAACATATTGGAAAATTTCATAAAATAAAAGGGCATCTGCATCTGCAAGAAACTTTTCAACGAAGGAAGCCATTGTCAGCTATGCCCCGCCCATTCTAGCTAAGCACCGCCTGCATTTTGTGTTGGGATTGATTTGAAACTTTAAAATCTGAATTCCCAGAATCAAGAATTAAATTTACCCTCTTTGAACACGACTACAAACAGGAATTAGATTTGACTCAACAGAAAACCAACATTATCCTCCATGATAGGGTGCTCAGTAAAAAGGTGTGTATCATTTTAGTCGTGCCTCGCAACTAGTATGGGCCTGTATGTCAGTCAGTGCGCGTGTCTATCTGTCAAATTTGTGACATTTCTGATAAAACTGCTTACGTCAGAAATATAGCGCGTCACACCTGTTTGTCACAGGACAACAGCAAGATTTGGTAGCAACACCATTTCAAAGAAAAAGACAATATAGCATGGCTTAATAAGCCGATGTGGTAAATCAACAGGATACTTTAGAATAGGCGTGAATTAGATGATGTGGTCCAAGGTTATGATATACAATAGAATGTATATGTCGGGAAATCATTATATACCGCTTCAATGCTGTCTGGGTTTTGTTGATGAGAATGGCCAGTGTAACACATATCGATTAACACTGAACATTTTAGGCTAAATAGGAATATGAATTTAATTCACGCAAGAATAATTACAATGAATATTTCGAAGCTAATTTGACTGGGAGCTGTTACTGCCTATGGCAGCAACAGCTTCCTGCCAAACTACATTCATAATATTCAAAAGCATACCTGTATAGTTATATGGGAGTCAAGCTTCTGGGCATTCCGGGTCTAAAGGGTTAATAGCCTGGCTGGATCGATATTTAGTGATCAGAAAAAGCACTGCATGCATTTATTAGCTCTGGGCTAATTTCACTGCCAATCTACGTGGGTTAGTACTGACGTACTACAAATGCTATCGCCGTGCCCACGTATAAAGTTCGTGTCCCTAGCAATTGAGAAATATCACCCAGACATACTAAATACACTGAATCATTGATGCTGTTAACGCCGGGAAAATGCACTGGTGATAATGAGTTTCCAATCGCACATTTCAGCAACCGTTTCGACTGTTCGTATCACCCTCCCGGAGCGCGCCGTTTCCGAATCAAAGCGGACGACGAATATAAATTTGGTGGCCGGAGTGAGAAGCAATATTTCTTCCGTGCCAAGAGCTATGCCAAGTGGCAGCAATAATTGCTATGTGTTTTGCTAGCCTGGGGACAACGGGAAGGTGTGGAACCTATTTGCACTGAATGTTGATGGTACTAGGGCGTGGGGAAGATCGAGTGAGTTTGGATGGTGGGGTATTGCTTCACATTATGAGCAAGTTACACAAAATAAGTCAAAAATACAAAATTATTCAAGCATTCGCTTATGGATCGACGCAGACCCAAATCCCCAATTTGCACTGACGAAACGACGCAACAGCATACTTGATTTCCATCACATGGTAATGGTAGTTATTTTTTAAAGTTAGAATCAGTTTGTCTTTGTTAAATGTAAATTGCACGAGCTTCAAATGTGTACTTGTAGTTTCCTGCATGCTTTGTCTCTAACTTGTTCGCGATCTCAAGAAATTATCAGATTCGAGACACGCCCACATAAATATCGTTAATATCGTTAATATCGATAATATATAGCCTTAATATCGTTAATAAAAACTGTGATGTCAAATATTATACCGCCATTCAAGTTTCGAAAGACTTAAAAATATTCAATAGCTTTCCGGAATAGGTAGAAGTGAAAATTAACTTTATTTTCTGAAATTCTATTTTAAAATTCCAGAAGATAAAGTTAATTTTCAATTTTAATTATTCCGGAAAGCTATTGAATATTTTTTGAAAGTAATTTGCGTGGGTGTTGCTGCTGTCACAGACAGATAAGTTACATTCAAAACATTCGACGGAACATTCCATACACATATATAAGAATTAATCGTTTCTGAATCACTGAGGTAAAAACTAACTATTCGAACGTGCCTCTCCCTGTACAATAGTCCTTAGATATCCGCTTCCGGGTCCGAACTCCATATTGCACCGCGGAATGGTGAGTCTCTCGATACTAAAGCAGTGGAGCAAGGAACCTACCCCTACTTCCTCATCCTCCTAACTCGCTAATCTTATTCTGATTGATCATATTTGAATGGCACGTTTCTTAGTTTTCTTCGACAAAATAATAAAAAAGAACACTGACAAATAATGCTATGTGATTGATCGATTGGATAATGATGAGTAGACTTGATTCAGAGACTGGATTTATAAATGTGTATGACGTCATCTAGTAAGACCGCCATCTTGGCATATACCGGGTATTCTACTACACGGAAGGATATATTTGCAAGCAGTCAAACATACATTATGAATCACCTCTATTTTCGGGATAAAGGAATAAAAGGATTTCAATTCTCTAAGCCATGTAGTTTCAGGAGACAATAGAGGAGTTCATTTCTTGCTCTGCTTTCTATGGCCAGGGGGTAGAGTTGGAAAGTCGGTTTAGCACGCAAGTGGAAGCAGACTGTAAACAATTACCTATATCTATATTATACTATATTTCTAGCTGAGATCTGCCCACATTTCAGGTGCGTTGGAATCAATTTGAAACTTTGTAATCCGAATTCTCACAATCTATCTTTCAAAGTCATTACCCAGATAACGCAGCTTACTGGGCTCGATACCGGACCAATACCGGGCCGATACCGAAAGTATCGGCACGGTATCGACACTGTATCGGCCCAGTAAGCTGTGTTATCTGGGTATACATCTGAGCTATTTACTATTTTGAAACTAATTTGGCAGGGAACTGTTGCTGAATTAATTAAATTGTAAATTAACCAAAGGCATACAATTATACCGGTTTCCACTTTCGAGGCGGACACAAGTAATTTTTATTGTGACGTCAGCATGCACGTCGCATATTTGATTGTCACGTCAGATACTTCAATGACAGATGGGACTTCTTCATTATGTTGCTCCTTGTGTTATTATATTAACTTCTGTCTATCGTCAGAGGCCACATTAGATGGCCGTTGTAGGTCTGATTGTCTGATGGTTCAAGTTATTTTTATGCAAATTTCGTACTGGCTTTTGTATGTGTAACGTGTCACCTCAGTAATAGCCGACTAGAGACTACGTTTAATTCAAAGATCTGCTAATGAGCCCAGCATTACCATGGTAACGTTATGTAATCCACTTGAGAGACGTATCTTAATGGATATTTATCAGGAAAGGTTTCGCCGAAGCAGCAGGTGCCATGCACGATTAGTAAATATTTACACCCAGTCACATCGGCTCGAGAAATCATGTGCCATTGTTGGGAGGTGGTTGGAGCGTGTGTGCGTATGTGCGTGTGTGACCACAATGGCGGTTCTTTAATACACGTGTTACTGGCTTGCATTGCGACGACCTATTTTATGTAAGGTAACCATATTAAGTCCAGAAAACTCAGTCACTCCATAATGAACATCCAGATAGTCCTGATAAGGCAGCGATGTCTCCGGTCAGAATTTGGTGTCAAATAGTATCGGCCCAGTAAGCTGTGTTAACGGGGTATAGATACTGATCAACGTGTGTGCGTGCATCTGTGTATGCCTGCTTAGAACATGAAGATATATGCACGGGGTATGGTGAACTGAGACGGTACAAATGAAGGTACAATGCAGAATGTTAAATTTCTTGGCAGGGCTACTACTACTGCTGCTGCTGCTGCTGCTGCTGCTGCTGCTGCTGCTGCTACTACCACTACTACTATTACTACTACTGCTACTACTGCTACCGCTACCGCTACCGCTACCGCTACCGCTACCGCTACCGCTGCTATAACTACTACTACTACTACTACTACTACTACTACTACTACTACTACTACTACTACTACTACTACTACTATTACTATACTACTACTACTACTACTACTACTACTACTACTACTACTACTACTACTACTACTACTACTACTACTACTACTACTGCTACTACCATTACTACTAGAGTAGTACTGTTATTGCTGAAAACCCCTGATATAAACTTGTACACTTGTACACCACTATGTGAATGTAAATATGTTCCCCACATACTTTGTATAAAGTCTGGGAGTAATAAATTGAATTGAATTGAATTGCCAGTTGTACTTGCGCCTGTGTGCGGGAGTGTGGGCGTGTGTGTATGTGTGCGTATGTCTCGCTGAGCCTGTGTAGGAGTGTATGCGCAATCGTGTGTATATGAGAGTATGCCAGTTCGCGGATTCAAATGATGCATGTGCATGTGCGTGTGTACGTGTGTGTAACTTTATTATTGTAATCTTGTTATATTGGTCGGGAGATACTCTGCTTTTAATGAGATTCCCATGATAACGCAGGTTACTGGGCCGGTACTGGAGCGATAAGGCCCGGTATTGGCCCAGTACAGGCCCAGTAACCTGCGTTTTTACGGCAGTGTCAGTGTTGTAAGCCATGGGAGAAAACGGAACGTGCGTGGAATCATATTCAGCATAATTATTCATTCACCCCGAGCAAGTGATCACCCCCAAAATGGTATTCTCGCGCCTGTACAATGCGATTCACGCGAGAAATCCACGGAGAGATGCCACCTTAGTGATGACACTCGGCTTATACCAGCGCTAGACGTTTATCTCCGCGCAGAATACATCAACTTAGGTCATCGACAAAACCAGGCTCTGATACTGTCTGGCTATTTATGGAAACACACCGGTATCTTGTGAAAACCAGGATTCCAGTCTATCTAGAAGTTAGATAGCCGAGTGACTCACATGTTATCTCTAATAACGACAGACATGATAAATTAGTTGTTTCTTTGCTGATTCCGAAACGTGCTCATGAACTCATAGAATAAACGCTGGAATGAGAAAATCACTGTTGACCATAATGTTGTTGAAATCTGTTGCTGCTATAAACACGAGCAGTATGATTTCTGCATTTCCCTTGTAAGAACTACATAGTATTCAGATAGGGCATGCACAATGCACGCTATATTTTCTGTTTGCTCTATACATACAACCTGAAACATGCCAATTCGCATAGAATACATCTCGTTCGTTTATAACGATCCAACTTGCAGGTATCTATCGCAGTATTAGTAATAGTAACAGTAGTAGTAGTAGTAGTAGTAGTAGTAGTAGTAGTAGTGGTAGTAGTAGCAGTAGTAGTAGTGGTAGTAGTAGTAGTAGTAGTAGTAGTAGTAGTAGTAGTAGTAGTAGTAGTAGTAGTAGTAGTAGTAATAGTAGTAGTAACAGCAGCAGCAGCAGCAGCAGCAGCAGCAGCAGCAGCAGCAGCAGCAGCAGCAGCAGCAGCAGCAGCAGCAGCACTAAAGCCAACAAATGGTGGTTCCTTAAGACGACCATCTAAATGAGCCACCATTAGGTAGTCCAAGAGCAATTTCCATATTCAATGTCTAACATTAATTGTCCATTATAGACCTGTTTGACTCTATGTGCTTTCTTATTAGCAAGATGTCAAAATGATACGAGATGGAATACCAACTTGCTTATCGAATAAAATAGTTTATTTCCTTGCGCTAACCGTTTTGACTGGTGAGCCATTATTCGCAAAATAATTTAGACATCAGGATGTCCATATAAGAAGAATACAGTAAGCGCACTGGCGGGTGCATATAGGGTGTGATTGCAGCTTTACGTTCCCGAAATAATCCCCCAGTTATGGTGAATCAATATATGATATAGCTTTCTCACACCAAAACAGCATCGCTTTTGCATCAAGCCGGCCACCACATGGGAAATCTGCACGTTATTAAATATGACCGAATACTTCTAAAGAAGCGATATATAGATGGGGTGGTGGGTGGTGGGTGTGTGTGTGTGGGGGGGGGGGGGGGTCTCTACCACATTGGTAATGCGTTGCTACTTATTCGGAGAACGACATAACTGTAAATCGTTGCTATGGCAGTTAAGCACGTGTACTTTCAGTCAATCCGCCTTTCGAATATTCAGCATCAACAATAGACGGTCCATTTGTCACTATACCCCGACCATTTCTATCTAAGCACCACCCATTTCCAATTAACTTGACCGTTTCTAACTAAGCCCTGCCCATTTCTAACTATGCCCCGACCATTTCTAACTATGCCCCGACCATGTCTAACTATGCCCTGTCGATTTCTAACTATGCCTCGACCATTTCTAACAATGCCCTGACCATTTCTAACTATGCCAGACTATTTCTAACTATGCCCCGACCGTTTCTAACCATTCCCCGACCATTTCTAACTATGCCCGACCATTTCTAACTATGTCCCGACCATTTATGACTATGCCCCGACCATCTCTAACTATGCACCGAACATTTCTAACTAATACCCGACCATTTCTAACTATGCCCTGACCATTTCTAACTATGTCCCGACCATTTCTAACTATGCCCGACCATTTCTAACTATGCCCTGACCATTTCTAACTAAGACCCGACCATTTCTAACTATGCGCCGACCATTTCTAACTATGCCCGACCATTTTTAACTATGCCCTGACCATTCCTAACTATGCATGCCCCGACCATTTCTAACTATGGCCCGACCAGTTCCAACTATGCACCGACACTTTCTAACTATGCCCTGTCCATTTCTAACTATGCCGCGACCATTTCTAACTATGCATGCCCCGACCATTTCTAACTATGCATGCCCCGACCATTTCTAACTATGCATGCCCTGACCATTTCTAACTTTGCCCCGAACATTTCTAACTATGCCCAGACCATTTCTAATTATGCCACAACCATTTCTAACTATGCACCGAACATTTCTAACTATGCCACAACCATTTCTAACTATGCACCGAACATTTCTAACTAAGACCCGGCGATTTCTAACTATGCCCCAACCATTCCTAACTATGCTCGACAATTAACAGCTAAGCTCCGCCCATTTCTAGCTAAGCTCCGCCCAATTTGTATGTGTATTGGAATCGATTAAAACACTTGAAAAGTCTATTCCCAGATAAAGGTAACTCGAAGTTCAGCTGTTGAGTACTTTGGAACGAATTTGACTGGTGAGGTTTTGGCCTATCAAGTTAATTTACAGAATGTTTATAAAAATTTAATTGGAATTCATCTCAAAGGCATACAATTCGTACATTTCATGCCGGCCTTTTCGTTTTCCGTGACAGACTTCCGTCGTTTTGATTCCGACTACAGATAACGTGTGGAATTTTTGATTAGGACCCCAGATACTTTAATACAGATCGGATCGGATTTAGTTCCTATTTAACTCTTATTGGTACCATGGTAACACATCTAGACCAATTTCAGAATTATCCTGAAGATATTAACCAGGTTGTCTATGGAGAGTATCTTTTTACTGAAACCGGTGTTTAGGGATTTCGGGACAACGCTATTATGAACATTTTTCCAGTGGTGGGTGGGTCGGAGGACGTGAAATAACGGAGAATAGGAAATGATTGACGTGCAAGCACTTTCCGTAAGAGAAAATGATATTAGTTAAAAACCATAAACACAAATAAAGCTGGCGGTATAGTATTATCAGCGCTGTCAAAGAACGAAAGTGGCATCGAATCGAGACACTTAAGCAGCGTGATATATGCTGTGAATCGCTCCAAATGACAATACTGCCCTCAATAACGCTCCAGTAACTTACAGAGGAATTCCGCCTCATTGGATAGTCGCTAATGGTGTGCTTTTGTATCCTGAATAATATACAGTCTAGAATAGTTTACGAAAACGTCATGATAGAAGTTTGGTTAGACACGTCGCCATGACGTATTAATGATAACGTCATTTAACGCGTAGTTGGAGATGATATGACCAAGTTGGCGTCGCAAACAATTAACCAGACACGAATCGAAATTGAAATAATTACCTAGCTAGTTAACCATATTTTACTAGACAGCCGCGGTCGGTCGCAATGGGTTAATGGAAAAGTTGCGCAAAACTAAAAATTAAAAATAGCGTTCAATCCGTGCCACGGTTAAGTGTACATAGATATGTAAATATTTCCTTAACTAATTTATGTTTGATGAAATTATTCTTTCCCACGATATGTCAATGTTCCATGGGCATGTTCCATTCCTACTGATACAGCCTATTGCCACTGTTTGTGACGTTTTACCATAACAAGATACTAATTTCAGTAGTCCATCAAAGAGTGCTGTTACTAAGGAAGGTGTTAAATGAGACTAGTACTCCAATGGACACTTCCAGAGGAATGACGTCATACTCAATGCGTCATAAATGAGTCTATACCGTCTTTAACTCTTAAAAGTCTGACACACTGTAAGAAGTGTATGGCTCTACTACTTAATAAATATGCGGTTGAATATTTTGATACTAATTTGACTGGGCGGAGCAACAGCACCCAGTCAAATTACTTTCAAAATATTCAACAGCTTACCTGTACAGTTTTCTGGAGATTGATAGTCAGGAAGTTTAAAGATCGATCGATCCCAACACTGGCGAGGTGTGGGTGGAGCTTGCTAGAGATGGGCGGGGCATAGCTAAAAATGGAACGGGCTATTATTCTGCATTGGTAATAGTTTCGTCACGAGCGCATAATTGATGGCCCATTAAGCGTTGTTGAATGACTATTTAATAAACATGCTGTTGACGATTTTGAAACTAATTTGACTGGGCGCTTACCCGTATAGTTTTCTGGGAATTGATAGTCAGGATGTTCAAGGATCGAAGTGTGGAATGAGCTTAGCCAGAGATGGGCAGGGAATAGCTAAAACTGGATTCCTCCATTGTGCTATCACCTGCCGCCAGACATCAAATACTGAGCCCGAACGCCTCTAACTTAGAGGCGCATGCATGCGTCATCAGAAAGAATTGGTAATTGACAACTGGTGCGTGCGTGTGTACGTATCTAAAAGCACTGCTTTCCATCCCTGCCAGAAATTGTGTCTGTATCACATAAGTGTGCCAAATAGAAACCCTAAACTATGTTACAATGGATAAAACCGGTTTAAGCTATGACCCGCCGATTCCTAGTTAAGCTCCGTGGCAGCAACGGCGCCCAGTCAAATTAGCTTCTAAATATTCAACAGAATATTTATTAAATACTAGACATACAATTCGTACAACCTGACTGGCTATTAAGGGTTTATGACGGACTTAATTACATCATTCATGACGTAATTCATTATGACATCGTGTTAAGCAAGCGTAGGAAATTCTTGAAAATAAGAAAAAGTACAGATTGCATTAACATTAACGTGATTGATCTAATTCACCTTTCCAGAGTAACCATCTATCATCTGATCTCGTATGACGTCATAATCAGCTCAGCGCGTGTATGATGACGTCATAATCATTACGTCACAAAGGGTTCCATATAGACCGTCATCAAATCTCAAATACTCCGACACGTTGTATGAATTGTATGTCTTTGTAATTCTTTGCTATTTAATAACCATGTTGTTGAATATTTTGAAACTAATTTGACCGGGCGCTGCCTTAGGCAGCAACAGCACCATGTCAAAATAGTTTCAAAATATTCAACAGCTTACCTGTGTAAATTTTTCGGAAATTGGTAGTCTTACTATCGATCGATTTCCCAACACAAGCGAGGTGTGTGTGGGTGGAGCTTACCTAGTGATGGGCGGGGCATAGTTAAAACCGCAAAGCTTGAAGATGTTGATTACGTCATTCTGACAAGCTGGAAGATGAGGAGCAGTTTCTTTTAGATTGTTTGGTGTTCTATTAGAGCAAGCTAGCTCCATTGGTGGGTTCCATTTATCACTAAGGTTTAGCACGTCATACTCAAAACAGGTAACTCGTTATCTGCCCGGCCTGACTCGACCACACCCACCTCAGCTCAACCTGCAGCTGGTCTCTCGAAACACGCTTGA
Source organism: Chaetoderma sp. LZ-2023a (assembly GCA_034401795.1). NCBI lineage: Eukaryota > Metazoa > Mollusca > Caudofoveata > Chaetodermatida > Chaetodermatidae > Chaetoderma > Chaetoderma sp. LZ-2023a. The sequence goes on from CM067359.1 coordinate 62,522,620, forward strand.
ATGTTCAAACGTTTTGATCCTTTATTGAACGGCTTTCCTAAAGCATTCATTGATCCATTGCCTGTCTTCGTCTTGCGTGCGTGTACAATGCATCGTAATTAAAAGCAGCACCACAGCTGCAGAATTCTATATTATTACAGTACATCTCGCACGCAATCACCTTGCTTGATCGGTCAAGTCAGTCGGTGTGGTCGGCTCTCTTAATAGACGCGCCGGCATACACGTTTGAAGATGTCTGTCACATATTTAGCAGAATGGAGGCTTCGTTACAACCAATGTTCCGAAATTACTGGTGCTCTCTGCTTAACCGCCACCCGTCCACCCTGCGACACAACCCCAACAAACTCTTCTCAAACCGCAGATGGCCCAGGCGTTAGTTTATGTAGATGAATGCGTTACATCGCATTTGACGTTCAAGGGCGAACACAAGAAAAATATTTGAAAATGACGCATTCATTTTAAAGCGAAAGTCTTCAATTTTTGCTTTACATTAAAAACATAACATAAACATTATGTGTGGTTTTCCGTGTAGCCTTGGACGAAACGAACCTCATTCATGAAAATATTCCTCACGGTTATGCTTTATTATCTTGTCTGATTCGGAATTTCCAGCAGGTTGGTTTAAGGGAATTAAATATCAACTGCGCGGTAGGCTTTGAAAGAAAACTGCCTGAGTATTGTTGCTGTGTTCTTAACCACATGCCGCCGAAAGTCTTAGCTCAGTTGTAGGTCTGACATACAGGACAGTTGTTCTGGATTTTAACGATTATTTAACTGAAAGACGAGGCAGCAATGACTTCAAGTCGGATTAGCGTAAAATTATACAAGACATTTCTTTTATCTTCAATAATTGATTGTATCATATTGTGTGCTTGCTGGGCATGTGGAAATATGGTACGGTGCGAATATGATTCACAAGTATATAGAATGCGTTGTTCTTGTATTGTGGCATGTCATAGAACATTGATGCGGTAGAGGTGGGTTAGGTGGTCTGTGGACATCTTGTAATGCTCGCAGAATAACGACTAAGGGACTGGGGGTTCTATAAATGTCTTAGACTGGCATCGGCATTAACGACTATCGATACGTCACTGTCACTACAACTGCAAACAGCCATCAGTCAAACGACCCGCAATGGCGCTAAATGCATCATTTTCTCGCTCAAGTATTCCTGCTTTTACGGCACACCAGAAACAAATGGACGGCGAATGAATGAATGAGCTCTTTTACGAACCGCCACCAGCCCGACCCTGCGAGGGATATAGTAACGACCCGAACAATTGTATGTTTATAGCAACATGGACGCGATAAGTCCGCTTTATTGAGGAGATATGGAAATGATAGCGGTAAAGAGTCTATGTGAGGCTGATTTAATGTCAGTTGTGTAAATAGTTGAATGGCATGTATTGAGAGAATGAATACCGGGCAGAGTATGAACACAAAAGAAATCAGCAATTAATGGCAGATAGCAGAAACAACGTAAACTAAGAACACGTGTTTAGTTTCTGAAATGACAAATACAACTTGTTGATTATATTCTAAATAATTTGACTGGAAGTTGTTGGTGGCACCGCTCGTGGCACAGACGCCAATGAAGCTTAGTCGTAGAATGGAAGCACTAAACCGTACGGACTAATAGCGAACGCAGTGAGCGTATATAGGATAACATGTATGTACGTGTAATGAGGAAAAATCAGCAGAAAATGAGACAGGGAACCAGGCTAAAATACATATACTATGTGACTGAGAAAACTTCGTTTCCGGTCGCGAGCTTTTTTTGGTTCCGGTTTCGGCTTATGATATAGCTTTTGTGGTTTCTTCTTGCTTCTTTCTTATTAGGCTAAAGGTGGTTAGTATTATTAAGAGAGTAGAAAAATACCAATACCTACAGGTTTTAGCGAATGCAGTGAGCGTATATAGATAACATGTACGTAGGCCTACGTGTAATGAAGAGAAATCAACAGAAAATGAGACAGGAAGCCAGGATAAAATACATATACCAGGCGACTGAGAAAGCTTCGTTTCCAGTCGCGAGATTTTTTGGTTCCGGTTTTGGCTTATGATATAGCTTTTGTGGTTTCTTCATGGGCCCCCGTTGCATTATGGGATATGGTTATTCATTATGCGTATGTTCCCCTATTTGTTTTAGGGCTACCTACTGCGCATTTTCAATGTGCAAAGTGTGCGTGATATTGTTATGACGAACTAACGTACATTTACTTCAGAATGTAAAACGATTAAATAGTCTGACACAGACCAGATACAAGCTTTATTTATATTTATATGCGTCTTTAAAATCAAGATGAGGTTTGGTTAACTGTCTCGTAATTATTTTTAACACCCATGGCCGTGGAAAGTCGTTGTTATCAATGCCGTATGTATTTAGCGCTGATAGCAGGAAATTTAAGGCCGGGTACCGCACCATTCGCACCCGGATGGAATGTACATTCATGTATTTACGCGTAGACATGCATTAATTCCCGGGTTTTTTAGCTTATGTCTGGATAAACGGATCTAAACATTCTAGCGGACGACATTTCATTATGACGTCATAGTTACTATAAACTTGTTTGTATTTCCATAAATAGCGAGGAGCACCGCAATGCGTCGGTACAAATTTTATAACGTCATTGGACTGGCGGATATCACTGACAATGGGGATACGCATTGCTGTGAATATCGTCGGCCTAGATTTACCGCAATGCCCTCCAAGCATGATGAAAAATTAGCTTCATGGGCATACGTATTTATGATATTTCGGCCCTATACAAATTCGTCCTATTTATTTAAGCAATTATTGGTGTCTGCGTTCGCTTATAGGCAACGCCTATTTTCATATTATGAATTGCGTTAATTTGTTTTTGTTGATAGTGTAATGTATGGACGTGTTGGACACCGATACCGATTACCACGAAAATTGCAATGCAATTTGTGCATTGCTTTAAATTTATTGAATGCATACCTTTGATATAACAATGGACCACGCCACTTATAGATGATCTAATTTTTGTTCCTGGAAAAAAATGAGTTTAATCTTATCACAAATCTCCTCAGCGTAAAGCTATCAGACCGATGTGGTAAAAACAGAACGTAATTTCGGCAAGACGGGTATAGCAGCACTGCATAGAGACAGTCTCAGTGCAATAGAGTTCACTTTTAACCCATCAACAACCGTAAACTACGCTTGTTTTGGAGATTTATTGGGTCGTCATGAAGAGACCCCAGCAAGAAAAGCAGTAAGACATGCATTAAGACAGAGATTACGTCACAAAAACTGACCAAAACCAACGTGGATATCCATAATGAAAAAACCCTAAGAACACGGCTTAACATAACATGTCAAGAAGGAGAAGAAGCCGCACATGACAGAGATGAATGGAGAGCACTGATATCGGGCATGGCTTGGTGTAACATAGTTCCAGAAGTGTTACAGAAGGGAGCCAATGAGTAAGCATATATCGAGAAAACAAGTTGTGTAATGGATACGTTTGTAAATAGAAATAAAAATTAAAAATGTTACCTGCATCTGTCTGTTACCAACTGTCTCTTAATGAGATGTTATTTGACTGGTTTTGCATCAAATCAAAATATGTCAACATAACCTGAATTTTTATGGCACGCTGTTGAATGTAAACCGTCAAAAAAATACTTTGAAAATAATTGTCTATATTTAGTATCAAGCATTTTATATCCTTTGTTGTATATACCTATTAATGTTTAAATACACTCAAAGCACCAGTACGGTTTCTCCCCTGTATGAATCCGTGTGCACTCTCTATGCGGGCATGTCATAATATCTCTCCAAGATAAACAGTTTTTTGTACGAATTGTATGTCTTTACGATTTAATACGCATGCTGTTGAATATTCTGAAACTAATTTAACTGGGCGCTGTTGCTGCCATAGGCTGTGATTGTTGAAGTATTTTACAACATATTTACGGACAATAAGAAATCTACTTTAAACTTGAGCAAATACTGGTTATCTTACATTACACACGGCGAACACCGTATATAGCGCATGCCCCGCATTAGTGATCGTTTTTCTTAAACCTTTAAATCCGAAATGTCAAACAACAGAAATCCTTTAGATTTTCTAATAATTATATTGAATATTTTGAAACTAATTTAACTGGGGGCTGTTGCTGCTTATGGCCATAATCTGTAACATGTTCCTGTCAAAGTAGTTTGGAGTTATTCAACAGCTTACCTGTAAAATAACACCTGCGAGATCGGGATTCAAGGTGTAAAATTTTTTTAGTTAATACACCTGTCTTAACCCTCTAAATTTGGTTAAAAATCCAACATATTTGCTTATTGAATGCCCATTTGCAGGCCAAAAGAGGACTATTTTAGAAAATTTATCACTGGAGTGACTGGCTCGGTCTTCGAGCCAAGCAATCCAGTGGTAAACTTTCAAAAATAGTCTCCTCTTGGCCTGCAAATGGACAGTCCACAAGACTACTGCAGGGGACGGTTTTTGCCGGTTTCTTTGTGAAAGTGTTATGGAAGTGCGATTGCGTGCCACCGCCCCCACCCCCTTCCACCCCACCCCAATAAATAAATAAATAAATAAATAAATAAATAAATATAATAGATATAATAGATAAGGCGATATCTCTGTCTCTTAACCATGTATTCCACACAGACAATACACAACGAACCATCTATGGTGTAGATACTATTTTGAAACTACTTTGGTTTGGGGGGGGGGGTGTGTTGCTGAAGCTTAGGGCCTTGTGTCATTAACAAATTGCTGTCAAATGATAGTCAACATATTCAAGCACTTTGGTCTTTTAGTCGCGATTTCGAGGTTAATCATTTTATGTTATGTTTGTCACATTTTAACAATGGTCAACGCATTGTTGGTCAATCATGTGTCCATTATGGATAGATGTTTCTGCGACGGTTATAATGAGGTGCGGTTTTAAACATGATGAAAAATGTTTGCAGATATTAGATAACATCGTTTGGACGTAGTAGCGGCTGTCCCTAAGTGGGCATCGCTTAGTTATCAAATTTGCAATTGCAAATGTTTTTGTGGTAGATAGATCGTGAGAGCGCAATGTCATTAAACCATACATGTCTTAAGGGACACCTATTTAAGCATCAATTTACAATTTCTCTTCCATGACAGTAAGCATTCATAATAATGTTAATTTCAGATAATTGTGCGTTGCCAAATGAATTGGGAACCAACATTATACTCTTTATTCCTTTGTGTGAACAGTTGCCATAGCTAAATGGATGTATGTATTTGTTTTATGTTCCCGTCTTTGACTCTGCTAGCCTATAGACTTAATAGACATAACCTAAATTATAGGGGTTCTATTCACTTATGTACTAGATACCTCAGCATGTCCGTCTATTGACAACGATTGTACTTTGACATAAAATTATGCAACAGATATTTGGGAATGTACAATGTTTCGAATATCCGAATCTTGGTTATTAGGCGAGTCTACAGCATCACATTAACCCTTTAATGAATAAATTTGTTCAAAAAAATAAAATATTTACTTATTGAATGTCCATGTGCAGACCAAGAGACGACTATGTTTGAAAATTTACCACTGGAATGACTGGCTCGGTTACCGAGCCAGTCATTCTAGTGGTAAATTTTCGAAAATAGTCTTCTCTTGGCCTGCAAATGGACATTTCTCAAGACCCCTACAGAAGCAGGTCTTGGCCGGTTTCGTCCTGAAAGGGTTAAATAGCCTGCTTTTAATTGTATACGAATTCATTGTGTTCACGGGCACCGCCAATTTCTAGATATTAATTTCTAAATAGTTAAAAGATAATTTGAAATACTGTAAGGAATTTTTCATATATAGTCACCAGGCATCAAGAGGTTGCGGAACGTGAGCAAACAAACACCTACATTTTGAGCACAGCTACGGCTTTCCTCGTGTATGGATCCCGGTGACGTTTTTATGTAAATATGCTTTTGATTGATGGCATGGATAAAGCTTCTATCAATTCATAGATTCTACTTTATTTGTTTAGCTAATTGGATTGTGAATATCGGTTAATATCTCACCGTAGTTGTGCCAATGTTCTTCACGTGTCTGAGCCAATTACAACCATCATTGCAATTATTCAAATATATTCATCATTATTTCTCACATAATCATGATTTACCGACTTCCTGCGCAGTTTAGGAGCAGATTCAACATTGCCGTGGATGTTCCTAACAAACAAATATGAACGACTTCCTCAGGATACATCCTACTGAACATCTTTGATTTCCCAGATGGGCGCAAAGTGATCATTCTGATTTCCCTGCCATGTAAAACCATATTAATATCAATATTTCGGTGTCCATGCCACATATTCTCTCAATCTTGTTGATTAAACATACATTTCCGCGGATGAGGAACAAAAAGATATCATTCAGAGAATAAAATGTAGAATAACACTGTAATCAGAACACTGCTCTCTATTGTCGAGAAGAGCACGCTGTAATTAGAACAATGTTCTCTATTGTGAGGAAATGTGTTAGTTTCTTGCATGATATCTCAATTGTTCTAGAGTTCAATCTGTGAAAAATGTAAAACACAGAAAATCACTGAAGTTGTCCAGTGATGATCCCTCTCCTGTGTATTGTGTGGCAACTTGGCAAATACACAATTCGATGATCGTCCAACAGGCCCTTTTGGATGTGCATCTAGGGTTGCATCCGCCCAGACCCATGAAAGGACACGTATCCAGTTCGCTGCCGGTCAAATACAGACAGTAAGCCTGGAATGTGTCTCCTCACTAATACTCTATTCTTTCCCGGTAGTGTGTTCATATTGGCAACTCTGCTCATTGGTGGACCATATTCCCGCATGATAGACAACCTGCTTTGAGCGCTGCACCAGTGTATCCTGGCTAGCCCGAATGGTCTCCACTCATTAACCATTCTGGCTTTACAAAACAAACCCTTGCTTCATCGAGATCGTCCATGTCACTGGCTTATCATACAGGAGAATTGTAAAAACAGTCCAGTAGATGGATATATGGAGCACCTGTATCTGTATTGATGCAGAGTGTAAGCGCCACGTAGGTGATGGCACGAGTGACTTTTATGTCTCCAATACTGACATTTAACCATTCCACAGAAAGTAGAGAATGTGATGATATGTAAGCTAATGGATGAATCCGATCAGTCGCTCAAGCATATGTCATCTTAATCTATTACGTCACATGAACGGTGCAGTCACACTCATAACTGACAAATAATACTCCATCATGAAGCTGGAATATGTGTACGAATTGTCAGTATTTGATGGATTTCCTATTTAATAAACATTTTTGAACATTTTAAAACTAATATGACTTAGGCACTGTTACGAATTAGTTTCAAAATACTCAACTACTTACGATGGTATTGGGATTCTGAGAATTCATGTCCAGATTTTGTCGGGAAAATCGTGGGCGGAGACTAGCAGTAGAAGCAGCAGCAGCAGCCTGCAGCAGCAGCAGCAGCAGCAGTAGTAGTAGTAGTAGTAGTAGTAGTAGTAGTGGTAGTAGTAGTAGTAGTAGTAGTAGTAGTAGTAGTAGTAGTAGTAGTAGTAGTAGTAGTAGTAGTTGTAGTAGTAGCCATTCCCTCATTGACCCATACGATAAGGGACGCTCACAATTTAAAGAGGCATCACTTCCGAGATATGAATAAATTTGGAAATTTTCAATATTTTTGTTGTAATATAACTGACCTGGTGTATTATTACTGCATACTAGTTTTTACACACAAATTCCGGCCCCGTCACACATATTTCTATTATTTTGGGTTTTTTTCTGAAACTCCTGCGAGCGTAAGAGTTTCTAAATTTAGGGAAGCATTATCGAGAGACAAAATACTAACGCCACGACGAGCGGCTCACAAAACCATCAGATACACATGCCGGAAGGACAGCAACCGAAAAAAAAGTTATATCATGACATTAAACAAATAAGTCGCATAATAATATTTTTGTTTATCCAGGACTAGCGATGAATCGCAAGTGACTACCAATTAGCAAATACTCTGGTTTCTCCGAGAAACGGTGATAATTTGGACCGTCGGATTTGTGTTTTCATTTTTATAATTGTGTAATTAATAAGTTGCATTTTCTTGGATTTTGACTAGTCGTATATATAGGAATTGATGCTAAAATGATAGTATTGACCCACTGGAAGCTTTTTATGCACATCGTGCCGTATATTAAATTTCTGAATCTATCAGTGATAGACTCTTTAATTCCATTCATCAATACGCCGCCGCAGTGCAGTCTTGGGATAGCGAGGATCAACTCATCGAGATGATAGGAAAACATCTTGCAACAACAAAAAAATCATTGTATAGCATCTTTATATTGACAATGTGCAGATTCCAGATTGTCCCAAGGCTACAGACGAAAATATACATCCTGAAAATGTGCACTGTACTCGTCGCCATGGAAATGAGATGGGAACTAAGAGAACAGTGCACCTTGCTCTTTCGCTGGAAAAAGAAGCTGTTAATGGAGTTTGTACAAATACCATTACATAAGGACAAGGTTCAGCTCCTTAAGACATCCTAACACGATCGAATATACTAAAAAACCCGGATTTTTGTCAATATATCTTGCGGTTATAGCTAAGCTTATATAAGTAATTGCTTACATATATGTGTTTCTTGCGATATGCCAGGTCCTCGTATAGGAAGGTTTGGTGGCCAGTTTTAAAACGCTGGCAGTGAAAGTTGTTGCTCTCTTAGGGATGTTTTCTGTAATATTTCGGGATCGATATCCCAGTTTGCAGATACATTATGGACTTTTCCAGGTTATCCATCAATAATATGACGTCATAATAAACTACGTGACGTGTATGATGACGTAATAATCAATGACGTCATGAATGCCCTAGAGATATTCGTCACGAACGCTAGATTGATGACGGACTAAGCGTTGTTGTACGAATTTGTATGTCTTTACTATTTAATAAACATGCTGTTGAAGATTTTGAAACTAATTTGACAGGGCGATGTTGCTGCCATAGGCGGCAAAAGCACCCAGTCAAATTAGTTTCAAGATAGTAATCAGCTTATCTGTAAAGATTTCTGGAAATTGATAGTCAGGGAGTTCTGGAATCGAGTGATCCCAGCACGGGCGAAGTGTGGGTGGAGTTTAGCTACAGATGGGCGGGGCATAGCTAAAACTGGATTCCTCCATTATGCAAGTGACCGCCACCTCCATCAATCCAGCTCAATGCAGGGATCCTCATCGAGCTATGCCACGCCCATTTTATCTAATCACCGCCCACCTTTTATACGTATTGCAATCGATTTAAACATACTTTGAATCGTGAATTACCAGAATCTAGATTACAAGGTAATTATACAGACACACTATTGATTATTTTGAAACTAATCTGAGTGTGAGCTGTTGCCGCCTATGGCAACAACCGCTCCCAGTCAAACCAGTATCAAAAATACTCAACAGAATCTTTATTAAATTGCAAATACATCATAGACAAACAAGTTGTACACTTCATGACATATTTTTGATTTTCATTACGGGGCAATACATTCATTATAGTTGTGACGTCAGCTAACGAGTGGCTTATTTGATTATGACGTCATACACTTGGGTGACAGATCAGATCCGCCCATTGAGACTGATATTGGAATATACAATCTATAGAATGGACTCAACAGCTATGCATTAGCTACTCATCAATCACGCACCCCACTAGTTCCCAATGTAGACAATGCACCTCACAATCCCTTTTATTGAAATGATTGTCTACCTAGATACAGAGATATGACAAACGCACTTTTCACCAAGCACACAGATTTAACGCTTTCAGGGCGAGGACACTCATAACCGGCCTCAAACAGTGCTCATTTTGCATGCCCATTTGCTGGCAAAGTGAAGACTATTTTTGAAATTTTACCGAGCGAGTCATTCCAGTGGTAAATTCTCAAAAACAGTCTTCTCATGGCCTGCCAATGGGCATTCAATAAGGAAATATTTGGAGTTTCTTGACTAAATTTAGACATTAAAGAGTTAACCCTTTTAGGGCGATGGCGGTTAAAACCGGCTTCTGCAGTGGCATTGTGGAGTATCTATTCGCAGGCCATGAGATTTCTTTTGGTGCAAATTTGGGCTTGAATGACTGACTCCATAACCGAGCCAGTCATTCCAGGGATAAATTTGTATTGATAGGTTTCATTTGGCCTGCAAATGGACATCCAGTAGGTGAAATATTTTGAATATCTTGACCTGATTTAGCTATTGAAGGGTTAATGGAATATGACCTGTCTGGCTTATTTAGTTAAGAAGCCATCACTTGACAGCGCGTGAATAATGCCAAACCAGGAGATAATAATAAAATCGATAGCATCTTGTTGCTGGCGAGAGGACTGAATAGAGGAATTACACGTTGGGTTATTCTTAGACTCTGTGCCAGTCACGGTTATGCAAGCCGTTGTAAGGATACTGTCTGCTTGTCGGGCTTTGTTCGAATGCCTTTGCATAACTCCATTATTGAGGGATACGTCCGCTTTACTTTCAAATATTTTGACAACTTATTAAAATATTTATTGATCTTACGCGTGTCTCAGAACAGGTACCATTCTTTTCAAGCATTTGAATAAGAACCCCTGTGACATTAGTAACTATTTGGTGTTTGGGGTTGATATATTGAACAGAAAGTAACTGGAATTCGTTATTGCTATGAGCATGCACACACTAGTGGCAATGATGCCCACGAATTTGCATTTTCAACCCTGAAAATATTTGCCCAAAACCACTGCCCTGTGGGTAGATGCATGGCAACTATCATATGTGTCTCGGTTGTCAATTGGACTTTCTCAGATGGTCACACATGACTGGGATACGCAGTTGTTAATATTTCTGGTCAGTTTATCTTCCAGGGACCCTTGAAATATTGGTCAGTGGCATCAGTTATTCTTTCCCCTATTGGCGACTGAAGCTTGCATTGTTGCTCACTAGTATCAGTTACACATGGTTTGTTGTTCATTAGTGCCAATGATGCGTGCCACGTAGTTCAATAATGCCAAGGAATCTTGCCTCATGTAAAACTGCCATCGGTTACGCTTGCTTCAGTGAGCAATGGTACTTGACTCATTTACCAATGGGGGCAGTGACACTTGCCTAGTGAGTCACTAGGGTTAGAGATGCCAGCATTTTAAATGTGGCTGATCACTGGGAATTAACATATTTACACCCTATTTTCAACCATTTCTTTTTAAGGTAGACATATTAGCAGCTTCTTATCAGCCAGATGAGCATCATGACCTTGATGCCATTTATTTTAATGTTAATTTCTAGTTTCAAATGACACTACTTGTAAGTATCCCAATTATATTCGCGTTGGCATCAAATGCAATGGATTTGATAAAAAGCGGGCATCAAATATGATGGATTGTATGAAAAGCGGGCATCATATGCAACAGGTTGGATGAAAAGCGGGCATCAAATGCCATGGATTAGATGAGGAGTGGGCATCAAATGCCATGGATTAGATGAGGAGTGGGCATCAAATGCCATGGATTAGATGAGGAGTGGGCAGCAAATGACATTGTTTTAGAGGAAAAGCGGCCATCAAATGACATGGATTAGAAGAAAAGCGGGTATCAAATGACATGGATTGGATGTGAAGCGGCCATCATATGTCACAGATTGGATGAAACGCGGGCATCAAATGCCATGGGTTGGGTGAAAAGCGGGAATCAACTGCCCTGGATCGGAAGAGGAGTGGGCATCAAATGGCATGGATTGCATGAGAAGCGGGCATCAAATATCAAGTATTCGATGAAAAGCGGACATCAAATGACATGGATTAGAGGAAAAGTTGGCATCAAACGACATGGATTAGAGGAAAAACGGGCATCAAATGACATGGATTAGAGGAAAAGCGGGCATCAAATGACATGGATTAGAGGAAAAGCAGGCATCAAATGACATGGATTAGAGGAAAAGCAGGCATCAAATGACATGGATTAGAGGAAAAACGGGCATCAAATGACATGGATTAGAGGAAAAACGGGCATCAAATGACATGGATTAGAGGAAAAGCAGGCATAAAATGACATGGATTAGAGGAAAAGCGGGCATCAAATGACATGGATTAGAGGAAAAGCGGGCATCAAATGACATGGATTAGAGGAAAAACGGGCATCAAATGACATGGATTAGAGGAAAAGCAGGCATCAAATGACATGGATTAGAGGAAAAGCAGGCATCAAATGACATGGATTAGAGGAAAAACGGGCATCAAATGACATGGATTAGAGGAAAAGCAGGCATCAAATGACATGGATTAGAGGAAAAGCAGGCATCAAATGACATGGATTAGAGGAAAAGCGGGCATCAAATGACATGGATTAGAGGAAAAGCGGGCATCAAATGACATGGATTAGAGGAAAAGCAGGCATCAAATGACATGGATTAGAGGAAAAGCAGGCATCAAATGACATGGATTAGAGGAAAAACGGGCATCAAATGACATGGATTAGAGGAAAAGCAGGCATCAAATGACATGGATTAGAGGAAAAGCAGGCATCAAATGACATGGATTAGAGGAAAAACGGGCATCAAATGACATGGATTAGAGGAAAAACGGGCATCAAATGACATGGATTAGAGGAAAAGCGGGCATCAAATGACATGGATTAGAGGAAAAGCAGGCATCAAATGACATGGATTAGAGGAAAAACGGGCATCAAATGACATGGATTAGAGGAAAAACAGGCATCAAATGACATGGATTAGAGGAAAAGCAGGCATCAAATGACATGGATTAGAGGAAAAGCGGGCATCAAATGACATGGATTAGAGGGAAAGCGGGCATCAAATGACATGGATTAGAGGAAAAGCGGGCATCAAATGACATGGATTAGAGGAAAAGCGGGCATCAAATGACATGGATTAGAGGAAAAGCAGGCATCAAATGACATGGATTAGAGGAAAAGCAGGCATCAAATGACATGGATTAGAGGAAAAGCGGGCATCAAATGACATGGATTAGAGGAAAAACGGGCATCAAATGACATGGATTAGAGGAAAAGCGGGCATCAAATGACATGGATTAGAGGAAAAGCAGGCATCAAATGACATGGATTAGAGGAAAAGCAGGCATCAAATGACATGGATTAGAGGAAAAGCAGGCATCAAATGACATGGATTAGAGGAAAAGCAGGCATCAAATGACATGGATTAGAGGAAAAGCAGGCATCAAATGACATGGATTAGAGGAAAAGCAGGCATCAAATGACATGGATTAGAGGAAAAACGGGCATCAAATGACATGGATTAGAGGAAAAGCAGGCATCAAATGACATGGATTAGAGGAAAAGCAGGCATCAAATGACATGGATTAGAGGAAAAGCAGGCATCAAATGACATGGATTAGAGGAAAAACGGGCATCAAATGACATGGATTAGAGGAAAAGCGGGCATCAAATGACATGGATTAGAGGAAAAACTGGCATCAAATGACATGGATTAGAGGAAAAGCAGGCATCAAATGACATGGATTAGAGGAAAAGCAGGCATCAAATGACATGGATTAGAGGAAAAGCAGGCATCAAATGACATGGATTAGAGGAAAAGCAGGCATCAAATGACATGGATTAGAGGAAAAGCAGGCATCAAATGACATGGATTAGAGGAAAAACGGGCATCAAATGACATGGATTAGAGGAAAAGCAGGCATCAAATGACATGGATTAGAGGAAAAGCAGGCATCAAATGACATGGATTAGAGGAAAAACGGGCATCAAATGACATGGATTAGAGGAAAAGCGGGCATCAAATGACATGGATTAGAGGAAAAGCAGGCATCAAATGACATGGATTAGAGGAAAAGCAGGCATCAAATGACATGGATTAGAGGAAAAGCGGGCATCAAATGACATGGATTAGAGGAAAAGCAGGCATCAAATGACATGGATTAGAGGAAAAGCAGGCATCAAATGACATGGATTAGAGGAAAAACGGGCATCAAATGACATGGATTAGAGGAAAAACAGGCATCAAATGACATGGATTAGAGGAAAAGCAGGCATCAAATGACATGGATTAGAGGAAAAACGGGCATCAAATGACATGGATTAGAGGAAAAGCGGGCATCAAATGACATGGATTAGAGGAAAAACGGGCATCAAATGACATGGATTAGAGGAAAAGCAGGCATCAAATGACATGGATTAGAGGAAAAGCAGGCATCAAATGACATGGGTTAAAGGAAAAGCAGGCATCAAATGACATGGATTAGAGGAAAAACGGGCATCAAATGACATGGATTAGAGGAAAAACGGGCATCAAATGACATGGATTAGAGGAAAAGCGGGCATCAAATGACATGGATTAGAGGAAAAACGGGCATCAAATGACATGGATTAGAGGAAAAGCAGGCATCAAATGACATGGATTAGAGGAAAAACGGGCATCAAATGACATGGATTAGAGGAAAAGCCGGCATCAAATGACATGGATTAGAGGAAAAGCAGGCATCAAATGACATGGATTAGAGGAAAAACGGGCATCAAATGACATGGATTAGAGGAAAAGCAGGCATCAAATGACATGGATTAGAGGAAAAACGGGCATCAAATGACATGGATTAGAGGAAAAGCGGGCATCAAATGACATGGATTAGAGGAAAAACGGGCATCAAATGACATGGATTAGAGGAAAAGCAGGCATCAAATGACATGGATTAGAGGAAAAGCGGGCATCAAATGACATGGATTAGAGGAAAAACGGGCATCAAATGACATGGATTAGAGGAAAAACGGGCATCAAATGACATGGATTAGAGGAAAAGCAGGCATCAAATGACATGGATTAGAGGAAAAACGGGCATCAAACGACATGGATTAGAGGAAAAGCAGGCATCAAATGACATGGATTAGAGGAAAAACGGGCATCAAATGACATGGATTAGAGGAAAAACGGGCATCAAATGACATGGATTAGAGGAAAAGCGGGCATCAAATGACATGGATTAGAGGAAAAGCAGGCATCAAATGACATGGATTAGAGGAAAAGCAGGCATCAAATGACATGGATTAGAGGAAAAACAGGCATCAAATGACATGGATTAGAGGAAAAGCAGGCATAAAATGACATGGATTAGAGGAAATACGGGCATCAAATGACATGGATTAGAGGAAAAACGGGCATCAAATGACATGGATTAGAGGAAAAGCAGGCATCAAATGACATGGATTAGAGGAAAAGCAGGCATAAAATGACATGGATTAGAGGAAAAAACGGGCATCAAATGACATGGATTAGAGGAAAAGCAGGCATCAAATGACATGGATTAGAGGAAAAGCAGGCATCAAATGACATGGATTAGAGGAAAAACGGGCATCAAATGACATGGATTAGAGGAAAAACGGGCATCAAATGACATGGATTAGAGGAAAAGCGGGCATCAAATGACATGGATTAGAGGAAAAACGGGCATCAAATGACATGGATTAGAGGAAAAGCAGGCATCAAATGACATGGATTAGAGGAAAAACGGGCATCAAATGACATGGATTAGAGGAAAACACACGTGTCATGCG
>CM067359.1:62538664-62625505 GCA_034401795.1 Chaetoderma sp. LZ-2023a
CACGACACGACGATGTTCATCAATGACATGGATTAGAGAAAAGCAGGCATCAAATGACATGGATTAGAGGAAAAGCGGCATCAAATGACATGGATTAGAGGAAAAGCAGCATCAAATGACATGGATTAGAGGAAAAGCAGGCATCAAATGACATGGATTAGAGGAAAACGAGGCATCAAATGACATGGATTAGAGGAAAAGCAGGCATCAAATGACATGGATTAGAGGAAAAGCAGGCATCAAATGACATGGATTAGAGGAAAAGCAGGCATCAAATGACATGGATTATGAGGAGAAAAGCAGGCATCAAATGACATGGATTAGAGGAAAAACGGGCATCAAATGACATGGATTAGAGGAAAAGCGGGCATCAAATGACATGGATTAGAGGAAAAACGGGCATCAAATGACATGGATTAGAGGAAAAGCAGGGCATCAAATGACATGGATTAGAGGAAAAGCAGGCATCAAATGACATGGATTAGAGGAAAAGCAGGCATCAAATGACATGGATTAGAGGAAAAGCAGGCATCAAATGACATGGATTAGAGGAAAAGCGGGCATCAAATGACATGGATTAGAGGAAAAGCGGGCATCAAATGACATGGATTAGAGAAAAGCAGGCATCAAATGACATGGATTAGAGGAAAAGCGGGCATCATATGACATGGATTAGAGGAAAAAACGGGCATCAAATGACATGGATTAGAGGAAAAGCAGGCATCAAATGACATGGATTAGAGGAAAAACGGGCATCAAATGACATGGATTAGAGGAAAAACGGGCATCAAATGACATGGATTAGAGGAAAAGCAGGCATCAAATGACATGGATTAGAGGAAAAACGGGCATCAAATGACATGGATTAGAGGAAAAAGCGGGCATCAAATGACATGGATTAGAGGAAAAGCAGGCATCAAATGACATGGATTAGAGGAAAAGCAGGCATCAAATGACATGGATTAGAGGAAAAACGGGCATCAAATGACATGGATTAGAGGAAAAACGGGCATCAAATGACATGGATTAGAGGAAAAACGGGCATCAAATGACATGGATTAGAGGAAAAGCGGGCATCAAATGACATGGATTAGAGGATAAACGGGCATCAAATGACATGGATTAGAGGAAAAGCAGGCATCAAATGACATGGATTAGAGGAAAAACGGGCATCAAATGACATGGATTAGAGGAAAAGCGGCATCAAATGACATGGATTAGAGGAAAAACGGGCATCAAATGACATGGATTAGAGGAAAAGCAGGCATCAAATGACATGGATTAGAGGAAAAGCGGGCATCAAATGACATGGATTAGAGGAAAAGCGGGCATCAAATGACATGGATTAGAGGAAAAGCGGGCATCAAATGACATGGATTAGAGGAAAAGCGGGCATCAAATGACATGGATTAGAGGAAAGGCATTGATGGAAGTTAAAATGATTGTAGCTGTATTTGGATTTGTATTTCCATTGTATTGTATATCTAACGATATCCATCAAACATTAGGTAGCAATAGACATTAAGAACGAATACACGAACGAACGAACGAACGAACGAACGAACGGGCGGAGGAACGAACGAACGAATGAATAAATAAAAGAGCGATCAAAAGAACGAACGAACGAACGACCGAATGAATGAACTAGAATGCACTGGAGAGAGATGCTGGCTCGTGCATTCGCCCTTAACAATGCGTGATCTAGATAGTTGATCTTTTGACCTCAAACTCAAAGCCATCATAAACTGTCGTAATATAAAGTTTACTGTGTGCTAAATCTGTTACATATAATGGACGTTTCCCGTTTTAGCAATGCCCCGCCCATCTCTAGCTAAGCTCCACCCACACTTCGCCCGTGTCGGGATAAATCGATGCGTGAACTCCCTAACTATCAATTCCCTGAAAACTGTACAGGTAAGTTGTTGAATATTTTGAAACTAATTTGACTGGGTGCTGTTGCTGTCTATTAAATAGTAGACATTCAATTCGTACAACGTACCGGACTATTAAGCGTTTAAGACGGACTAAATCGACACAATCGTACTGTAGTTAATTATGATGTCATCATACGCGTCACATAGTTGTTTATGACGTCATGTGATGGATGGATAAACTGGAAAGGTCCATTCTGCATGCTTGCACTTCAGGTATATGGCCAAAAATACGTCTTCCGGTATGCTATTCGTAACGCCGTAACTAGATATTTGATGCTTTGTCCTGAACCTCATGGAACTTCTCACAACCTACAGTATGAATGAATGTGTACCATATATGACACATCCATTCATACTGTAACTCTCTGGATAAAGATCTGTATTTCGGGATGTACTTAGTGAACCCGTGACCTAGATATTTGAACTTTTGACCTGAAACTAAATGTTAGTTCTAGACAACTGCAATATGAATGTATGTTATCGATTTGGTGATTCTACCTTCTGGCGTCGCGGAGTCATTGACGGGAATGTGTATTTCCGGATGCACTTAGTCGATGTTTAACCTTTTGACCCCAAACTAAAATTAAACTAACTCCCCCCACCCCCACCACCCTTCCCGTAAAATAATCTCAACAATTTCAACTATAATCTTCCTCAAGCATCTGAACGAACACATGTACTTCGTTAGTAGCATGTGTCGCAGGTTCTGTTAACTATGTGGCATGTGCCCACATAGAGATACACTATAAAATGCCCATATATTATTCTAGTACAGAAAGAAAGATTGGGTACATGGACACATAAGGATTGCATATTTATGGATATGCATATGAACCGGTTCTGTCCCCATGTTGACTTATCTGATCTAACATCATATAGTTTTTGTATCAACGCACCTTTCTCAATTTAAAAAATTGAAATCTACAAACTGAAATGCGCATATAGCTTCAGATATCCACTTCCAATGACATTCCCTCGCTTTGTCCAAAATCATACGCCATAAAGATTACACAAAGTAAGTGAGGAATCACTGACTAAAGCCATTATTCATGAGACGTCTTCCCCATCATCGTTATCGCATCCTCCCTCCATCCATCCCCCTCCCCTACCCCCCCCCCCCTCTCTCTCTCTCTCTCTCAATATTTATTAGGTCAATTGTATTGTCGATACATATAGATCCTAATTACATCGTAATTCTTCAAATGGAAGAACTACCAAAAAATTGACAAGCAACGTTACTTTCTAAATTACCGTGCAAACAGTCAATATTAAATGTTTGCTCAACATGATGTCAAGGGGTAATCTTCTGGCCCGTGACGTGAATCCGTGAATTAATGACCGACGTCCATCTTGGCAAAGCTAGGGAGCAATTTACCACACAGTATAAATAACCAAAGATATAATTATTCGTACAATGCAACGCCATGAGAAATGTGAATAATAAAAGTAAGAATGGTAACCAAAAATTCACCATATATATCACCCGGAGCCCTCACTTGCATTTTCTATCAATAGAACAGTACTGCATCAAAGGATAGCTATTTGGCGCACGCGGCGCGGACACCACCATAAAGCCATTAAGGAAACGTTGCTAGGTCACAGGATCGTTGGTATTCAAGACAAATGTTCGACGACTGAAGGAATATATCGATACCAATATTTGTAAGTGTCCCCATGTGTGAACATATTCTAGCGTGTGAATTGGTGTAGTAAATATCACACTAATTGGCCATTCTCATCTTCGCCAGGCGTAAGTAATTCTGGTATGCGAACATTCACCGCGTTGTTAAAAGATTCATAAGCTTATTATCAGGAGGGAAGGTGCGCTATTCCGCAACGGCGCTATTGAAAAGAAATGGGAGCGGCTTTTATGGTAGTGTGGGCAATTGGTATTCCCAAGACACGGAAGTTATGCAGGAATGAGAGAGAGAAAGAGCTCATCTACCGCCGAGACATGATCAAACCAAATACTCTGAAACAGTTCTAGCTATTTCCCTCCCACATTAGTTAAGCTTCGCCAACTTTGTACGAGTTTAACACTTCAACAACTGAATTCCCAGAACGTAAATTTCAAGGCAGCTATCTGTTGAATATTTTAAAACTAATTTGACCACAAATTAGTTTCTAAATATTAGACAGAAGGTGTATTAAAATTTAAAGTCACCAAAGACATACCATTCATACACGTTCGTGACGGAGATTTCGAAGTTCGTGACGGACCTACATTATATTGATTGTGACGTCAGTAAACAAGTGACGTATCTAATTATGAACTCGGACAATTGATTGACAAATTGGATCCCTCCATTAACACAGCTTGCTTGGAAGGCATAAGTTACCGGTCCTTTAGGGCATGTCAGGTGTGATCACGTGATCGAAGGTCGCCACCTGCTTTTAAAGAAGCACAATCTTGTGAATCCAGAACAACGTTTCCATGCCAACCAAGGCTACAATCTGTCAGGAATCACAAGATTTTAGTCGGCCATAAGGAGGTCCTTATTGAAAAATCTTCTCACAATTTCTAATAAAGGCGGCTTCGCGTAGGAATCGCGCTTTTATTTCCGTATAATAACTGACGGCCGGTTAACGCCCGATAACATCTCGCCGCCAAATAGAAAGCTATCAGAATGATTTTCGAGATTGGGTCTGAGAGCGGTAGTGACATGTTCTTGAATAGAGACTTTAGAACTATGAATGACAGGTTGTTGATTGTCTAGCAGTGAGATTCATGTACCATAGGTCAAGACTTCCAGACTGAAGGCATGTTTAGTAAGGGAAACATTTGGGCCTTGTGAGAGAGTGTGGGGGCGGGAGATGGTTAGAAAGTGAATGAGATGGCGGATAGAGCGATAGGGGGATGGAACAGAGAGAGAGAGAGAGAGAGAGAGAGAGAGAGAGGAGGGGAGCGAGGGAAGGAGGGAGGGAGGGAGGGAGGGCGGGAGGGAGGGAGCGAGAGAGAGATAAAGAGAGAGAGAGAGAGAGAGAGAGAGAGAGAGAGAGAGCGAGAGAGAGAGAGAGAGAGAGAGAGAGAGAAGCGGAAGAGAGAGGGAGATAAAAGATGAAGGAGATGAGAAGACGATAAGGGGAGAGAGGAGGGGTGAGTGGGGAGGGGGAAGGGGGTGGGGGTGGTTTAAACGAGTACATCTTTGTGAGGAATCAATATGGTTAATATATAGGTGACGCCACCTTTGACTCTAAGAATAGTCGCCAAGAGCTTCAAGTGAAACTAGTTTCAAAATATTCACTGAAATAATTATTAAATCGCTGGTGAAATTTCGTATTTTGTCTTACGGACCATTGCAAAGACTGTGCACACACAACTTTGGCTATTATTAGGGTGGATTAGTGACGTTTGGAACAATCGATCCTGAGTCTTCTTTTATTTACCACTTTGTCTGCAATCTTCATTACCTATTCAGGTCTTGTTAAAATCTAATATTGACTTAGAATATTTGCTTCCATTATCGGGGAACGCCATTCCGAAATCAAACCAAGGAATTAATCAAAGCTTGTCCCTGATAACGCAAGTTACCGAGCGGTTACTGGGCCAATACCGGCTCAGTAACACGCATTATGATGTTTCATGGTAAGCATAGGATACGGTTTGAATACGTTAATTATTTGGGTGCGTATTCTATATCCGTATGAGTATATTTGACACGCCATTGTTGTTTGTTAGTAGTCAGGTATGTTACAGGGGCTGATTCTATGAGACCCCTAAGAACAAGCAAACACTGGGTGGCTCAATCACAGTATACCATTGCAGGCCCCGAAAATTACACGTTCCTGCGGTGCGGGAAGAGCACTTTTTACTGCAGGGCAACCACATTTTAACACACTGGTTACCCTAGGTGACAACCTAGATAATGTGTTATTTTCAGGGCATGGATATGTACTTACGCTGACTAGTTATTTTATTTAGTCTTAATCTGTTAACACTTAAATTTTTTCAAGAAAATTTAAATTTTCTCATAGAAAATGTATATTTGCAAACCAAGAGAAGATTCTTTTTGAAAATCTACCACTGGAATGACTGGCTCGGTTATCGAGCCCGTCATTCCAGTGGTAAATTTTCAAAAATGGTCTTCTCTTGGTCTGCAAAAAGCCATTTCTCAAGACCACTTCAGAAGCCGTTTTGAATGATATGAGGGATAATCTATAGCTTACTACCATACATATTTTCAACATAATTTCCAGAAATGGGGCAACATGGAAGTACAGTTGAGCAACCTAATTTAAATGGCGTACGTGCCCCAGGGGGCAACACAATATTTTTCAAATTTTCGGGCACTGCATTGCTGTGCATATTTAAATTCGTGCCAAGCTTCGATTTAGCGACGTTAGTTCAAGCAAGCATTATAAATCAGGGGTATAAAATGACATAGGTGCGATATTGACACAAAGATGCAAAAGCGAATAAGGATTATTACTGTGCTCATATCATATAAGTGTAATATGTCAAGTTACAGGGGAATATCCAAAGATTGGACCTTTCCAGTTTTAGCTATGCCTCGCCCATCTCTAGCTAAACTCCACCCAGACATCGCCCGTGCTAGGATCGATCGATCCCTCAACTCTCTGACTATCACTCTTCAGAAAACTATACAGGTAATCTGTTGAATATTTAGAAAGTAATTTGACTGGGTGCTGTTGCTGCTTATCAACAGCGTGTTTATTAAATAGTAAAGACTTATAATTCGTACAACAATGCTTTAACCCGTCACAAATTATGCGTACGTGACGTACTTATCTACGTCATTCATGATGCCATTATTATGACGGCATCATACACGTCAAGGAGTTGACCATGACGTAATATGATGGATGGATAAACTGGAAAGGTTCATAATGTAGGATCAATAAAAAGAAGTTGGATCCCTCCATTGCCAGAGTATCGACTCAGAAACTGGTGCTATCAGGCTTACGGCTTACTGGATATCAAAAGGCCCAATGTCACATAATACTAGTCGGTTGCCTTATGGCCTGTGACGTCACACGGTAGTGGCTGGCTATGCCAGGTGGACGAGCTACCAACTTACTATCCTAACCCTTCTTAGCCCAAAAGGAGAAAACACCAAAATCCCCAACGCCTTAATAAATATTCTGTTGGAAACGTAACTAATTTGACAAAGAGTTGTTCTGCCTATGGCAGCAACATGTTTCTACAAAATTGGTTGGGCCTTTCAAATTAGTTTGACTGGGTGATGTTGTTGTCGATACTATGGCAGCAGCATGTTAGTGGGATATTTTGAAATTAATTTGACATAGAGCTGATGTTGTCTATGGCAGCAACATGTTCCTGTAAAAAATAGTTTCAAAATATTGAACAAGTTAGTCATCTTTAAATTGAGTTTCTGGGAACTCTGGGTTAAAATAGTTAATGTCCAACCGTCCTGCGATGCCTCTAAGTACAACAGGCCTTTCGACTAGCTTCCATTACATTTGGATACAATAACATGTGAAAAGTCAACCTAGTCAATGCTGGTTTAAGCCGATGCGAGGCCCTAGGCTAGAGCCCCTAAGGGTTCGATTTCTAAATCTAGACGCTCTGAGATGCACTCTGAGGCCTATTTGGCATAATTTTGTTAATTATTAATTGGTTCAGATTTTTCAAGAGAATTATCATTTTTGAAGGCCAAGAGAAAACAATTTTTGTAAATTTACCAGTGAAATTTACGAAAATAGCATTCTGTAGTCCCGCAAATGGGCATTCCTAAGCACCACTGTAGAATTCGTTTGACCATTAAAGTGGTATTAAATAGACAATAAGATTCACGTTTTTGCATGGCCAATGTCCATTTGAAGGCAGTAACCTGTTTAAAAAATGAATTTTTTTGTTTCTTTTTTTTATATAGAACGCGAGGCCCCCTTAAGAGCAAGGCCCTAGGCTGTAGCCTAAGTAGCTATTAGGTAACCCGGCCCTGAACTTAGTCCGTAATGCAACAACTAGGTCTACGTGTGATGGGAGAAAAGAAGCAAGCTTTGAATGGTGCATAGCAAACAAAAGATGCAGGTGTACTTTACCCGTGGTCAAAGTTGGACCTCGCATATACATGACTGTTCTGTTTGTAGTGGTGGTTGTGTATCGGTCGTGGATAGCTGCTGTATGGGGTATCGATCACGTCTACACCTTCATGTCTGGACGGTCTGTCTTCGCCGATCACGAAATCATCCGATCTTGGCAGTGATAACTTTGAATTCATAGCCCTCCTTGCGTCCTCACGCTTAACGGTCGAACCTCTAGACTTCCTCGCCACTATTTCAGAGTGTTGTTCCTATCCAGCTGACCAGAAAGTAATGGTAAGTCTTGTTTGGAACTTGTGTCACAGAAAATGAATTGCATAACCAGGTGCATCAGCCAACCTCAGCCAATTTCCATAACAACACGTGCCGTGTTAAGTCCGAATGATAGTCTCGATAATAACTGGCATCACTAATATAGAAGAATCCAAATCATCGATCACGAACAAAAATAACGCAAGACACACGTGGAGTATATATATATCCCACAAGGCTATCGTTATATGTACGATTTTGCTCATTTCATATCGAATTGGTCATATCTGTAAAAGGTTACGAGTTTTTCTCTATGTTTAAGCTTTCCCTCATTAACGTAACGAAGCATTGTGCCATAGCTGACTAATAATCGGCTCTACTAACCAATGGCAAACTACAACGTACACAGCGACTGATGCCTTTATCACAGCGGCTTCCGGTTCCGATCAATGGGTACATTTATTTTATGGAGAGCCGTATCTTCCACGTGAAACTTCCAAATGTCAGTGCCATTTTAGGAAACAGCTCTCCAAACGCAGAGAATGTTATGCTGGCGGCATAATAACAAGAGACAAGGAGAACGTTGGCATACGATCGAATATTCCCGTGTAATATTGGGAAGTGTTGCAGCGACTGCAGAAAGGTGATCAAATTATAACGCTTTCAGATTTATGGTCACGCGGCCTGATGTGGCGTAAACACTGGAACAGTCTAGCAATATATTAGCAACGCCTGGATGGAAACACGAGAAAACATTAACGATCATTTAGACGGCACTGAAATATAATGTCTCAATATCAGGCGACTGGCGGGCATATAGTGAGACACGCTGCGAGAGAGAGAGAGAGAGAGAGAGAGAGAGAGAGAGAGAGAGAGAGAGAGAGAGAGGGGGGGTGGAAGAGAACAGAAGAGAAGATACAGAGAATGAGAGAGAGGGTGAGAGAGAAGGATGGAGTGAGAGAGGAGGGGGGAGATAGAGAGAGAGAGAGAGAGAGAGAGAGAGAGAGAGAGAGAGAGAGAGAGAGAGAGAACATAAAGAGAAAGAGGAGGGACTTGGGGATAGAGGTGGATAGAACTTAAATAGAGAAGACTATGGCTGAGAGGGCAGAGCACGTCTGTAGTCTCATGTGGGGACGCGGGAGGGCGGGTGGGAGAGCCGACAGTGGACACGTATGCAGGAAGGCAAGTGGATGTGTATGTGGGGCTGTCTGAACGGCAAACGGTGGGGTGGATGGATGGTCCAGCGGGAATATGGACAGTCTGACAAGCAGGCAGGCATGTATGCATTCATGTAAGCAGGCAGCCACATAGACGGCAAGTATCCAGGATAACAGGTAGGCAGACAGACACACACGCTGATGGGGGTTTCCGGATGAGTATGTGGGCGGGTGAGCAGATAGTCAGGCCATGGTGTGGGCCAGCGAAAGGACTAGTGGCCGGGCAGGCGGGTTAGCGGGTAGGCTAGCGGGAAGGCAGCCATGCAGGGAGGCAGGGAGGCAGGGAGGCAGGGAGGCAGGCATGCAAGCAGGCAAGCTGGCAGCAGGCAAGCAGGCAGGCAGGCAGGCAGGCAGACAAACAATATGTATAGTAGTATACAATACTCTGCCTACACTGCGATTGTAGTGTTTTCTCCGCCATCTCCCCCTTGCTCAGGCAAACATGATGTTCTGATGTTTCACAGACTGTTTCCTCTAACAAAAAGATTAACAAGCAGAACTTGTCACGATCAGATTCTAACTACATATCTAACAATAAGCACACACGATTGTCACATTGTTATCGTCCTGCCGCTGTGTCCCATGTATATATATTTAGTATGTTAGTACGGTACTTCTACAGACCATCACAGTTTGGATAACGTGATGCTGGTTAGACAACGCCACTCCTATTCCATATTGCACAACGTAACTATTACTTTGCGAAGCTCCTGACACGTTCGCTCACTCTTTCCATAGGCCTACCACGCTGGAGCAGAACTATTCCAACTCGACGCTGAGTTTGGCACCGATTCTTGCCCAATCGTTAGATTGGTTTTTCGTTTTCCCCCTCTCTCCCCGGTTCACGACGGGATATTGCGCACCATAGTGCACTGGCTATGTTGGTGGCGTGTCTGTTCGTTCAATATGGCTATGGATGTCAGCTGGAATCGTCTCGCTGTAGCAGACCTGTATGGGCTGGCTGGCTGGCAGGCGGACACGCGGGAGAACAACTACGACGAAACAATCGATGGAACGTCTTCTGCTGGTATAGCGCCATAGATTTCCGATTCCTCTGATTACAAGGGGAAATCAGGGGAAAATTATATAACATTTTCAATGTCGCATTAGGGAATCTATGCTGATTCAATTCAATTCACAACTTCTATTTATCATGCTAGTGCAACGGGAATCTTTCAAAATAACGTTACATAATCCATACAAAAAAATTAGAATAACTTGACAAATTCATGTAATCTTAAATAAACCGACGGCTTCTTAAGATCTTTAATAATGAAACTCACCAGTTCTAATTACAGCAGGGCGTTTCCGATGGAACATTCCTGTCCTTCACGGAGTGAATGAATGTCACTGTCTATTGAAATAAAATACGTGGTCTCTTCATTCTAGGAAATGTTCTGTGGTCATAAACCCCTCTAATCTTGAATGAGAACCATATTTTCCAATACTCTTAAAACGCGTCAGTAATTGGTACTGGTCAAATTGTTAATGAATGAACCTTCCCAGTTTTAGCTATGCCCCGCCCATCCCTAGTTAAGCTCCGCCCACGCCTCGTTCCTGTTTGGATCGATCGATCCCTGAACTTCCTGACTATCAATTTCCATAAAACTGTACAGGGAAATCTGTTGAATATTTTGCCTACGGCAGCAACAGCGCCCAGTCAAATTAGTTTCAAAATAATCAACAGAATGTTTATTAAATGGTAAAGACATACAAGTCGTAGGTCTCCGACTAATATGTGTTAAAGACGGACTATATCGAGTCGTTCATGACGTCATGATTATGACGTCATCCTAAACGTCATGCAGTTGAATATGACGTCATATGATTGAGTGAGGAAATGGATTCATGAATTAATCAGACAACATAAGAACACTCTTCCACGCCACGACCAGTTTCGCCCGAAAAGGTCTTATTGCTTGATTGAATCATTAATTATTGTGTCACAATACCGCTTAATGGATTAATCCGATCTGTTAAATTATAAGACGTCATAATCAATTATGTCACATGTACATGTAGGCTAACGTCAGAATCATAATTTGCAGACAATGCGCCGTCATGAAGTTGGAATAGTCCGTCAAGTGTACGAATTGTATGACTTTGCGGATTTACTATTTAATAAACATTGTGTTAAATATTTTGAAACTAATTTGACTAGCACCAGCCCCCAGTCAAATTAGTTTCAAAATATGCAACAGCCCACGTGTATAGTTACCTTTACAATAGGATTCTGGGACGTCATGGTTCAAAGTATGTAAATCAACATGAACACGCCCAACTATAGACTATAGCTAGTAATGGGCGTGTCATAGCTATATATGTTCGGGGCATAGCTATAGATGGGCGGTGCACACGTACAGATGGATTCACCTAGTACTATTCCAATACCACAAAATTGATTAATCCAGTTTCTCAGTCAATCAAACGACCTCATAATCAACTACGTCGCATGAAATGAAAGCTGACGCCATAAACATTATTACGTCATGAATAATTGGATTTAGTCTTAACCGCTTAATAGTCCGTCAGGTTGTACGAATTGTATGTCTTTACTATTTAATAAACATTATGTTTCCATAGGCAGCAAAGGCACCAAATCAAATTAGTTTCTAAATATTCAACACCTTTCCTGTATAGTTTTCCTGGAAATTGAGATTCAGGGAGTGCAGAGATCGATCGAGCCCAACACTGACAAAGCGTGGGTGGAACTTAGCTAGAGATGGGTGGAGCATAGCTAAGACTGGATTCCTACAATACGTATACAGCTATTATCCCATACTGTGACGATGCAATAGACCTTTCCAGCTTTAGCTATGCCACGCCCACCTCTAGCTAAGCTCCACCCACACCTCGCCGTGTTGGGATTGATCGATCGATCCCCGAATGGCCTGACTATCAATTTCCTGAAAACTATACAGGTAATTAGGTCGATGAATATTGTGTAACTAATTTGACTGGGTGCTGTTTCTGCATATGGCAGCAACAACGCCCAGTCAAATTAGTTTCAAAATATTTAACAGGATATTTATTAAATAGTAGACATACAATTTGTACAGTAACGCATAGTCCGTCTTCAATTGTGCGTTCGTGACGAACTTATTTACGCGTTCATGACGTCATTAATTGTGATGTCATTCTACATGTTACGTAGATGATTATGACGTCATGCCATGGATGGATACAGTGGAAAGGTCCATAGATCAGCAGCCATAATATCAAATATGACTACAAACACATACTTATTTTGGAAAGTTGATCCCTCCGGGCAATATTATGATTGGGTTTCAAATCAATTGATTATCTTTAAACGTTTCCCTTGCGCAATAAGTGTTTGAGATGTCGAAGATTGTGTAACTTTTCTAAGGAAAATTGGCATATATTTTGTATTTATGGTGCCGTGACATTGCACACGAGGCAAATACCCTAGTTGTTGCAATCTAAGACAATCGTTAAAAATGTCACTGCATGAAGATTTTCCTGACCTAACTCAACCAAACATTTCTGAACGGCCATTGCATATAAATTAAACGTGATGGTAATGATCAATATGCCGATTTGACACTAATCACAGACATCCGGTAGCATGGAAATCGCTTTCAACTCACACGTTTAAGAAACTAGTTGGATATTTTTAGAGTGATTTGACAAGCGTTGAAAATTGTCTCCAGTAAAATTAGTTTCAAGTCTTCAACATTCTTATTGAAAATGTGGTTTGAAATTGTGTGATGCTTGCGCAGTATTGTAGTTCATTATCATGTGATCAAATCCACCATATGGTATCTACACTAATGTAGGGGCCTATTCATTGTTCATTCTTAATAATACCAAAATTAAAATTTGTGTCAACAGCTCCTCAAAGCGCTAAAAATACTACTTATATCAATGAGACATTTTAATAGTCAACACTGTTCCAAAAAATTAAATATTAGAAGACTATTTTATTGAAAATTTACCTCTGAAATGTCTGACCGGCGTTACCATTAACAGGGTAATGGCAAAGAAGATTCAAGCTTTGCCTTACCCAGTATCCATTAGCAGCTCAGGAGATGAGTATTTTTGAAGATCTACCACTGGAATGACTGGCTGGGTTATCGAGCCAGTAATTCCAGTAGTTAATTTTCAAAAGATACTCATCCCTTGACCTGCTATGCCTCAAGACCACCGCAGAGTTGTTTTGGTCAGTTTGACTATTAAAAGGTTAGGTTGACACAATGGTGGGGGGGGGGGGGGTGGTGTTATTATGCTGAGACCAAAATTAGACCCCATTGTGCCATCAGCGCCTTCTCAGGATTTTTCAAGAAAACGTAAATTTGGCCTCAGTGAATCCCCATTTACCTGCCCCCTAACAGTAAGCTTGATTTATTTTTTGGAAATCTACCACTGAAATTTACAAAGATATCTTTTCGTTGGGTATTAATGCATTAATGGTCAAGGAGGTTCACAATCTTTGGCGTGGTCAGTGTTCATTTGCTGACCAAGAGAAGGTCATTTTTAGAATATTTACCACTGGAATGACTCGCTCTGTTACAGAGCCAGTCATTCCAATGATAAATTTTCAGAAATTGTCCTCTCTTGGTCAACAAATGGGCACCCGACAAAACAACTGCAGCGTACTGTTTGAAAGACTTTACCATTGCCGTGTTAAGTTGAAACAACATGGCTTGCGCGATTATTGTTTTCAGTAATCACGATCGATTATTGAATAATAATCGCGATTACTCGATTAATCAGCTTGAGTACAAATTTACAGTTATAACGGCAAAAAGCATATCAATGACAAAAGCTGAAATGGTGTTGAGAAAGGGATTTGCAGGTCCAGATAAGACTATTTTTGAAAATGTGTTACTGGAATGCGATTCTCGAACCAGTCATTCCAGTGACACATTTTCAAAAATCGTGTTCTCTTGGCCTGCAAATGGGAGATGCATTCGCCGAGCAAAATGTAAATTTCCGTGACCGATCGCATTAAAGAGTAATTAAAAGTTAGGTTTTGAAATATTTTATGCTGTAGATTTATTCACGGTTATTCGATTATATAATTTTTATTCATATAAATTGACGATTAAAAAAATAATCGCGATTTCCGATCTTATCACATAATCGCGCAAAGTTACGACACAAATCGTGGATTCTTTATTCATTGCGGTTATTATCAGATGCTCAATGGAAATCCAAAGTATATCTAGAACATAAGTAGTATACAATTTCGAATAATAACTGATTTAAAATAAATAAGTGTGCGCTCAACTCAACGCTGGACAATCATAATATAGGTAAACTAAATTGTGTTGGCCACAGCAGCATTTCCTAGCATATTTTTTAAATTGGATATCGGCCAGCCCATACCAGCAATGCAAGTATATATTGTCACGCTCAAGTTCACTTTTCATTCACCCCGGCCTTTTAAAACAGCACAGCTAGTTTACTGAACTTAGGCACAGTGGAGTAGTTGCATCAGTAGTTGCAGTTAGACGTCAGAACACTCTTCTAATTCAGAAATCGATTTAAAGCTTATATAATGTGGTCATAACTGCACTCCCAGTGTTCGGATGTACGGTGTCAACCAAGTGTATAGAAAGCGGTGGATCAATTAAAGTCCTTTTAAGTTCATTTCGCATATTGGTTATTAGCGTCAGACACACCAACGTCGGTGCTCTATAAACAGAAAATGTGAGCGAATATGGTGTGCCTAAATTTTGTGACGATTTTCGACGACGACGGTCGAACAAGCCCGTGAAATTGGCAATCAGCATATGGAAATATTAGCAGATTTGTGTAAACGGTTTTCAGGATCCGGGGTTAACATCCGGGTATCGATCATCGATCATCGATAAAGCTTTCGTGGCGAAGTCGGCTGAAACCGGCCTCTGTCGTGGTCTTGAGCAATGTCCGTTTGCAGGTTTAAAAAGACTGTTTTTGAAATTTTACTACTAGAATGACTTGCTCGCTTAACCGAGAAAGTCATTTCAGTAGTAAATTTTCAGAAATAGTCTTCTCTTTGCTTGTAAATGGGTATTCAGTAAGAAAAGAGTTTGATTTTTTTTGGACTGGATACACAATTCTATGGAACCAAGCTATGTGAACAGTTAACTTGTTCATGTTGTATTCAAATATCCACTTCAATAGAATTTCATTCATCCCCCAGAACAAGTGTAATCTCTTCTGGGGGAGAATAGCTTCTTGACTATTGGAAATTAAATTACGAAGATTAATTCAGCTGATTTCCCGGTTTTTCAATCAAATCTAAAGGCCAAATTTGTTTCATTTGCAGCACATGGTAAATAGTATGGATTTACAGAAAACAGTCCTAAAATACGTGTATTTGACAACATAACTATGAATGAGCATAGCTTTGCCAACTTTACTTTTCACATACATTTGAAGAAAATATTGGTAGCCTCCTATGGCAATGAATAGAATCCAAGGCAAAGCTACTTCCAGTGTGCATGTCTGATTGAGATAGTTTATCCATCCATCATATGACGTCATACTCAAGTACATGACGTGTAGATGACATCATAATCAATGACGTCATGAATGAACCGTCAGGGAAGCATAGGCCTACATGGTGAAGACCAAGCGTTGTTGTACAAATTGCATGGCTTTACTATTTAATAAACATGATATTGAATATTTTGAAACTAATTTAACTGGGCGCGGCCCCTATGCTGATAGGCAGCAACAGCACCCAGTCATATTAGTTTCAAAATATTCAACAACCTACGTGTATAGTTTTCTGGAAATTAATAATCAGGGAGATTAGGGATTTATCGATCCCAACACGAGCTATGTGTGCGTGGAGCGTAGCTAGAGATGGGCGAGGCATAGCTAGAACCGGAAAGGTCCATTCGCACCCACCAGCGACAGAATCATCACAGGACACAAAGCAGATACAAAACATGATGCCAATACATCTGTGTAGTGGACATGTCCGTATCTGTGCGCGTGCGCGCGCACGTACGTGCGTGTGTGAATAACTAGATATGATAATTAGTTATTATATAGACCATACCAAACAGGTTAATATGACATCTACCAAGCCACGAAATTAGTAGCCGATAGCTGGGTAACTCTTCACGTTTGTAGCTGATAATGTTAAAAATCTGACACTGGTCATTCTCCTTCAATAATACTCGGGTATTGGTGGCTCCTTATTTTAACCCCTCCAATGTCACCTTAAACATGCAATGGTCTCTGCAGTGGTCTTGGAAAATATGCATTTGAGACCAAGCTAAGGCTATTTCTTTAGATTACCTTTGGAATGCCTGGTTTGATAATCGAATTAGTCATTCATTCCAGCGGTAAATTGAAAGGAAATATTCTTCTCTTGACCTGCAAATGGGCAATGTCTTGGCAAAACCGTTATCATTAGTAATGATAACGGGTTTGCCAAGACATCGCCCATTTGCAGGTCAAGAGAAGAATATTTCCTTTAAATTTACCGCTGGAATGAATGACTAATTCGATTCATTACCCTTCTGATGACCAAGTCGCGGAAAAGCAGCATCTGCGGAAGGGGGGGGGGGGGCTCTTCGAGAATGTCCATTTGCAGGACAACAAACGGTTAGTTTTATAAATTTCAGTGGTAAATCGACAAAATATAGTCTTCGCTTGGCCTGCAAAAGTTCCAATGTTGTTGAAAGATCCTGACCATTAAGGGGATACATTATACGAGTAGGATTTTGAGCGCTTTAAGGCGCTGTTCACACAAAAAAGGTTAACGGTCCATGCTTCGGTGACCGAGCGTGGCCAAGCATAGCCAAGCAACAGCACCCAGTCAAAATAGTTTCAAAATTTTCAACACCTTACTTGTATAGTTTTCTGGAAATTGATAGTCGGGAACTTCTCGGATCGATCGATCCCAACATGGGCGAAGTGTGGGTGGATCTTAGCTAGAAATTGGCGAGCATAGGTAAAACTGTATTTGTCCAATGATAACATATTTCATCGCGCATGCGTACCGTGAACGTTTTCGTCAAACTCACTGGTTTGGAGATACCCATGAGAATTTATATGACGTCATAATTACCGTAATTTGAATCATCATTATCCGAGACATCAAAACGTATTTTACTGCTAAACAGGTAATAAATACACTTGTAAATCATACTACACGTTTTGCTAAATGTCGCGCGTGCATATAACAGGTTGTTACATAGCAACGCTCTTTGAAGCATATCTCTGCAAAAATTCTTTGAAAAAGACTAGCATCGGAAATATCGATGTTAGCCGGATTCCGAACAAAGGGCAAATATTGACTCCGTGTAAAATTATTCAACATTGCAAATCAAATATTTTTCCTTTAATTAAACATTTCCATCTGGCTTCTATTGTACTATTATTTTGCAAGCAAATATAACAAATTATGTTTGACGCGATTAGCTTCATTGAGTGCAGTCAGAAATCGCAGGAGAGGACTTCAAAATGCGAGTGAAACATAGGGAATGTTCAATAAAATAGGCAAATCCAATTCAAACAGTAGTAGTAGTAGTAGTAGTAGTAGTAGTAGTAGTAGTAGTAGCAGTAGCAGCAGCAGCAGCAGCAGCAGCAGCAGCAGCAGCAGCAGCAGCAGCAGCAGCAGCAGCAGCAGTAGCGGTAGCAGTAGTAGAAGTAGCAGTATCAGAGTGAGGAGGAGGAGGGGGAGGGGGGAGGAGAAGGCGGAGAGGGTGAGGAGCAGTAGTAATAGCAGTAGTAGTAGTAGTAGTAGTAGTAGTAGTAGTAGTAGTAGTAGTAGTTTTTATTATTGTCAAGCATTAGTTCTATGAACCCTGTCATTGACGACGCACTGGCACTAGGATATAAGTCATTCATCATCTGGAATGTAATTTTTAGCATTTTCATATTTCTACCGAGCGGGGTTTAAACTAATGATTTCTATGACACTTTCCGCATAGCGTTTGGTGGGCGAGTAGCTTACCGCTAGACAAGCATCCAGAAGACAAAAATCCTCTTTCATCGGACTGGCTTTCAACTACCTGTCCCATAACCACATGAATTGACTGAAATTGATCGTGTACATTTCAGTAGTAGTAGTAGTAGTAGTAGTAGTAGTAGTAGTAGTAGTAGTAGTAGTAGTAGTAGTAGTAGTAGTAGTAGTAGTAGTAGTAGTAGTTTGCCCTGTAGGATGGGCTTAGAATACACCTTCCGTATCCTCTGCGTGTCGTAAGAGGCGACTAAAGGAGGTAAGGGTGAGATAACCCTGACAGAAACCTCGAGTGCTGAAGACGGAGGTTCCAGGCCGCACGGCGCACTCTAATAAACCATGGATCCACGCACTTAACGCTTATGATCATGTCGATAGTCACTTACAGGACTGGCGGTATGATCAGCGAACGAAAAGAAGAAGAAGAAGAAGAAGAAGAAGAAGAAGAAGAAGAAGTGTTAACGCACTGGCTCAGCTTTTCAAAAGTAAGACAATTTCTTGTTTATTTTATTCCTTGTTTGTTGATTTTGTCTCAATCATCGCTTATATTAGCTTTGTTCTAATATACTGTATGTTATATAGTTTATATTTAGCACAACACAATAGTTTTATTCTGTCTACAGTCCAACCTGTCGATTGCTATCACCTGCCTGTAGGACCAGAGTGTGGTGGATCTCGAAGATGGGTGGATGTACAACCACGTCTCTTGAAGGGTCGCTACTCTGTTGTTTAAAAAGCCACCAGCGATAATAATTGATAAAACTAAATGAACAAATTTCTTTAACGATTTCTCTTTGACTGTGCCTAAAGTGGTCGCCATAGAGAGGTTCCACTGTATTTTAATTGTTGATTTCTACATTGTTTTGCTTTCACTAGGAGGCTGCAGAGATTGGGGTTTTACATCACATTACATTCCATTAGAGGAGTGACAGCAGTGGTAGTAGCAGTATCAGTTGCAGGTAGCAACAGGCCAATAGAAATTCCAGGCAACTAATTTGTCTGGAATCTGTTTCTGCTGTAGGCAGCTATACCTCCACGTCAATTTACGTTCCAAATCTTTACCACAATATTCCTTGAACCCTTTGGACTATGAGTTTTCAGAATGACAATTTCAAAGTAAGCTGTTGAATAGTAAGTGTCAAATGTGTTTCCTAAATATTCAACAGAATATTTATTAAATTTTAATTTTTTGTTTGGAGCACGCACTCTCGCGTTTAGAGGGCTAATCGTAGTACAAAGGTCGTTTCTCGTCTGAACAGGGCGATGGGATAACGGATTAGGCCTACACTAGCGTAGGCTTGCGCGATTATTGCTTTCAGCAATCACGATCGATTATTTAATAATAATCGCGATTACTCGATTAATCAGCTTGAGTACAAATAACCCAGTTATAACGGCAAAAAAGCATATCAATAACGAAAGCTGCAATTGTGTTGAGAAATGTCTATTTGCTGGCGAAGAGAAGACTATTTTTGAAAATGTCTCACTGGAATGCCGGGCTCGATTCTCGAGCCAGTCATTACAGCGATACATTTTCAAAAACAGTCTTCTCTTGGCCTGTAAATGGGCATGCATTCGCTGAGCAAAATTTAAATTTCCGTGACCGATCGCAATAAAGAATAATTAAAAGGTAGGTTTTGAAATATTTTATGCTGTAAAATTATTCACGATTATTCGAGTATTTAATTTTGAATCATATAAATTCACGATTTAAAAAATAATCGCGATTTTCGATTTTATCACATAATCGCGCAATACTACGCTAGCGCTTTTTACTTATTAGCAAGTATCGTACTGTCACAACCATTTAACGGTTTAAAGTAGGATAATTGTTGACACCAGTTTTTGTAAGTGGCACCAGCTGTTATGATGGTATTCCAATAATAGTATTCGAGAAATTACATACATTAGTATGCTTCGGAACAGCGTGTTTTGTACGTGTTCACACGTGCATTCGGATCTCGTGACACCTATTGGAGTGCCTCGGGGGAATATCTTCGCAAGAACAGGAACTGGAGGTGTGAGACAATTAGGGATATTGATCTGCCCGCAAGAAGGACAGGCAGTTTTAAAGGTGTCCGACTCTGGCTAAGTACGGATATATTGTCGGGGTAAGCGGGGTACCTCGACAACATATCCGAACGACCGAGAGCATAATCCGACAACGGTATCCCGTGGTACAGATTAGTATCCCGTAGTACAAATTCCCAGCGAGAGTAAAAGTGTACGCATGCGTAGATAGGCAAAGCAACCACGTGGTGCTTCCGGCCGGAGAAATGCGACAACATGTCCGAATTCAACCTCTGTGCCATCGTCTTATTTCGAGACAGAGCAAGCTGGTTTTATATTTTCCATGAGTCTTAAGAGGGGTGAGCAGGGCGGGCGGCAAGTAAAGAGGTGAGAGAGAGAGAGAGAGAGAGAGAGAGAGAGAGAGAGAGAGAGAGAGCGAGAGAGAGAGAGAGAGAGAGGGGGGGGATGGAGGGAGTGAGGGAGGGAGGGAGGGAGCGAGCGACATAGATAGAGAAAGAGAGAGAGAGAGAGAGAGAGAGAGAGAGAGAGAGAGAAATGCTAAGCAAATCAAATTTTGGCATGTTTATTTCGATTAATCAGTCACAGCTTTCGATAAATTACCTAGCACCAGTTCATACATACATGCCATCAAAATTCATACCCAACCCCAGCCACGCCACCTCAATCCCGGACGGGAACGAGTTTAATCTCCCGATATCATGCAGGGTCTGACTGACTGACTGACTGGCTGGCTGGCTGGCTGGCTGGCTGGCTGGCTGGATGGGTGGGTGGGTGGGTGGGTGGGTGGGTGGGTGGATGGATAAATCCACCCTCTCACTCACTCCCTCAACCATCCACTCACATATATCCGCCCACATCCATCCATCCATCCATCCATCCACACATCATTCCCACCCATCCAGCCATCTATCTAAATTCATAATTTACATAGATGGATGGATGAATCCACCCTCTCACTCACTCCCTCAACCATCCACCCACATATATCCGCCCACATCCATCCGTCCATACATCCATACACCCACACATCATTCCCACCCATCCAGCCATCCATCTAAATTCATAATTTACATGGATGGATGGATGGATGGATGGATGGATGAATCCACCCTCTCACTCACTCCCTCAACCATCAACCCACATATATCCGCCCACATACATCCATCCAACCATCCATTCATAATTTACATGGATGGATGGATGGATAAAATTGGACACGTTCTCGTTAGTAACGAAGCCATCATATTACTACCAAACGGCCCACCTGTTTGCTTAACTAAGCTTACCTCATGAATCCGTGCAATTGACAGAGAAGGTATCAAATTGCATGCGACTAGCATAATCAGGAAAAATTGTGCACGTCTGTGAACTAGCATTTGCGCGTCTGCGTGACAAGATACACGATGCACAACATCTGCAACTGCATCAACCGAGCCGAAGTGAACAGACGACACCGGGTATATCGCAAGTATCCGCCTCGCGACGTGTAGTCAAGGAGACGCGAGACTAGCTAAGCGCGTGCAACTGACATGCTGTCGTCGTTACCGTCCGCCGCTTCCTTCCATAATAATGCCGGCTTGGCTTTACTACTACTATGACTACTGGTAGGCTAGTACCACAACCACAAGGAAATATTTACTGGTCTTATATTCTTGGGGGTTGTGTTGGTGCTGCTGTTGCTGCTGACATTGGCGTAGTAAAAGAATTCTTCGCGCTAGACGCTTGCCGGAAAAACAACAGCAGAACTAGCATCACGCGATTATTGCTGGAAGCTTCTGCTGCAGCCATAAAAAGACATTACAAGATCAAAGCGCCTGTGGTAATACCGTACGTGACTCTGTTATTAGAATCCAAGACAAAATCATGGTGAAAATAGTAAGCCTAACGCCAATTGTGCAAACAGAGTACCGAACGCTGGGGGACATGATAGGCAATTAAGGACGCTACTCCACCCCACACCCAGACACTTTCATCCTTAATTCAATATTCTTCAATTTTCATCACTCATCATTGCAAATTGTGACGTTACGCATTTTCGTCGAAACCTGAGGTAATGAGTGAGTTAGTTATAGGAACTACAACGCCATTTAGGTAAACTGTTACATAAGCGAGGTTAACAAGAACTAGATGTCTTCTATTCTAATCCGACATCAATCCTTTAACCCCATCTTGTGTCAACAGTGCCACAAAGCGGTCAAATGCTACTTGATCTATCAATTAAACATTTTGATGGTCAATATTTTTCAAGGTATTTTAATTTTAGAAGATTATTTTTGCAAATTTAACAATGATTCTTTTGGTCGGCAGCTTGACCATTACAGGGGTAATGGTAAAGAAAGGTTTTTACTTAGCCAGTGTCTATCCGTAGGCCTCGGGAAGAGTATTTTTGAAAATTTACGTGACTGATCGCATTAAAGAGTAATTAAAAGTTAGGTTTTGAAACATTTTATGCTGTAGATTTGTTCACGATTATTCGATTATATAATTTTTAATCATATAAATTTACGATTTAAAAAATAATCGCGATCTTCGATTTAATCACATAATCACGCAAGCCTATTATACAAACAACATGTTTTGCGACAGATAGGGTGAAAAAGCGTAATATTACCTGTTTTCGCAAATATCATCACATTGCCTATAGCACTTTTCAGAGTTAGTAAAGTTTAGTTCGCTATTTTAACTTGCTTTGTTCAAATTACTAACACAATTATTAAGAAAAGACGTTTTGTTATTCTCTTATAAACGAGATCGCCCGAGAAACTACTACAGGAAATGACTTTGTTGTGTGATATGCGCACTCGGTCGAAAATTACTGAATATTGTCACAGCCATATTATTCCCCTTGTGCGTGATGTCATATAAGCGTAGATGCAAGACCGTCTTTATTACCTAGTCAGTATTATATTTACTATTTTGAAGGCAGCAACGACTTGCAGTTAAATTAGTAAATTGAAATTTTCCTTTATTTTGAAAATTTACTAAATCAAGCAATATATCTTACTACGAGAGGCAGTAACGTTCCCTTTAATAGGCACAACAGATTTAATATCAAATTTAATTCTTTTGAAAGCATATTTTGGCATATGCATATACGCGTGTGGCTAGGCGTTTAGAACCGCGTGTACGTGGGCGATTGAAATACTGAAATAACTAGGGTAAGGCGAGCGCGCGGCTGTAGGTATGCTTCAAGGGGCATATCTTTGTATTTGCCATTGATCCAGTAACAGAGGGAAATAATGGCAAAAGTAATTTTTTGAAATCTACCCCAGACGACCTTTAAAAGATGGCTAATGTACAATCGAACATCTGGTGAGGAACGAAATTATTTGATATCAATAAAACAGCAAGAAACGTTGTCTGCGTGGTAAAAGTCTGGTGGTAAAATGAACCCAGATGTCTCTAAGCAAGCCTTGGGAAAAGGTTATCAACACAAGGGTTATTCCCAGACGGATCGATAGCTTTATGTAAGGCTAGAGAGAACAACGTAAAGTTTACTAAAAACTGCAGTCAAGTACGCAAGGCGTTGTTGCTGTCTGCCACGTGCACCCGGCACTTCCAATCAACTTGCTATCAAAAAATACTCAGTGGAATAATTTGGGATGAATCTCTGAATAAGTACGTAGCGTTCATTGTAGAATATGTGGTGGCCACTAACCAGCCAAACAGCACAACCTGGCTATAACGGGCGCTCGCCGGGCCATAACCACTTGTTCATTAACGATACCCGTGTCGCTTAATACAACTCAACAAATTCAGTATATAGATTGTGGGGTCAAAAGATGAAGGTTCTTTAAGACTGGTGGTCATACGACCACCTGTCTTAAAGAACGATCATCTTTTCGCCACACACATAAGCGTCCGTTATAGACTGGTTTGATTGCATACGGAAGGAAAACGCGCTAATAGCTATATATGAACAGAATCTATTCATGATCGTCTCCTCTTAACATGATCGATACGTTATGATCAGCGTCACACGTGCTGCTCAACAATCAATGAGATAATCGATACCTCTGAATAAGTAAGATGTGAACGGCTATGCCCTTCGATTGGAGAGAGAGAGAGAGAGAGAGAGAGAGAGAGAGAGAGAGAGAGAGAGAGAGAGAGAGAGAGAGAGAGATAGACTGTGTAAACGCTCAATCAGTTATCATGCCTGTAGAATTGAAACATGGATCAAGCAATGATGGCATTCTTATTGAGTTAGGAAGGCTCCCTTCAGAGACACAACACCCTCTCTCTCTCTCTCTCTCTCTCTCTCTCTCTCTCTCTCTCTCTCTCTCTCTCTGTCTCTCTCTCTCACTCTCTCTCTCTCTATCTCTCTCACTCTCTCGATCTCTCTCTCTCTCTCTCACTCTGTCTTCCTCGTTCTCCAGCTTTCTCGCCCTCTCCTCTCTCAGTCTCACGCCCACTTTCTCTCTGTCTCAGTCTCTCTCTCTCTCTCTCTCTCTCTCTCTCTCTCTCTCTCTCTCTCGCGCGCGCGCGCGCGCCCTCTCTCGAATCTATTTATCTCATTCAATGGTTGACAAGTATTTGTCATTTTATTCTATTGTTAGATAAATGTGTACTTAAGTCTTACGTGACTGAATCGCGAATGCGCCTTATTGGCACATCATAATCCTATCAATAATTGGTCTTATTTTTCTGTTTGTCTTATATGTAGGCCTACTGCTGGCTTGGAAATCGATTGTGATCTTTAAATCCGCTTTGAAAGACCAAGCTATATATGCATGTATGCCTAACCGTATCGTTGTGCAAGCTGTAGGCATTTGCCCGTTGATTCCATACCGCGCTTGCATAATCTCCCGGGAATGGTTCCAGCAACACGCTTCATCATTCCAGGAAACATAAAACCAGGGGCGAAGCGAAAAACATCAAAGAAGATCTATGGAATAATTACGGAGAAAGCAATTAACGCATTTCCTCGTGGATTCCACGGAGGCTATGGTGGTAAAGAAGCTGAAATGTCAACCTGCTAATAATTTTCTTAACAACTTCACTGAAACATGTCGCTTCCTAGCGTCATCAGGAAAGTCGATGCCTTTTAATAACCAGTGACAACTCAAATACATTACACAATTCTAATGGAATAACATCCCTTTGCCGCATAAAGATTAATTTGTGTCTACCATAGATTTTGAACTCGTAGATTGTTCAAGGCGGGTTTTTTCGCGTAACAGTATGCGATAAGCGGCATTATTTTTTTTACTTGACTATATCGTTTTCATGCTTTTATTTTTTAGCACTAAAATCGAAATGATATTCATAAACAATGTCAATTTAAGATACTTCAATATTCGTAGCAACAACAACGTTCAGTCAAGTTGCTTTCAGAATATTCAACACGTTTCATATTTCACTTTATTAACTCCAACTTCCTGGAATCTCAATCCAGAACTTAGCCCCAACGCCCGGTTATTGCGTGTCATTTGGTAAATATGTTGGTCAACTTAGACCTATATAGTGCCACCTATACGAGCATGAACAGCGCGCCTCGCAGAGGTGATCTATCCAGTTTGGAGTTCACGAGAACTATGTGTTAAAGCATTCTTTCAACTATTGCGTCTTCTCAGTGTCGATATCTCGTGCATCAGGGGAAACGCGACCTTCTCTTTTTCCTCTTACATATCATTGTTCCAGTTTTATACGTAGCTTAGATATCGACCCAGTACGCTATAGATAAAATGGACAGGGCGAAATCCTTCGCAACAAACTGAGGCAGCTATCCTTGAATATCACGCTAATGTAGGCGAAGCTGCTCTTAGAATGCGAGATGACTGGCCCCAGATAACGCAGCTGACTGGGCCGATGCTGGGCCGATACTGGGCCGATACTGAAAAGTATCGGCCCAGTATCGGTCCAGCATCGGCCCGGTAAGTTGATGTTATCTGGGGGTTTTCTGGGTAGAAAAGATCGTGATTTTGTGGCGACTATAGACGTAAGCTGTTGAATATTTTGAAATTAATTTCACTTAGTGCTGTTGCTGCCTATACCGAGACTGTTTATTAAATAATAACTCAATCAAAGACATAGAATTCGTACACTTACAGACAATTCCAGCCATCTAACGACGTATTCTCTATCAATTATGATTGTGACGTCAGCCTACATATAGCGAATTTGATTACCCCGTTATATTCTCGAGTGACTGATCGGATTCACCCATTTATGCATTGCTGTTTTAATTTGTTTGTTTTTAAACAGAGGGAAGAACGGTTACATCAAGAAAGAAACAATCACTAGTGCAATAAATGGCACACCATATTTTAACGACATAACGTCGTTACGTAACAATCAATTTCTAACAAATTTACACAGCAATATTTTCTGGCGAACACATGTAATATACGGATCACTTCGTGGAAACGGGATTGTCCAATTTAATTATTACCGTGTCTGAATTATAAAAAATGGTTATTTGAAGGCAAACAGTTTATCAACGCCAGATTAAGAGATGGGTGGGAATAATAGCCTAGAGATATAATTCTTGGCGTGTGCGTGATGGTACTGGGTATATATGTTGTAAATTGGATCGGGGTTCCAGGTTACGTAAGTGTGATCGGATCCGTTTTCTCCCGGAAATAACAGATTATTTTTTTCTTCACATTCTTCTCCATGATAACTGGTGAGGGTAGTTTTTCTTGAAAGTAGTAGTGCATATAAATAAATCGCTGCTTCGTTTTTAGACAAATTGTTGCATTTCTGTCGATGGTGTCATGATACATTGCTTCTGCATCTAAAATCAGTTTATTTACAGAAACCGAATACAAGGATCCATTTCTAGCTATGCCCAGCCCATTTCTAGCTAAGCTCCGTCCATTTCTAAACAAGGTGCACCCATTTCTAGCTGAGTGTTGGGATCGATTTATATACTCATATTCCTGAATTCCCAGAATCTCAATTTCAAGGTAACTATACAGGTAACCTGTTGCATATTTTGAAACTAACTTGACTGTGTGCTTTTGCTGCCTATGGCAGCAACAGCGCCCAGTTAAATTGGTTTCAAAATATTCAACAGAATGTTTTTTAAATAGTATAGGCATACAATTCGTATACTTGACAGCCTTTTCAATACTCATGACGGATCTAGAAACGTCACTGTATTGCGGCTTCTCCGGATCGTAATCTTATCAATTATAATTTTAAATCCTGCGTGCGCGCAACACAGTGGTTCGTGTAGCCACATCTCACTATTTTGTGTCGCCACGAAACAGATCGTCTTGATAGGACATTGCCACACAACTAGACAATACTTGATGGATGCAATACCACCAAATTGTAAAATTCTAAATGCCACCGACATCCATCAGCTAATAGCTTTAAATGTATTCGCGATAAAAGACGTCACAATATATTGTCTCGCATAGAATACCATTAAGGAAAACATCGAAAATTCGTATTATTCAAAGAAAATGATCACATATTCACCTATTTCATATTTTACATATTTTCTTTATTGCATTAGAAACGAATCTATCACAACTCTTTCATGATCTATATTAATATCTATTATTATTTATTTCTGGTTCACATTCCCTGCATTTCGCCAGAGACATGGCCCAATATATATATATATATATATATATATATATATATATATCAGAAATTCTCTTTAAAATAGAAGTATATGCGCTGCGTTTGCATAAAATGGGGCATCGTTAATGGGACATGAGACAAGGGAGGTAATCAAACTAGATCTAACATAAAGTCGTTGTTTTTAACTGTAGATGAACAATGTAATATGCATATTGAGAGTGAGAGAGAGAGAGGGGGGGGGAGAGAGAAAGGGAGAGAGAGCAGGGTGAGGAAGGTAGAGAGAGAGAGAGAGAGAGAGAGAGAGAGAGAGAGAGAGAGAGAGAGAGAGAGAGAGAGAGAGAGAGAGAGAGAGGGGAAGAGAGAGAGAGAGAGAGAGAGAGAGAGAGAGAGAGAGAGAGAGAGAGATAGATAGAGAGAGAGAGGGAGGGAGAGAGAGAGAGACAGAGAGAGAGAGAGAGAGAGAGAGAGAGAGAGAGAGAGAGAGAGAGAGAGAGAGAGAGAGAGAGAGAGAGAGGGAGAGAGAGAGTGGTGTGTGTGAGGGTGAGAGAGAGAGAGAGAGAGAGAGAGAGAGAGAGAGAAAGAGAGAGAGAGAGAGAGAGAGAGAGAGAGAGAGAGAGTATCGTTACTTTTGTATCATTAATCGCATTCACTATTATTCGAATAACAGTTTACATAACACCTTCAATGGCTTTGTTAGTGTAAGCAAATCTATCGGACAAACGGAGCCAAACATTCAATGACAAATAATTACGATCGAACAGGAAATTGTCTAGAGACCTAATCCCCATAATTAGCGATACAGTATTACATCTGTAAATG
Source organism: Chaetoderma sp. LZ-2023a (assembly GCA_034401795.1). NCBI lineage: Eukaryota > Metazoa > Mollusca > Caudofoveata > Chaetodermatida > Chaetodermatidae > Chaetoderma > Chaetoderma sp. LZ-2023a. The sequence continues at coordinate 62,567,404 of CM067359.1, forward strand.
GATTTTAACATTCAAATAATTCACTTGTTCTTTTCTAACCTATAGTTTCTTCGAACAATCTAAACCTCTAGACATTGGGGTCCCACTGGGTTCAAATGTCAGACGGGTTATTCAAGATGCCAGAGATGGGTCACCAAGAGAGGCAAGCCAGGACGTCTGGGAAATTGCTTTGGCTAGGCCCTTTCCATTCTACATAGACATCACTGTAAGGTATTTGCATATATACGCTTAAGAAAAATCATGGTTAGAATGAAAAGAATTTGACTTAAAGTAGTTGCAGCAACAACGACTTTACGTCAATTTCTTTTCATAATAACCACTAGGGTGTTTACTCAATTCTTTTAGCACAATGCTCCTGGGAACGGTCCAGACGGAACTTGGTTACGCTTACATAGTGCCAAGAAACTCGAGCAGGCGATTGGCTTCGCTATATAAAATGCCAATTACGGGAATTGAAATGACGTCGAATAACGATTTCAGACATACAATATTTATTTTTAGACGAAAGAATAAAAATATGGAACCGTTTGTTCTAGACACGTTATATTTGACAATCGTAATTAGTGTTGATTATGAAATTAAGAAATACATGCCAGCTGATATAACCAGTTAAGATAACATAATACATTGCCTGTGTTTGCTAGGTATCTTGAAGTAGTTCATAGATCGGTGTATGTTAAAGGTGCACATTCACACCAGAATGTTTGACAGTAATGGTGTTAATATTGTATACCTTAGAGGCTTAGATTTTGTATACCTAGATGTAATGAAGCGAAATAAATCTTAATATATGATGATTTCATTACGTATAAATTAATATAATTTTTTAAGTTGCGAAATTGAATTAGGGACTTGGATCTCTAATTCAATTTCACAACTTAAACAAATTATAGTAATTTATATGGAATTTAGTCATCACGTGTTAAGATTTATTTCGTTTCATTACATCTAGACGCACAATTTAAGCCTCTAAAGGTATTCAATTTTAACAATCTTATCTTTAAGCATTGAAGATAAGGTATTCTATTTGCTAATAGTAGGGTGCATATATATGGCGACGATGATAATGTTGATGATGAGGTCCATGTAAATAATGATGATGATGATGATGATGATGATTATGATGGAGTTGGAGACGACGATGATGATGATGATGATGATGATTATGATGGAGTTGGAGACGACGATGACGATGACGACGAACATGACGATGACGATGGTGCTGATCGTGATGACGATGTTTATGAAGACTACCACTATCACACCTGTGACAACGATGACGACAATAATGAGGACGAAGACGATGACGAGAGGGACGAGGATGTTGATGATGATACTTACCTCATTGAGTATTCTGATGGTAGAAATAAGGTCGCTGATCATTGTAATAATGAATCCAAAATCGCTTTTACTCTCGCTCTTTCCATTACGACCAGATCTACATCTACCACTGCTGAAACAACTCTCACTACTTCCACCACTGTTGATACGATTATTACTTCAGTTAATACTGCTACTAATATTATCGCTGAACAGGGTACTACAGTGATTCCCACACTGCTCAGAACGGCGCTATGGAACACGCAAGGTTTTGTCACAAAATTTCAAAATAAAATCGGTTCTCGGGTTTTTCAGAACTTAATTAATAAATGTGAAATAATACTCCTAAACGAAACGTGGGGCTCTGATCACACAAATATCAATGTAGACTGATTTACTCATGTAGCGTTGAACAGAACACGACGCAGGAGGGCCAAACGTGACTCAGGTGGCCTGACTGTTTAATATAAAAATGAAATTGCAAACGGAATACTTGTCGAACGCAAAGAAGGCGATGATATAATTTGGTTAAAGTTCCTGAAAGAATTCTTTGGCTTAGAGGCAAATATGTATGTATGTCTTTGTTATGTTGTACCGTTAGTATCTCCAAGAGTACCAGAAGTAGAAACTGATGTTTTTGATAGAATCTTCATATTTCTCTGCGATAAAGCCAATATTGACAACGGTAGTATATTTTACTGTGTGGTGATTTCAACGCTCGAACAAAAAATCTAGCAGATTTTGTTTTACATGATGTTAATTCGTATTTACCAACTTACGATGATTATGTTGAAGATGATTATATACCACGAGTTTCAAAAGATGTGGGTAAACCGAACGAAAACGGATACAAATTGTTAAATCTATGTAAAGGATGTGGCATACGAATTGTAAATGGAAGGGTGTGAAAGGATAATGGGGTTGGAAAATTAACATTTACCACAACAAATGGCACAAGCCTAGTAGATTATGTTTTATGCTCTGGAGATAAAATGAATATGATACAAGAATTTGAAATTGAGGACCCAAATGAATATTCTGATCACAGTGTAGTAAGATTTTCAGTAAGTTTTAATTCTGTCCCTAGAAACACTTTCACTACTGATTGTACCGGTAAAGCATGTCCAGTAAGCTACATCTGGAACCCTGTACTATCTAACGAGTACAAAAGTTATATTTTAAGTAATGAGACGAAAACTATGTTAAACAAAATGAAGACCCTAATAAACAAAAAAGACATGCTAAATGAAACCGATGTTAATCAAGTCGTCGGGCTTTTTACTAATGCCATCAAGGCATGTGCAGATAATTTGTTTCTGAAAAAGCCTAACCGTCGGAAATCAGTGACAGCATGTAGACATAAAGCAAAACAAATACCGCATTGTTCGTATGACTGCAAAGTAAAACGTAATCAATTCTTCAAAGCACTAAACATGTACAGATTAGAACAAACTGAGTGCGCGCGTGTTAACATGACTAAGGCACGCACAGAATTTTAAAAAAGCGTACGAGAATGGCATAGAGAATGTGCAGTGAGCGAAACCAAACAATATATTATTAGAGGCGCAATATAGAAACACCAATGAGTACTGGAAACCACTAAACGCAGCAGGAAAGAACCAAACCAATAATATTTGCCTGGCGGAATTCGCAGATTTTTCAAAGAAATAAATTGCACGAGCAGTGAATTTTTCACGGCGGACGATGATATTCGAAATACTGTAATTGATTATCAAAATAGTACCGATATGCAGACAACGTTTGCCGAGTTAAACTCGGAAATTTTAGAGGCGGAAGTGCGTAAGGCGATACAGCAATTAAAGAACGGAAAAAGCGCTGGACCGGATTTATTGCTAAATGAATTTTACATTTGCGTTGTTGATGAATTATTAGAGCATATTTGTCTTCTGTTCAACTGTGTATTTAAAAGTGGCATTTTCCCAAAGGCATGGTCTGAAGGTATCATTGTACCGTTACACAAAAAGGGCAATATAAACGATGTTAGAAATTATAGGGGTATTGCCCTTGTTAGCACATTGGGTAAATTATTCACAAGGGTTTTTAAACAATAGATTACGTAATTGGGCAGAAAATAATTATGTATATGTTGAAGCACAAGCTGGTTTTAGAGCTGGTCTCGGTACAGTGGATAGCTTATCCGCTTTAAATGGACTAATTACCCAGTCATTGAAAAAGAATAAACATAAATTATATTGCACTTTTGTAGATTTTTCCAAGGCTTTTGATTACATTGTACGAGACTGCTTTTGGTATAAATTATTAAAGATAGGGGTCAAAGGAAATATAGTTAACATAATTATGTCAATGTACCATGGGGTAAAAACCTGTGTAAGATCGAATGCGAAATTATCAGAGAGCTTTGAGTGTTTAACGCCTATCCCCTTTTCTGTTCAGCATGTACTTAAACGATCTTGAAGATGAGCTTTCAAAATCAGAATGTGAGGGGATAGATCTAACAACTCTAAAGCTTTTTCTGTTGTTATATGCTGATGACATAACACTTTTTTTCTGAAACTAGGAAAGGTATGCAGCAAGCGCTTGATAACTTACACGCTTGCTGCAATAGGTGGCGCTTAACGGTGAACGTTGAAAAAACTACGGTCATGATCTTTAGACGGGGAGGACGCTTATGCAAATCTGATAGATGGTTGTTTGGGACACACGAGGTCGAAGTTATTAATAAAATAAAATATTTGGGTATTGTATTCACATCTAGTGGGTCTTTCAACGAAGCACAGACGTGCCTAGCCGAACAAGGACAAAAGGCGGTATTTGTACTGCATAAATATTGTAGCAAACTTATAAATCTTAATGCAGCTCATTATTGTAACTTATTTAATAAACTTGTATTACCAGTGCTTTGTTATGGGTGTGAGGTATTGAGATTCCACCGTGGAGACGAAATAGAAAAATGCCATCTCAGATTCTGTAAACAGTTATTAGGTGTTAAACAAAGCGCCCCAAGTAGCACTGTATACGGGGAGCTTGGAAGGGTACCACTAAGGATAACTATGGAAACACGAACATTAAAATATTGGTTTAAACTTCTAAATTCAGAACCAAACAGAATTGCCAGATGTATATATAATGTACTGTATCGAGAGCTAAATGAATCAGCAAGTATCAATAATTGGGCAAACAGTTTAAGGAATATGTTACGTAATCGAGGTTTTAACGATGTTTGGTTAGCGCAGGGTAGAGGAATCGATGTAAATATTTTTATTAATGGTTATAAACAGAGAGCAACTGACAATTTTTTGCAGGGATGGAGGGGACAGCTAGAGGCCAGCAATAAAACGAAATTATATCAGAATGTTGCTGTTGATCCGGCATATAAGATTTATCTGGATATGGTTACAATACCGAAATTTCGCAAAGCGATGACCGGGTTACGAACTAGCTGTCATAGACTCCGTATTGAAACTGGTAGGTGGAACAAACCTTTCCCTATTCCGACGGCAGTGTAATTTCTGTAACATTGTGGAAGATGAGTTTCATTTTATATTAGTTTGCCCAATCTACAAAAATCTACGAAAACAATATATAAAACAATATTATTGGAATAGGCAAGCATATATAAGTTTCACGAACTACTGCAATCATGCAATTGTACAATTATATGAAAACTGGCTGCCTTTATTCATTATGCGTTTGGGCTTCGAAACGAATACATGACCAAATAATAGTTTCTCTCATTACACTGAATCCATGCATCTTACGCACGCACGCACGCACGCACGCACGCACGCACGCACGCACGCACGCACGCACGCACGCACGCACGCACGCACGCACGCACGCACGCACGCACGCACGCACGCACGCACGCACGCACGCACGCACGCATACATACATACATATATGTATATATATAGGAATATACTTGTTAGTGCCTCTGTCTATTTATTCCGTCTGTCCTGTTTTCATATTTATGTTTTACTTTGTCTCATAGCTAGTCTTTTATGCTTGGAAACTATTATATCTATCTGCTCCTCATCACAATTTTCAGCGACCCTACAGAGCCAGTAAAATATTGTACCAGCCATAAATTCTGCAGAATATCAGCATCACTGATAGCGGTGCAGGGTTCTTGGATGGCCGAATTGATTAAAGTTGACGTCATCATTATATGTTATCAATACGTCATAATAATTTCACGATCACCGGCTTCATAATCTATTTGTCGTCGTGTAGAGTTACATACCGACTGAAATAAATAAAATCTGACAACGCGGTGGCATGATCTTGAGAATCACTTTGCGTGATAGTCTAGTCATGAGTGGATAATTTATATGCGGCAGAGTGACTGTGTAGGGTGCGTGCACGTGGGCGTGCGTTTGTAGGCAGGGATGAGTGAAGTGAGGAGTGGGCATATGTGTGGGCGATTTGATACAGAAAACGTGAAGACAGATCTGTCAGCTCATCTGTATTTGTAATTTCAAAAAGTTGCAATCTCATCTAGTGAATATCGTTTAATGTATTACTGTCATCAATCGAATTAGTTTCAAAATATTCAACAGCAAATAAATGCATCAAAGAAATAAAAACACTGTAATTATACATCCAAGCTAACATGCATACAACTCATACACGATATAGCATAAGGACAACAGAGTGAGCAGGTCACCAATCGAATTAGTTCCAAAGATGTTCTAATATTATAAATTCTGTTGGGTATTTTGGGGCTGGTTGTTTGGTGGGTGTTGGTGCCATAGGTAGAAGCACCTCGCTGGTCCGATTGGTTCCAAAATACGCAACAGCTTTCTATGCATAATTACTTGGTGTCGTCATTTGGAGATCACTTTGCTGTAGTGTATTTACGGGTGACCTGGAATATCTCGTGGTATGGTTGATTTGCACTGCATACCATTTATATATTTTGTAAGCTCAATTATTGTTGCAACTAAATGCAATAGCCTAACTATATTCGTACTGTATTAGTGTATTAACAACTTGTAGTTTACTTATCTTATTGCATATTTTCGTAACGATATTGTACACCGCCGTACGCCTCCGTACGTGGGAATGTGCGGTTTGTGCGTGCGCTTTTGCATGTGTGTGTGCGTGTGTGCGTGTGAAAGTGTGTGTGCGTGCGTACGTGTGTGTGTGCGTGCGTGGGTGCATGCGTGCGAGCGTGTGTGCGCACGCGCAGGAGTGCCTGCACGTGGGATTGCGTCTGCGAGCATGTATATGATTGGGTGTGAGTTCGTGTGTGTATACGAATATGCATGGGCGCCTGTGCGTGTGTGTATGCGTTGGTGGTGTGCGTTCGAGTGTCTGGCACGTGCGTGTCTGTGCGCGTGAGTGCGTTTCTGAGTGGTTGAGTGGATGTGTGTATAGATTATTGCAAGATCAGAGTTAAATGTTAACATATACAGCCATAGTATACTTAAACTTATGTATTAATTGAATTTTATATACGGTATCCGTCATGTATATATTGTGTTCAATGTGCACTCAAGGGCCGATGGCCTATTGTGGAAATAAATTAACCTTTCATATATAGCTACTAGGCTTGAGCGAGTATTGCTTTCAGCAATCACGATCGATTATTTAATAATAATCGCGATTACTCGATTAATCAGCTTGAGTACCAATAACCCACTTATAACGCCAAAAAAGCACATCAAACTTCGAAAGCTGCAATTGTGTTGAGAAATGTGTATTTGCAGGCGAAGAGAAGACTATTTTTGAAAATGTCTCACTGGAATGCCGGGCTCGATTCTCGAGCCAGTCATTCCAGTGATACATTTTCAAAAATAGCCTTCTCTTGGCCTGCAAATGGGCATGCATTCGCTGAGCAAAACTTAAATTTCCGTGACCGATCGCATTAAAGAGTAATTAAAAGGTAGGTTTTGAAATATTTTATGCTGTAGAATTATTCACGATTATTCGATTATTTAATTTTTAATCATATAAATTCACAATTAAAAAAATAATCGCGATTTTCGATTTAATCGCAAAATCGCGCAAGCCTAATAGCTACCCCACCCACCCCCATCCTACATTATCTTCTCCCACATTTTACATGTGCTGGAATCGATTTATAACTTTGCAACTTGAATTCGCAGAATCTAAATTGCAAGGTAACGATACAGGTATGTTGTTGAATATTTTGAAACGAATAAAACTGGGTGTTGTTGTTTTAATGAATTTCAAAAATATGCACCGGCATATATGCATTACAATTGTAAATTAAATGGAGGAATCCAGTTTTGGCTATGCCCCGCCCATCTCTAGCCAAGCTCCACCCACGCCTCGCCCGTGTTGGGATAGATCCCTCCCCTCCATGAATCTCAATTTCCAGAAAACTATACAGCTAAGCTGATGAATGTTTTGAAATTAATTTGACTGGGTGCTGTTGCTGCCTATAGCCGACACCGGACCCAGTCAAATTAGTTTCAGTTTATTCACCAACATGTTTATTAAATAGTAAAGACATATAATCCGTACAACAACGCGTAGTTCGTCATCAATTATGCGTTCGTGATGGACTTATCTACGCCTTTCATACAGTCGTTGATTATGACGTCATCCTACACGCCATGTAGTTAATCATGACGTCATATGATTGATGGATAAACTGGAAAGGTCCAATGAAGATAACTCTGGGTAAAGATTCTATTCTGATTTATCGTGAAATATGATTGCACTGAACTGTATTCCGCGGCTGTAGTAGCAGAAACATCGCACAACTGCAATCAGTCCTCCTTCCGCTTTGAGCACTGTGTCCTCATCTAAAACCCTTCAGCTTCCTCATGTTTATTCTTGATCTGAGTTTATCAGTCCTCTTTTCTTGAGGGCCTTCGTAGCACGCTTGACAGATTTGTGCAATGGCATTCTCTCCTGGCTTTATATTTGCTGGCTCCGAGTCAGGCAAATTCTACGGCTCACTGCTGGGGTGTGTCTTCTGGCATCTCTAGCACATTGCCAAGCATGAACCATCTTTTCTAGGCGACTTTTACAGACATCGGGAATGTATAACACATCTTGAATTGTGCATCGTTTGAGAATCTGCTGTCCAGTCATCGGTGCCAAGTGACGGGTCGATGGTATCAAGCTTGTCTAGAGCTGCCTTTGAAGCTGCCCAGCTGTTGCAGTTATACAGCATCAACGGTACACAGTCATATACATGTCGTCCTTTTGTCAACGACATCTTTGATATACGAATCCATAGCTTCCAGAAGGACTGGAAAGCTATCTTCCCCATGACACAGCGTGCAGTAATTCAAGCGGAAGTACCGAGCAGTGAGCCCATGCTTCCACCCCCCCCCCACCCCCCTCCCCCGCCGGTTCACCGCCACTAAGTGGGTTGTCATTTTCTTTAGCTTCGTGCTTTGTCGATAGTTATATCATGAGGGTGAAATCAGTGTTATGATTCATTACTAAAGAGGTTCTCAGTTTCTAGTTGGCATGCAGCTATTAGGAGAAGTTCGTCAAAGGGTTTCTTTTCTTCTTTTCTCGTCTATGAAGCCCACCTCGTCGGCATGTTCCATCTCTAGCGCCATACCCAGTATGGACATTGAGGTGTTTGGTCTTGTGAAAGTTTCCGGCGCAGACATCATGGCTGCAGCAAAGCAGAATGTGAAAAGCAAAGGGGATAGACCATATCCCTGTGAGGAACTGATTGATGTCTCAAACTCTGCAGACATAAATGTGAAATATGCGATGTCGAAGGAAGAAAAGGATGTACCACAAAATTATGGGCCTACCCGTAACATACAAATTGTTATTAAAGGCGAAAGACCTAATAAGAATATGCCACACGTCTGATCTTATGAAACTATGCAACTATGTTAGCTTATAATCTAAGAGAAAGATGTATAACTATACGATCCACTCGCCATATAGTATTGTAAGTGGATTAAAATATGCTATCGTATAGCGCTAGTGTACTAAATGCAATTGATATCTATGTCAGCTGGGTTATAAGACAAAACGTGACCGAGTACTTGGTAATTGATGATCATAGTCGAGTGTTGACTATGGCTTTGATGCATGGGGGTCATTGGCCCGTGGCTCCGTGCATCCAATAGTCAAATTACATCGTTGTCGATAAACAGCAATTATCAAATACTCTACTTACGTCGAGAATATAAATAATAATTTGTCCAAAGCCGTGGAAGCAATCTCAAGATCATACACTCTTGACCTTACCACTGCTTAATTCCTGATCGTTTTCTGTCAGAAAATGCATAACTTTTGTAAATATAGAATTATTTTTTTTACTTCAAACGATTTGATTTTTCAAACCTTACAATTACCGTGTAGATTATTTGTCTGCCTGTTGTTATTGCTGCCTTAGATATTGTCAGTTAAATGGATTCCATGTTAATCACTGTACAGTGTAAAGATTGGTTTGTAGCGCTGAGTGTTAGTGCTGGCAAAAGTACAGTCAAAGTCGAAATTGATTTCCTCTGAATAACCATCATTGATTTCGCATTAGCATAACTATGTTAAACGCGCATAAATCTTCGTATCGCGAGTTCATGGACAAGGAAAACAAATCGGTTTTATAATGGTAGTAGAACATGAAATATGTGCTTCGTTAAGTCATGTGACATGTATTTAATTTGATAAGGTATTTCGTTTAATATAGACCTCTCTCGTAGTAGGTTATCTTGATCCAAGTACATGCATACCGAATGAAGACGTACACGCCGTCTCATACACATGTATCTCTCTCCCACCCATTCTCTCTATTTTGCTATATCTCTCCTTTCTCTCTACCGCCCCTCCCCCCCCCCCCCTTCTCTCCAGCCTCCTCAGGCCACTCCCTCTTTCCCTCCCACACTCTCTCCCATTCATTCTCGCTCCATCTCGATCTCCCGATCGCCTTCTCGCTCCATATCTCCCTCTCCACCCCTACCTCCCCCATCCCATCTCCCATTTCTCTCTCTCTCACTCTTCTCTCTCTCTCTCTCTCTCTCTCTCTCTCTCTCTCTCTCTCTCTCTCTCTCTCGCTCGCTCTCTCTCTCTCTCTCTCTCTCTCTTGCTCTCTCTCTCTCAACACCCCCATCTCTCTTTCATCCTTACTCTATTTCCTAGTCCCCGTGTGTGCTGTGGACCTTTCTACCCATCCCTCAACATTACAATCTAGAATCCTGCTATGATACATTGTGTTGGATCTTCTGAGCTCACTTTAACAAAAATCATACATCATTAAATCAATGTCTTCAACATCACTGATAACGCGCGTTGCTGGGCCGATGCTGGTCTGATGCTGGGCTAATACTGAAAGTATTGGCACAGTATCGGCCCAGTAAGCTACGTTATCTGTGATGTATATACGTACGGAGAGATAAATTCTTTCCTATTTAAATATTTTAACTATTTTTACCAATAACATCGAGTAAATATAGTCGATTAATAAGTAAAATGAAATAGTCGTGCTAAACGTCAATGTCTGCTATTATTCCATGTTCACACCATTCAATTCGCTGCTGATGAACAAATACCACCCCGGTAATAACCCTACCAGACAACCCTCTCGCACCCCGTCCCACGAGACCCAACCCCACCCGCTTCAGGTCACGTAGGCCATACCTTTGTCACTTGTCTAATTTTCAGCTTTTATTATCGTGAAATGATTTATCTTGGGTGCTATCCGGCCGGAAATTGTCGTCGAACAATTAATGAGCTCGATGCCAATAATAATAATTAGCTGAAAATTGTCATTAATGACCATTTGCAGGAATGGTCTTTTCACAAACATCGCTGCACATTCGCTCTTGTATGGAGTTTACGGTACAGTATGGCTCAGAAATAACTTAACATGTACTGTTTACTGTTTGCATATTTTCGCCATACTCGGGTAGGAGGAGATTGCTGCCTAATACAGCAATATCTTCCAATCTAATTCACGTTTCCAGTTTATCCATGGGTCATCTGACGTCAAATGACGTCATAACCAACTACGTGACGTGTAGGATGACGTCATAATCATGAAGTCATGAATGACTCAATATAACCCGTCCTAAAGGCTTAATAGTCCAACACGTTTTACGAATTGTATGTTTTTTGCTATTTAATAAACATACTGTTGAATATTTTGAAACTAATTTGACTCGCGTTGTTGCTGCCATAAGCAGCAACAGCGCCCAGTCAAGTTAGTTTCAAAATAGTCAACAGCTTACCTGTATAGTTTTCTGGAAACTGATAGTAAGGGAGTTCAGAGATCGATCGATCCCAACACGAGCGAGGTGTGGGTGGAGCTTAGCTAGAGATGGGCGGGGCATAACTAATACTGGAAAGGTTCATTGCCGTATGTTCAAAATATTCAAACGTCCTTCTCCATGTGATTCGCCAACCCATACAACATTAGCCGCATAACTTGAATAAAGAAATCACGTTTTAACTATGACACGCCCATATCTAGCTAAACTACCCCTCCGACCATGCTTCACCCGTGTTGGGATTGATCGATCCCTGCACACGCTGAATCTCAATCCCCAGAAAACTATACAGGTAAGCCTATGGCAGCAACAGCACCCAGTCAAATTAGTTTCAAAATATTCAGCAACGGAATGTTTATTAAATTCTAGATTCATCAAAGATAAACAGTTGCGGTGTTTTCCTCATTACCACTTCCCTGAAGGACCAACGCCATTTCCATTGTGACGTCAGCTAACACGTGCCGTATTTGATTATGACGTCAGATACTTGAGTGACAGATTAGATCCCTTCCTTAATTTGAATACATGTTAATGCATAATACAACTTTCACGTCACCATTCCTCATTTTAAGACTCGTTTGTCAGTCGAACGCACAACTTTCTGACTCTAGTCCGAAAAATGCGTATTTGACTGACAAATAGTCAGCTATTCTTCACTATTCCTCACCAGTCGAATGGGTCGTAAATCTGATGAATGTGCACTTTAACAAGGTTCACTGCCGCTAGAGGGCGCTGCCAGACCTCACATATAATGTCCAAGCACATAATTTATTCCCATACGCCCGTCATCCTGTATGTCCATATTGTACATAACGAGTCGCGTATAGTTACACGGCTTGGACAGAAAGGATCAAATATCAAGATTGATTTGTGATTGATCGCTTAGCGATCCATTCTCGTTCTGGCACAGGACATTAATTTTATCCGCAAGTCAAATAGTTAAAGCGCGTGGGAAACGCATGCATTCCTTACGCATCGCGGCAGCTTGAGCTATGCGGCTACGCTTAAATTAAGTATTTAAGATGTTGTATTTTAAAAGACAATGAGCTATTTTTAAATTTTGTTTTGTTATAAGTAACCGCTTTTCAATGGAGATACATATTATGTAGTGTATTGAGAAGGATTCGAACCATTTTCGTGCAGACGCGAAACCCGTAGGCTAATAATGTTATACAAGATCGTTAATGGAATGAATTCTGCTACTCTGTCTGACCAACTCCCACAGCTTTCTCTCAAAGGAAACTCTTACGACGCACACCACGGCAACACACTAACACATCTCCATTGCCTAACTGAACTCCGACGAAACTCCTTTTTTCAACAATTATTAGTGCCTGGATTACTCTTCCCACCCGCTATAACTTTATCAGCTTCTCTTTACGAATGCGAAAGCATACGTAAAAGCTATATTTCATAACAATCAACCTCATTTCTACCAGACCAGCCAACATAAATCTGTGTACAACGTCTGTACGATTGTATCCGTCTGGACACAGACCTCTTCAACAGCAACCTCTCTGACACCGATGGCAGTACCAATGTGGCCACCATACTCTACTGTCTCTCTATAAAGACGGATTTTGATTATGACGGCATAGGCTTGCGCGATTACGCGATTAAATCGAAAATCACGATTATTCTTTAAATCGTTAATTTATATGACTAAAAATTAAATAATCGAATAATCGTGAATAATTTCTACTGAATAAAATATTTCAAAACCTGCTATTTAATTACTCTTTAACGCGATCGCTCCCGAACATTGCCATTTTGCTCAGTGAATGTATGTCCATTTGCAGGCCGAGTGAAGACTCTCTTTTCAAATGTAACGCTGGAATGACTGGCTCGAGTATCGAGCCAGTCATTCCAGTGATACATTTTCAAAAATTGTCTTCTCGTGGCCTGCAGATTGACATTTCTAAAATACCATTGCAGCCTTCATCATTCATGTATACCTTTAATTGTTATTATGTCTCGGTAATTGGTACCCAAGCCGATTAATAGAGTAATCACGATTGTTCTTAAATAATCGATCGTGATCACTCAAAACAATAATCGCGCATGCCTATGACGTCATATACTTGAGTGTCAGTTAGGATTCCACCATTAGGCTCAGAAAGGTAATAATAATAGTTCTGCCTTTCACTAGTATAAGGTGTTCGGTCTGGTATCTATGGTCACTAGAGTTAGATCGACGGACTGGTATATTCTTACTAGTAGAATCAATATATGCTACATGACCTCAAAAGGATTTGCAAGAAAAGGTTTTATGGCGTTTTATCTGTAGCATAAAGTCTGGTTCAGAACATATTAGAAATTGGCCGAAATTGGATCACCAGAAAGGGTCTAAATCTGACGTCTGAAAAGATGTCAACCAATGTAAAAAGTTGCTAAAATCTACTCATATCTGTTGAATTTAACGATTTAGCATCACTTTAAGTGTGAAAATTATCTATAATATTCATTCAGATATAATTCCTGAACTTAACTGACGTGTTCCATATGGCGTCTTGACGTCCAAAATGACGGCATAATGTCAAGAATAACGTCATGGCGTAGTTTTGTCTTAGTTTAAATTACTATCAACACAGACAATGTAAGACAGATCATAGTTGTGGCGGTTGTGGGGACTATTTCCCCCATCCTTCAGTGTTCATGAGAGTACGGTGAGGTCATGTACAAAATGCACCTGAAAATACAAATAATACAAGTAACGCAAATGGCACGTTACTTCAAACAAAGATGGCGTATATGGCGAACATTCATTCTTCATCACCTCATCTAGGCAGAGATCCCCCGGCTACGATACATCCAGAAACATATGAAACAACAGAGCTGGTCAATGGTTCTATCCTCAGTGGCCCTGATTGACCTGATGGCTCGGGCTGATGGTAGCGTCTTGACTTTGGACGTACGTTTGTAGGAATATGAAAAGACATATTTTCCTTCCATTTGTCTTACTGTCTCTGTTTCCAGCGAGAATGGGTTGAAGATTTACATCCTTATCAGCATTTGCTTAATAATGTTCTTAAAAGTCGCCACCTCTGAGAAGGGAGAATGTTGAGCAATCTTGGCCGCAAGTTTTGTCAAATCCGCGCTGTACGTTACCATTCGGGGCGACAGTTGCCTCATCGCGTTCTTAGCTTGTTGTGCACACTGGCGTACTGCACGGCATAGTTATAGGCCTAGGATCTGGGGCAGACATTGTCCAAATTGCTCTTTGGTATTCAGTCATTCCACTTCCTATGGTTAATCCACACGTATTCTTCAGGGACCACATCAGAGTGTGCTCAATGACTAAGTCGACCAGCCCAGTATTGATTGATGCGCCTTAAGATACGTAATCCCTTCCTTAATTTCCGGACCACTTCAGGATTTTCAGTTTGTAGTGCCTCCATTGTTTGGAGGTAGACGTAAGCAGACCTCAGATAATTGGCGTGCCCAGTAGCAAATATGGGTAAGCACTCATAGTGTATTTGCCACGACCCTGTGCGATCAGCTTCTATGAGCTTCTTAGGAACTCCCATCATGTGTTGGTAGTTCAGCCACAGTTTGCTTGTTTTTTGTAACTATTGCATAATTCGCACTCTGTAGAAGCCACTGCTTTGACAGTCCGTCCAATGCAATCTGATGTTAATAACGTGTCCATTTAATATCACGGCCTCCTTTACAGTGTACAGTCTTTTGAGTTCTTACGCGAGGTTATCAAAGCCTCACATTTAATGACTTTGGCTGCGATCTGTTGCTTATACCAGTGACAATCACTGATATCATCGAAATGTACAGCGTTTCCACTTATCATGTGTACCACCGCATTTTCATTGCATATCGTCTCTAAGATGTCTTTGGTGCCAGACACTTCCATCCATTAATGTTCCTATATCGTCCAATAGTGTGGAAGCCCGCTAGTAACTTCACAAGATCTCGTATTGGACTATTGTTTGGAATCTGCTATCTTATCCTGGATGTCTTCTAGAAGAGTGGCAGGTCAAAAGTGGCAACTGATGGGCGTTATAGTTAGATACAAGCTCTCTTTTGAACTTCTGCGTCATCATTATTCGGCATGTTGGTGTAATCGCATAATATTGGACTAGACGCCTCACCCTCAACGAGGAATAAAGAATTTCTGTGGTTTTCAAAAATTGTGGACTTCATTTACTGATTGCCGTATGTGGCAGACTCAGTATCTTCAATTATTCGTTCATCTTACGGGAAAGGTTACCATGCATTGTTCCACACCATTCTCATCAAAGTAGCATCACTTGTTCTTGGTCGGTGTCCATTGGGCACCAAATTCTTTCGCTTATAACGAAACCCTGCCCAGTGGTGTATAAGAACATCTCGACCATGGTGAATGTGCGAATTTTCACACGAGTGATGGTACAACCAGTCTGCAGCGTGAATGTCTTCAATGTGTCCAAGTATAGATAAATCCCATTTCCCAGCAGGCACATGCCGTTGTTTCAACGTTGAATCCACGTTGAAATCACGTCATGGCGTGATTTCAACGTGGATTTAGAGTTGGAACCACGTCATGTGCCTGTTGGGTCAACACTTCATGTTTTACAGTGTGTCAGTATCTTACCCACAAATTTATAAGTTCTAACACAACTAACGTAATCGTAATCAGCACTGATTCTGTTCGTAACAACTTTGTTCCCACATAATAAGCTGTCTATTTTACTATTAAACGGGACTCATTTTTAAGTCATGTTATGTAAAGTCACATTTCTTTAAAAATAATATTCTAAATTTGTACAATCAGTGTTTGGCAAAATATCTGGCCTACACAATGAATAGACAATTGAGCAATCATTATTTCGAACACGCGACACAATTTTGAAGGGATATCTCAACCATACAAATTTCCTACGTTTCAATTTGGGAAAGTAACGCGAAATTAGATAAAATGTCATGACGTCATTCTTGACAACATTAAGGGGCATTTTGTCCTCTTAGTTGTATTAAGACATTGTTCAGCAAAACTGACCTACATCACCATTGTTAAATTATAAGAAAACTACGTCATGACGTCATTCTCTACGTCAGAACCTCATATGGAACGCTTCTGTCACCTTCATCATAGTAATATAATGCATATTTTAGGTAATATTCACACTCAAAGTGGTGAAAAATTGTTGAATTCAACATAAATGAGTAGATCTTAGCCATTTTATTAAACATTGGCGGCTATCCATTTGGACGTCATATTTACACATATTCCGGTGAGCCGATTTTTGATATGGTCTTCTCAAGATCTTATGCTACAGAAAAAACCGCTAGAAACGTTTTCTTACAATTTTCTTTATGTTAGCGCATTTGTTTCAAATTTTTACCCTAATTACTGCTTCCTGCAGGACAAGAAATCACAAGTAACAAATGGCTAGAGAGAAGTCGGTTCGTGTGTCAGCCCAACCAGCAAGGTACTACCAACAAAAATATGCCCTGGAAAATCAGATCCCGCCATACTTGCAACCAGAATTTTCGTCATATGACACTTTTCCAGCCAACAAGGTGCTTGCGTTTTGTTGTTTCACGTTACACCCACGAGCTTGTTCCGAGCGATTTGTGGCTTGGAAATGTTTACCTTACGTAACAAGTACTGGGAATAAAAAAACAACAGCAACAAAATCTTGAGATTAATTCATTAAAAAATTAATTTAACTTAAGCAGCAACGGCTTGCAGCCAAATTGATTTCTAAACATCAATAGCTTACCAACACTGTTGCTGTGAAATTGAAGTAATGACTATTGATTTTGACTATTGTGATTATGGTGAGTATAATGGTGAACAATTTGGAATATTTGTGCGTTCACTTCACGTCGGCGGCGTCTCCTCAAACAGAACATATAATGATTACAGAGTAACGCCAAACAAACGGTACTAGGCTATTTACATGACAGAGAATATAACATATTTGGCATCACGTTGATCGATACCATGAAGCTGAACAATGTGGCTCGTTAATGCAAGGGTGACTCTGCAATAAGGGTTTAATACTCTCCAAAATAACTCCCTCCCACATGGCTACATCTCCCAAATACGTATAGGGCGCATTAAGCAATCAGGAGATAAGTTTAAAACCCTCATCATATGAGTTACTATGATGTAGCGCCAGAACCACCACCACAACTACCATCAGCAGCACTACGAAGGTGAGCACCACCACCAGCAGCAACAGCACTGGCAGCTGCACACGCACCAGCAACAGCATACGCACCAGAACGCACCACCACCACCACTACCACAACAACCACCTCCACCACCACCTCCACCCGTAACACTATGTCTCCACCACCACTGCCGCCGCCGCCGCCGCCGCCGCCACCACCACCACCACCACCACCACCACCACCACCACCACCACCACCACCACCACCACCACCACCACCACCAACACCAACACCATCACCGCCTCCCCACCACCACCGCCGCCACCACTATGTTTGGAATTCGTTATCAAAAGCTCAATTTTCATGTCTAAACTCCGTCTTAGCAGAAAAAGCAATTATGTACAGATACCAATTCATAACTGATTTGTTCGTTTAAATCATAACTTTCTACAAGCTAACGGTGTTTATGCATGAAAACATAACTACTATTCGCTTACTATTCAGAAATCCATTTCTTACCGTTTCCAGGTTTCGATCGGGAAATGAATTTACCCAGGATTATGTAATGAATCGAAATATGGTTAACATAAAAACCCGTCTCAACTTGCATTCTGAACAGAATCGTTCTACACTTGCCGGCAGCCATTTTTGGACCTGTTTTGAATTAGTATTTTATGTAAGGTGACATCACAGATATTGTTCTACATGTGTTGATTTAAGGGCGATGCCTACGTTGCCCGGGTAACCCCTTTGGCTTCAAGAGCTCTCTCTAGCAGTTGATCATTCTGCCAATAAGAAAGACAAGCTACAATAACAGCTGCAATAATGATTTTGTTGAATTAAAAAAAAATTAATTTAACTTAAGCAGCAACGGCTTGCAGCCAAATTGATTTCTAAACATCAATAGCTTACCAACACTGTTGCTGTGAAATTGAAGTAATGACTGTTACTCAAGGTTCAAATGCGTAATGAAAAAGATTTTAAAAATAAAATTAATATTCCCTTTTGGAACAAATAGGACGTGGAATAACTTTTTCATTCAATAAAACTTAACATTGTCCTTGGAGTGGAGAGAACCCACGTATTCCAATGAAGCTCAACAGTGTCCTTGGAGTGGAGAGAACCCACGTATTCCAATAAAACACAACATTGTCCTTGGAGTGGAGAGAACCCACGTATTCCAATAAAACACAACATTGTCCTTGGAGTGGAGAGAACCCACGTATTCCAATGAAGCTCAACATTGTCCTTGGAGTGGGGTGAACCCACGTATTCCAATAAAACTTAACATTGTCCATGGAGTGAAGAGAACCCACGTATTCCAATGAAGCTCAACATTGTCCTTGGAGTGGAGAGAACCTACGTATTCATATGAAGCTCAACATTGTCCTTGGGGTGGAGAGAACCCACGTATCCCAATGAAGCTCAACATTGTCCTTGGAGTGGAGAGAACCCACGTATTCCAATGAAGCTCAACAGTGTCCTTGGAGTGGAGAGAACCCACGTATTCCTATGAAGCTCAACATTGCCCTTGGAGTGGAGAGAACCCACGTATTCCAATAAAACTCAACATTGTCCTTGGAGTGGAGAGAACCCACGTATTCCTATGAAGCTCAACATTGTCCTTGGAGTGGAGAGAACCCACGTATTCCTATGAAGCTCAACATTGTCCTTGGAGTGGAGAGAACCCATCTATTCCTATGAAGCTCAACATTGTCCATGGAGTGAAGAGAACCCACGTATTCCAATAAAAGAAAAAATAAGAAGCAACGTATTTCACAATAAAATGCTTGAACATGTTCACGTGCACATCTTTAGA
Source organism: Chaetoderma sp. LZ-2023a (assembly GCA_034401795.1). Classification (NCBI taxonomy): domain Eukaryota; kingdom Metazoa; phylum Mollusca; class Caudofoveata; order Chaetodermatida; family Chaetodermatidae; genus Chaetoderma; species Chaetoderma sp. LZ-2023a. The sequence goes on from CM067359.1 coordinate 62,586,853, forward strand.
GCGTTAAGCTGTGTATATATATATAATGAAACGAAATAAATTTTAGCGTAAGATGATTTTATTCTGTTTAAACTATGGTGATATTTGGTTTTGCACAACTAAAAGTTATATTAATTAGGTCGACCAGAATAACTTATAAACTGTAAAAAAAAATGTTCGTGCTTGATCTTTCAGTATCAGCGTGTATTAATGGCTTGGTTTAAAGTTTTCATGACGAAGCCGGCCAAAACCGCCTCTGTAGTGCCCTTGAGGAATGTCCTTTTGCATCTGGAAATGGACATTCAATAAGGAGATATTTTTGGAAGCACGATAGGACATATAACCGTCTTATAATCGTGTCCACGATTTACATACTTAAGAAAGTACTGTAAATACATCAGGTCACGTGGCTGAATAGTAGTGATAAATAATAGATGTATATAACAGCAATAATAATAGCATTCATAATTAGATTAAGTAAATAGCATAAAAACAAAGTGTCATGGTAATATTAGTAACAGCAATACATAAATGTATAATGTCAGTAAAACAGATGATTATGCTATCTTGCTGTAATCCATGGCACGGGTGGTGTGGGCACCGGTGGTATGGGTGTCTATTCTGTTCATAGCAGACATGTGCTTTAGGGACTACAATACAGCAGCTCATCGAGACACAGGCCGTTCATGGCTTTCAATGTCTCTAGATTAATTTATAACTTATAAACGATTCATAAATTACATCCCTGTTTTACCTAACAGCTTCCGCGAGCGTGCGCCAATCCCCGTTAACTATATATCATAGTGATCCCGTTGTCTCTCGCGTGCTAAGGCACCTTTGTCTAATAGCCCCATCGAGACATCCTTGACTAAAACTCATGCAACGCAGCATAATAGGCGTGTATCGGTTGAAGGTCGTAGACCATCATAGCGCGCTAATGAAGATGAAACCATATCGACAGCAATCACCATTTTAACCACGATAAATGCAACATAACGGTTCCTCTTGTCACTTGTGATAAGGACAAATGGTGTGCAACAACTAATATATGTGACACTTACATGCCAAAGCAGCATCACCAATACACAACCGCCACCATCCCACTGACACATATATTGCTAATAGATATTGATACAGGTTACACCATCCACCAATACATCCATCCATCCACTCATCAATCCATCAATCCGGTCATCCATCCAGCCATCCATCCATCTATCCATCCATCCACCTACCCATCCATCCATCCATCCATCCATCCATCCATCCATCCTTCATCCATTCACCCATTCATCAATCCATCCATCCATCCGTCCATCCGTTCCTCCTCCCATCCGTCCTTCAACCCATCCAATCATCCCTCCACCCCAACCCGTCCTTCCCTCCAAACAATCTCTCTCGTTTCGAGAATTCCTACCCGAATAAAACATAGCCTAGTCTACTGTGACAAACATTTCACGAATTATTCACTCACCACGAGACTCATCAACTGCGTGACCGGTTCCGTACTTTTGGTGCTCATTCGGTCGAGACAGGATTCGAACTCACTCCATTTGGTGTACGAGTTACGTCGTTACCAAATGAGCGCGGAGACACATAGTGCGTAGGTGGGTGTTAATTTTCCACATCCCCGCACACAGATACAGCCTCCAGCCCCTCTTCCTTTTACTCATTGCCTGCTATAGTGAGAGTTTATGCCCCATGCAATCGTTCTTTTCAGTTTTTCTATCACTCACTTTGGCGCTATATGTCTATCTCTTGATTTTCAAAATAACCGTTTTCCCTATGTTTGGTTCGTTGATTACACTCTCCATCTAAGGGGAAGAGAATATCGTGATAGTGTCTGCTTGAGTGTCTGTGTGCCTGTGTCTCTGTCAGTCAGTCAGTCTGTCTGTCCGCACCTCTATCTAAAAAACTACTGATCTGGTTTCGCTCAAATTCTAGCACGAGGAAGGAACTTTCGGGGCGGCCATCCGGATACAAGAACCCGGTGCGCATCGAATCAAAGTCAGGATCTACGGTTATCTCAGAAAATGCTGGTCCGATTCTGCTCAATTTTTTACACAAGAAAGGATATGACCGTATACTAGGATTTCATAACGTTGGGTGTGATCTGAAGAAATCCTGAAAATTCGAGAAAATCCGGATAATCCGACAAATCCGGAAAATCACCCAAAAATGCACATGTCACAAAAACGGTCGGACGATGGAGTGCAATCTCTGATTGCTCTTGTTTTGTTTTCTTTTTCAACATTATTCTTTATTACTAAATGTTAGTTTTTACAATTTTGAACACGATGTAAGAAATAATAATGGTGAATATGTTGGAGTTAATTTGATTAGAGCCCTTGCTGCCTTGGTGATGCCTTTGGCAGCATAGCTTCCAAATAAATAACGTCTAAAATATTCAACGATACGTTTATTTTGGAGACATTCTAAGTTATTTCCGACCTGTACTGAAGTCTGCTAGACTTTATCCACGTGACACGGAAAAGGATTAACGTAATCCGAAAAGATAAACTTAGCAGGACATAATCATGCTCGTACACGATAAGGATTTCACTTGTCAAGCCTGCACGTCTAATCGTCAATTCCACGGGACTGATTTATTACATCACGTTACCGGTGTTACGAGGCACGAGAAATGGCGAGATCTGGCCAGATTATATCAGACCAATAGAGCAGACGAGACCGCTTGGAGATCTATGGAACAGGAGGCCAAGAGCCAGGATTAGGGACTATATTACACTTAAACGTTTTTACTGATTAGACAGACAGATAAAGCAAGACTATCGGCATCTAGTAATAATTAGTGTTACTACAGTACTTCCATTAAATACATTATCAGGTTTCCAAAAATACAAAAAAACATGTTGGGTATTTTGAATACGATGTAAGAAATGGTCTGTTGAATATCTTGAACATCACTGGATTGGAAGACATTGCTGCATTTGGCAGCAATGTCTGTCACTCCAATTATGTCCAGAATAGTCAACAGTACGTTTTATTTTGCTAGTTGATTGGATGCTATGAATAAAGCTCGAATCACGACTATCAATGATATCTTCAAGACGCGATGTAACGAAGCGAATGGAGTCCGATCTATCACTCAAGTATCTGACGTCTCCGAATATGGACTGCATAATGACTAAAATAATGCCCACACAATGGAGGAATCGGATCTGTCACTCAAGCATCTGACGTCATGATAAAAAACACCAAAAAATTGGCAAAGGTCGGTCACGAAATTATCTGGATTGTATGTCTTTGAGAAATTTACAATTTCATAATCATTCTGTTAATATTTGAAAATAGTTTAATGGACATCTATTCTGGCACTTTCGCGAAATTGAAATTTGGATACAAATGCGCGTACAAAGTAGGCGGAGGTTATGTAGAATGTGCAGGGCATAAATGGAAATAGATCCGTCCATTACTCATATAATTCTTCGGACTAATTGACGCCGTCACCGACCGATACGTGATAATGTTTTGGTGATCGTATTTATTTCTGCAAGCGGAGGCAAGGAACAGGCCCGGACTGAGAGTTCTGGTCTGGCGGACCTAGATCCATACATCAAGTAAGATTCAATTCTTGTAGATCGACTGTTTTAGGAATGAGAATGGCATTTAGTGATGAACTTCACTATAGATGTCAATATTTTCTTGTGTATCCATGAGTTCACTACATAGCAGTTGACTCAAATAGGATGTACAGTCGTATGGCCATTAAGAGATGTTATCGCCTAAGGTGACAACCATTAAATCGACTGTCGTTCAAAGAAGATGAAGAGTACTTTAAAATCTATTACATGGTATATTGAACATTTAGAAACCAAATCAACTGGAGGTTGTTAGTACATGTGACAGCCAACCAGTTAGTATAAGAATTCAATCGTCTTGTTATTCATCTTGAAATATAGATTTAAGGTTTACCGTATTAAGTTTTAATTTCACTTAGTAGACATTTTGACTGCTTCAATCTCGTATATACATAAGATAGAAGATGATTGCTGAGCGATTAGAGTTAAAAGAATAAGGGTAATACTATTAGTTACACAAGCGTTTTGCCGGGGGTACAGGCTGTTACCGCACGTGCAAATAAATATATTTTCCTAGCTACGCTCGGGAAATATAAAATGTATTTCCCTCGCTGCGCTCGGGAAATACAACGATTGCACGTGTGGTAACAGCCTGTACCCACGGCAAAACACTGGTGTAACGAATTTATTACCCCTCAGACGTCAGCGAGAGATTGAGAGAGAGAGAGAGAGAGAGAGAGAGAGAGAGAGAGAGAGAGAATTTTATCTTATCTTAAATATTGCCAATTTTCAACACTTTATGACGTCAGCTTCAGAATGCATCAACACTTATGACGTCATGAGCTTCGTCATTGGCTATTGTTAAGTCATAATTAATCTGCGCATTAAGACTAAAACACGATGTTCGCGCGGGGGATACTGCGTAGTATTGCCCTCATACATCACTGATCTTAACCAATCAAATAACAACATATGGTCATGAGCCATTAGTGAGGTGTAATAAAACGTGGTATCGTGTATACACACGCACGTGTATATCTGTTGATGTATTTATGAACAACCATCTTCTGTTCCACATGTCTTACGCCTCATCCATGCTACTTACGTCATTCTCAAAACGGCAGATCTTACAGTTCATTTCCTCTGTTTTATTCAGAATGTCTGGAAGATGTCTACTCTCCTGGATATCACCTAGATGCCGTCACCTCGAACCGGATGCAATCTCCTCTAGCCCAGCCGGAAGCCAAATTACGTCTCGAGTGGTGCAATCCAGATTACTAATTTTCGGGGGACATGAATTGTCTGATGGAGCATTATTGTCAGGAACTGACGTGCAACAAAAGATCTTCGTGATAACGGGAGCAATCCCGCTCGCGGTATGTGACAGAGCCGATTAAAAAAAAAAAGTTCACCTGCTGAGTTTCTACAGACTATATTTTCTATGTGGTTTGACTCTGGATATGCAATTTCACTGAAAGTTGTTGATGGATAAGCCATCAACAACTTTCAGTCAAATTGTTTTCAAGCTAGTCAGTAGGTCCATAGTTATTGCCCATTGAAATTACAGTTTGGTGTCTTGCAGCAGTCAGACAGTTAAAGGAAACCGACTTACTCTCAATCGTTCACAGATATCATTTCCCCGCCATTATGATGCATATGTTTGGGTTGAGAATTATGTCGTCACATTATGGTGGGGTCGGCTGACTATATCACAGTCCATTCGAGGAAACAACTTTTTATGCTAATAAGTAATAAAGTGGTCAATTTCTAGCTATGTCACGCCCATTTCTATCTATGGCCCGCCGATTTTTATTCATGTCCCGCCCATTTTAAGCTATGTCCTTTGAAACCTGAATTCCCAGAATCTGAATTTCAAGTTAATTCTATTGGTAAGCTGTTTTAATATCTTGAAACTAATTTATCTGAAGGATGTTCCTGCCCATGCTAATTTCTTTCCCACATACTGTTTCCAAAGTATGGGTTTAATAAAATTGAATTGAATAGATACATTAGATAGTGTGTTCCATGGTTTTGCTGAGAGTCATCGCGCAATAATACCTTTGAAAATGATGCCATGAAATCTTACTAGTAAATATTTGATAAGCAATAAAATTTCCCCACTCCACCTACCCAACTACTGCGACATGTGAAATAAAATAACATTGGGCGCGCAATAAACAAGTCGTTATTTTCGGTCCACGGAGAGTCCTTGGTCCGACGCTTGGTGGAGCCTTGTCGGGAGCTTAGTCGTGATGCCCACGGGGATTATTTGACGACTGAGCGCCAAAGACATACCTATGACATTCTGTAAGTATCTGTGCATCATGATAAATCTTTAAGCTGGCCAATTAAGCAGAATTACTAATGCTCATAGACTGTCTGTCACATTTCACTGAAGATGTATAACAACATTATTTGATGGGAGGGTATTATAAAACACGATGTCTGTATTGAAAATAAAATCTCTATGGCCACAAAAACTTCGTTAAATTCTAATATAAAAAAAAAATTGAATTAACTTAGCTTCAATTTGAAATGGATACAGTTTAAGAGATTACAGAATGTGATGGGTCGTAGTCGTCGTCAGCTGCGGAGAACAACAATTATACCGATGGATTGACGAGGGAATGTCCAGGGAATGGTCAAAGCTTTATAATAATTGGTTTGGGTGGAGACAGAACGTCAGAGAATAGCGCGTGATTATTCCTCTCCTGACAAGCCGGAACTCACCTTCATTCTACAATGCAGCTTTGATCGCGGGACATAATTGCTTGTAATAACATGGTTTTAAATGGCATACGACAGGAACAACGCGTGCTAGGTTCCCGATTCAATGAGCATCATTTGTTATTATAAATGAATGAAGGTAGATTTTTCTGTTCATTGAGACAGCCTGTTTTTGGCCCCAATAGAGGGGTACGTTACTAGTTACGTCCCGCCCATTTCTAGCTAAGCTCCGCCCATTGTTTATAGGCCTACTTTGAATATTGAATTCTCAGAATCCCATTTTAAGGTAACTAAACAGGTAAACTATTGAATCTTTTGAAACTAATTTGAAATTAGTTTCAAGATATTCACTATAATGTTCACTAAATAGTAAATCCAGCAAAGACATACAATTCGTACACTTGACGGACCTTTAAATGTTCATGACGGAGCTAGATATGTCATTTATTATGCATTTGATTGCAACGTCAGCCTGCACGTGACGCAATTGATTATGGCATCACATAGTTGAGCAACATTGCGGATCGCTCCATTAATGGTAGTATTATAAGGGATATGATCTCACTGGATATGGCCCTGGTCTGGCTATAAAGGTTATTATGCATTGTAACCGATTAGGTACACATAGACTATCAGCTCTAGTAGACTATTTCTCACATACGCATGCATATCTTCCATTCCATAGCATTCCCTAAACCAGTACATATCATGTTATATCACTCTAGCAGCAATGACTTTACAAGACCGCTTGCAACGTTATTTTGCTACCGTTCAACTGTTGTACTGTAGAATGAAGTATTGTGATATGTTTTAAGAGGCAGCTTCAAAATTTTAAAAGATAAACAAATATGTATTTACGCCCTGAGATAATAAGCTGTTACTATATTTTGATGCGCATTGGTAAGCAGGCGTAGAAGTGAGGCGGTACAACAATAAAGAAGATAATGTACAGTGTCAAGAACCTGGCCAGAATCGGCATTAAAATTTGAAACAATAGCTTATGTGAAAAATAAAATCAAGCGCGAGTTGTCATTTCGTATCAAATTTATCACACTTGTTTAGTAAGATCTCATTTGGAACTCGCTAAAGCTGGTTCCAAATGAGATCTTACAGAACGAGTGTGATAAATTTGATACTAAATGACAACTCGTGTGAGATCCTCTATTTACGTTCAACCCTGCTCCAGGGTTAGTCTGACCTTTGGAGTCGATGGAGCCTGGTTCTTTTTAACAGGTGGTATTCCGACCACTTGTCTTAGCGAACCGCTATCTTCAGCTCCGTCGTCGCTTCCATTGATGAGCTGTATCAAGTTGTGTCTATCTTTTCTAACCGATCCCATTGTTGTTTCTGCCTTGTTTCTCCTCTTCACGATGATTCACCAGATGACCCTGGAGAACGTTCTTTTGGAATCTATTTTCTTTCTCAAAACATCATGAAAACGCGTGTTACTAGGCCGGTACTGGACCAATATTGGGCCATAACGCCCTTATATCGTACAGTACGGGTCAAATAACCCGCTTATGAGGGCATGCCCCAATGTGGCACTATTTCTCTAGCGGAGGCGGTGGGGGATTGTTGACCTACACGCTCGGGATCACACATGTATTGGAAGCTCCAGATTCTAGATTATATATTATATAAAGTGGAGCTCACAAATAACTTAACGTATCTCTAAAACAAAATTAAACGTATTGTTGAATATATTGCACTTAATTGGACTGGTAAGCAACGACTTCCAATCAATTTAACTCCAAAATACCCAACAAAAGCTAGCTTTCTTGCATCGTGTTCCAGACTGTACTAAGTTAGATTCCTCTGTTTTAGTTTGGACACAACTTATTTATGAGCTGTACTGTAACCAGTCACTCGGAGTTACCAGAACCAGAACCCAGAACCGACACATTCGTTGTGATCTAGGCAATATTGTTGTGAAAAATTTGAAAGTAATTTAACTTTGAGATATTGCTTCACACGGCAGCAATACCTGTCAAATTACTGTCACAATATTCAGCTTTTCTGTAGATTTGAATTTAATTTGAGGCACTGGAATATGAAAGGTTAAAGTGCTTTCAGAGACTGTGTTTCTATATTAGCCTCTGTGTGGTGTTCTATAAGGCGCTCGCTTATGGCAGGTTTCAATGCATCTGTAGGTGGGATAGGAGGTCATTTGATGGTCGAATTGGAGGTCATTTTCTAGTCGGATTGGAGGTCATTTGCTAGGCTGATTGGAGGTTATTTGGTGGTCGGATTGCAGGTCATTTGGTGGTCAATTTGGAAGTCAATATGGTAGTCGGATTGGAGATCATTTGGTAATAGGATTGGCAATCATTTGGTGGTCGGAGTGGAGGTCATTTGGTCGTCGGAGTGGAGGTCATTTGCTGGTCGTAGTAGAGGTCATTTGTTAGTTATAAAGTAACCTGTGTTTGGGGAGTATGCCGGTTAAGCGCGGGGAGTGATTGGTTTAGAGATGATTTGATTGAGTTTGTGATCTTACATGCGTCAACATGGCAATTAACTGAGCGAATTATTTTGAGACCAGTAACCATAGGACCCTAAGCTAGTTCGTTCGTTCAGTTGGTTTTATTGGCCGCTCACGCCTGGGTGTATTGAGCCATGACTATTAGTGGTGCTTCCTCGAAAGGTAGCGTAGCTCCCCCGAAGGGTTGCGAAAACGAGTCAAAACTGAAAAAATCAAAATTTAAGATGTTGCTAGGGGTGTATGTGTTGCCTGTTGCTGCCTGATGTTGTATGCCGTGTAGAATTACATTCCAAGGGAAGCTTGATATAAGGAAAGTCGTGAGCCAATATACCTTTCCAGGGTATCCATTAATCAGCTGACGTCATAATTAACTATGTTATGTGTAGGATGACGTCATAATCAATTAGGTCATGAATGACGTATATAGGTGCGTGCCGAACGCTTGATTGATGACGGACTAAGAGTTGTTTTTGTACGAATTGTGTCTATTATTTAATAAACTTATGTTGAATATTTTGAAACTAATTTGACTGAGCGCTGTTGCTGCCATATGCAGCAACAGCACCAATTCAAATCAGTTTCAAAATATTCAACAGCTTAGACGTATAGCTTTCTAGAAATTGCTAGTCAGGGAGTTCAGGGATTGATCGATCCCAACACGGATGAGGTATGGGTGGAGCTTAACTAGAAATGGGCGGGGCATAGCTAAAACTGGATTCCTTCATTATTTCCCTGTAGACATTTAGAATGTACACCTGTGCGCGTGTGAGTGCATGTGTGCGTGCGTGAATGCATGCGTGCGTGTGTGAGTGCATGTGTGCGTGTGCTAATGCGTGCGTGTGTAGGTGAGTGTATGTGTGCGTGTGTGAGTACGATGCGTGCGTGTGTGAGTTCATGCGTCGGTTTGCTTATGCGTACCTAGATATGTGTGACCGCGAGTGGGTACAACATGGGTGATAGACTTTTGTAACGTGGCTCCCAGATGTGGAAAGATATACGTGATTTAGATGACGATTGACGAGTAATTTTACCGGTAACTTACTGGGAGGACGATCGATGACTTTGTACGCAGACAACATATTGACTATCAGGAATAATTAGTCAGTGATATTACTTAGACTATCACTGGCAACGCATGTTACTAGGAAGGTATTGGCTTAATACCGGTCCAGAAGCAAGGACACTGGCCTCCATTTTGAAAGTGGTATTGCTAGGAAATTTAGGCATATGCGTTTACAAAACAAAAGTCGGCTAAATGACGGTCCATGACAATCCATCGGGGGAGGGGGGGGGGGGGGGCTTAGATTTTTAAAAACGGTGAGTATATTTTAATTATGATAAGTTCCTTACCGTCACGTGACCACGAAAACCAGATAATCATATCAACTTACCTGAAAAATACAAAAGAGAAAGAGAAATTAAGCATAGTATTAATTTCTAAGGTGATGATCAACCATGCACTGTTAAAATCATGATTTTAAAGGCCCGCATTCATCCCAGAATGCACGAATATAAATGTGTTAAAAGTGTATACTTTTAGATGTTTAAATTGTGTACCTTAAGTACAAACCAAGTGAAACGACATAAATCTTAGCATATGATTATTTCATTCCGTATCAATTAATCTAATGATTTTTGTTATGAGATTGATTTAGAGAAACGTATCCAATTTAACAAGAAAATTAATATTTTTGTAATCATTATTTGTTAAGATTTAGTTTGTTTCATTACATTGAGCTACGGACCTACACAGCTTATGACAGTAGACGGTAGACAATTTAACAGTAAACAATTTCAACAATTTTATTTTCAAGCATTCTGGTGAACACGTGGACCTTTAAACGGATAAAATCAGGCAATAAATATATGAGACAATAGGTACTGGTACTGCGTGGGTATTAATCCAAACATAACACGTTTTGATGACGTATGTAAACAATGTGCTCAACAAAATAAGTATTTAACATGTTAAGCGTTCTGACGTTTACGAAGACACTCGATAATCAGTCAGTCAGTCACTGTCCATTTTGAAATACAAAACCAAGTATTCACGTAAACAAATATGTGTGTGCCTTTAACTAGGAGCGGGTGTATGGAAAGACGAGCGAGTGGTTTGTACACATATTTTAATGACGTGGACAAATACTGTGCACAAGCCGGTACATATAGCGCTTAGGGAATGTTTGATGACGCTTGTATATATTTATATTAGCTTTTTACAGTCGATCAGATAACAGACACTCAGGTGTTAGAAAAATGATATGAAGCTGGATTTCCAGTATTTATAAATTAATTAATTACATGCGCCTTGGTTTCTGTAATTATTTGAACATTTCTGATTAGATGATACGGCTAAATTATTATTTGATTTCTCGTGACAAAGTGGGACGAGTAGGTAGCTATCTAATTGCTAAATATACACATATTTGTGTATCACGACTGTACGTGTCACACATATACAGCAACAACCGGTACAACAGTGGAGCTGATGTATGAATCCGAGCTGACACTCATGTATATGACACGACATCCTCAATTACGTCACATTTAGGCTGACGTCATAATGTATTATGTATTATTATTATTATTAATACGTATTTATAGCTCCGTCACGAACATTGAGAAGTCCATTAATCTAGGTAATCCATGTAATAATTCTGAGCGCAGGCAAAATTGGGCCCCTATGCTCAGGTCTTCTTCGTTTATCTTAATTACTGAGTCGATCTAAATGGTTTTCAGATGCTTTAAGAGTTGGTGCCGAAACAACATGTTCAGACAAGCCATTCTATAGTTGCACACCCTTAGAGAAGAAAACTGACGTTCGTTCTGCCCCTATTCTGGTCGACTTTCAGATAGTGTCCACGAGGAATAGAGAATTTTTGCAAACACAACATTGGCCTATATTTCAGGGTCATAGGTTCCTGCTAGCATATTGTAGGCTTCGATCACATCTCCACTCGCTCACCTATAGACCAGTGTTGGTTGTTTCAGGGCTTGTAGACGTTCATTGTATGGGAGCTCCTGGAGAGATGGAATTAATTTGGTTATTCTGCACTGGGCACTTTCTAATGCGTCTATGTGCTTTTTCAAATGGGGATGCCATACAGCGTTGGTATATTCTCGGTGAGGACAGAAATCATCCTGTTCCAGGGAAACAAACGTTCGTCTGACCAGTCCCATAATGGCATTTGCCTTGTTGACCCCTTCTAAAATGTGGCTCACAAACCTTAACTTACAATCTACTGTGACGCCTCGCTCTTACTTCTCAACATGCTCAAGGGATGTTTGTTCTCCTATATCTAGAATCAGTAAATACCCATATGGATGTAATTTTTCTCAAGGCAGGGTCATGACCCTTCAGTGGGTGGAACTTTCGCAGCCATGTGTCAGAACAGGCTTGGAGGTTAGATAAATCCTTTTTTTCTCACGATCAGCTGGAGATTTGATTTGTCGTGACAAAATTGCATCGTCTGCAATCATCATATTCATCGGATTCCACTCTTTCTGGGAGGTCATTGACATATACCACAAACAACAGCGGGTCGAATTGTTAAGCAGTTGGTGGATTTATTATTTAATAAACATTCTGTTGTATATGTTAAAACAAACTTCACTTGGAGCTTTCGCTGCCGGAAGCAGAATCAGCCCGGTCAAATTAGTTTTAAAATATTAACGGCTTACTTGCATAATTACATTGAAAGTTCGATTCTGAGAATTCACGTTTTAATGTTTCAAATTGATCCCGTCTCGCGTAAAATATTCGCGGAGATTAACTAGAAATGGGCGTGACATGGCTAGAACGGTATCCATGAGTGCATCAATTACGAACATTATTTAGCCGCAAAACGGGATTTGGACGTTGTTTTGAATACCGCCAAATCTTTCAAATCAACACGTAGCAAGAATTAAATATTTTAACAAACAGGATTCACAATACCTGGAAACATATGCTGCAGAGGGAAGTAAACAACCTCACAATACCCTTGAACACACGCACACACATACATACGCACTTACGCACACGCGGTCACCCACCCACACAACCGGGTATGTACACGCATACCATATAGATACACGAATCCAAATTCCCGGAACGGACTAGACCGAACATGATCTAATAAACTCGAAATAGAAACGATTAAAAATATTGGCACTAAATAAGCTAGAGTGATATGAATCAAGAATGTGAGAATTTCTTGGGAGGACTGGCGTCCGTCAGACAATTTAATTATCAAAACCATCTTATTTTGGCGGACAGGAAGATGAGGAAGTCTGTCATGTTCAAGAGAGGCGCATATGCCAAACTCGTGTCAACCTTAGTGTACCAAGACTCGCTCCATACCCATGATAACCATACATAAAAACTGAAAACTATTAACCCCTCGTGTATCAAGTTGATACTATCAACATAAGCCTTCAAACTTCACGCCTTCTATTTCAAACCAACCAAAATCAGCTACGTATAGTGGTCTTGAGGCATGTCTATTTGAAGGCCAAGAGAAGAGTATTTTTGAATATTTACCACTGGAATGACTGGCTCGGTAACCGAGCCAGTCATTCTTGTGGTAAATTTTCAAAAATACTCTTCTCTTGGCCTTCAAATGGTCACTGGCTAAGCAAAAACGAAAATTTTCTTTAACGTTACCCTTTTGATGGTCAAGCCGGCCAAAGTTCCAGTGGTAAATTTATTTAAAAAATTGTCTACTAAAATTTAAATTATTTGGAAAATATTGACTATTAAAACTATTAATTGATATAAGTAGTTTGAGCGCCTTGAGGCACTGTTGACACAAGTGGGGTTAAAACAGGAAGGAGTCTTTTTCTACCCCAACTAATTCTAGGTAAAATAAAAGAGGGCGGCTCTAGACAAACATGACGCCTGCCACCGCAAACACCTACGCACCATCACTGGACACCGATGGCCAGAGAGCATAATTTCAAACGACGCACTATACAAGATGTGTAATACGCCGCCGATGTCTATAAAAACCGCCCAGCAATGATGGTCCATGTTTGGCCATGTGCTAAGGATGCCAGAAGACACACCAGCACAGAGAGCCTTGGAATTCGCCCTACTCGGAGCCAGCAAATACAGAGCCATGAGAGGATGTCATTGCATAAATCTGCTAAGCCTGCTACGAGGTGACCTCAAGAAAGCAGGATTAGGTACACTCAAGTCAAGACTGGACCTGAGGAAGCTAAGGATGTTGGCTGAGGACAAGACACAGTGGGCAACAGCGAAGAAGGACTGATTGCAACTGTAGGATGTTTCTACTACTACAACCGCAGAATACAGTAATCATACATACAAAAGAACCAGACCTGTCTCTCAAATATCTAATATCATAATCAAATACGTCACATATTACCCGACGTCACAATGAAAATGACGTAGTTCCGTCACGAAAAAAAAAGGTCCTCGTTAAAGTGTACGAAGTCTATGTATTTAATGAATCTATAATTTCATAAACAACAGCCCTTAGTGAAATTAGTTTCAAAATATTCAACAGCTTAGCTGTATATTTACCTTAAAACTTATATTCTGGGAATTTAGGTTTCAAGGTTTCAAATTCCAGCAAACTATACAGGTAAGCTGTTGAATATTTTGAAACTAATTCGACTGGGTGCTGTTGCTGCCTATGGCAACACAATGTTTATTAAATAGCAACGACATACAATTCGTCCAACAATGCTTAGTCCGTCATCAATTAAGCGTTCGTGATGAACTTATCTAAGCTACCTATGACGTAATGGATTATGGCGTCACACTACACATGGCGTAGTTGATTATGACCTCATATAATTCATGGATGAACTGGAAACTTCCTATGGCGGGGCATTATGGCATATCATAGCTAGAAAGAAATCCCTCTGTTGGAGTCCAGATATTCATATAATTAATTTCTTGAAAACTTGAAATATTTATCACCATTATCACCATTTGTGTAATTTCTACAATGGACCTTTCCAATTTATCCCTCCATCATATGACGTCATAATCAAGTACGTGACGCGTACGACGTCATAATTAGTACGTCATGAATGACTCGATTCAGTCCGTCTTAAACGCCAACACGTTGTACGAATTGTATGTCTTTACTATTTCATAAACACGCTGTTGAATATTTTGAAACGCTTGCCATAAGCAGCAACAGCACGCAGGTAAATTAGTTTCAAAATATTCAAAAGCTTATTTGCATAGTTTTCTGGAAATTGATAGTTATGAAGTTCATGGATTGATCGCCCTCAACACGAGCGAGGTATGGGTGGATCTTAGCTAGAGATGGGCGGGGCAGAGCGGAAGCTGGAAAGGGCCATTATGTAGCCATTAAGAACACCACACCGTAAACGAAGTAAACACATTCAGCCGAATTCATACGACGCAGAGGGTAAACTTAAACTTACCTTGAAATCGTATTTAGCATCGAAGCAACAACAACAACAACAACAACAACAACAACAACAACAACAACAACAACAACAAATCCCTCATGAAGTTGGAACTTAAGGAAATGTGGCCTATGCCCGAGTACATCTTCTTTGGCATTTAAATTGACGTCTCCTAAAGAGTATTCGGACTGAGAACTTGGTGCGGAGGGGGTGGGAGGTGAAGGAACAAGTCTATTTCCTCGACCTCTTGTGGCTTTTTCCAAGAACAATTATAACACAAGACGCGGAAGGTACGTTCTAAAATTGATTAGTATCCTACAGTACATCTCCCTGATAATTTAACATATGCTGACATACTTTTGAATATTTTGAACACAATTGGACTGGAAGCGATTGCTGTATAAGGCAGGCAATATCTTCCAATCCAATTATGAGCAAAATATTGACCAGACCATTTCTTACGCCGTGTTCAGAATTGTACTATCTAACGTGTTTCTGGGTGTGTGTTTTGGAAACATGTTAAGTTATTTCTGAGATGTAGTTACTTAGTCATTAATATCCCACACAGGCTTCGTCAATGAACGTGCGAATGCGCGTGAATAATTTATGAGAGCGCTTCAGTCTTAAGCATCCAACATTGATTAGAATATTCGGGTTAAGTACACAAAACGTATTGGTCCGTCCAATCAATCCATGGAGCTGGCAAGTAAACAGATCTCCGTTCGTCAATGGTGGATTCTAATTTAGCCATCCATCATACATGACGTCACTAATCAATTACGTGACGTGTAAGATGACGTCAGAATCAACTCCGTCATGAATGACGTGGCTAAGTTCGTCACGAACGCCTAATTCATGACGGATTACGCGTTGCTTTGCGAATTGCGTTCTTTACTATTTAATAAACATGCAGTTGAATATATGGAAACTAATTTGACTTATATACAGCAACAACACCCAGTCAAATTAGTTTCAAAATATTCCACAGCTTACCTGTATAGTTTTCTGGAAATTGAGAATCAGGAGTTCAAGGATCGATCGATCCCAACACCGGCAACACGTGGGTGGGGCTTAGCGAGAGCTGGGAGGGGCATAACTAAAACTGGAATCCCCCACTGACGTCACAATCTCATGCTCACCTAATCAAATGACGTCACCTATCCAAAGTTTGAGGGATCCTTTGACGAGTAAATTGATTACGCAGAACATCCAGTTAATCTATGTTACCGAAATTGTAATGACAAACAGTAGCTGGCAAAGTCAATAGATGGATCCAGTCTGTCACTCAAAAATCTTAGTCTATGAACAAATACGTCATATATTAGCTGACGTCACAATCAAAATGTCGTAGCTCAGTCACGAAAAATCGAAAAATCCGTCGCAAAACAGTAAAAATTGTATGTCTGATTGATTTATTATTTAATAAACATTTAAAAAATATATTTTGAAACTGACTTGACTGGGAACCTGTTGTTACCATAGGCAGCTGCAACCCCCACTCAAATTAGTTACATAATATTCACCTGTATAGTTACCGGGAAATAACAGATTCTGGGAGGCCAAGTTCAAAATTATTATTTTTGGGGCATTTCTGACAACGCCTCGATGTCCAAATAGAACTTTCCAGTTTTAGCTATGCCCCGCACAACTCTAGCTAAGCTCCACCCACACTTCGCCGTGTTGTGATAGATCGATCCCCGAATGCCCTGACTATCATTTTCCTGAAAACTATACAGTTAAGTTGTTGAATATTTTATAATTAGTTTGACTGGGTGCTGTTGCTGCCTATGGCAGCAGCAGCGCCCAGTCAAATTTGTTTCAAAATAATTTAACATGATATTTATCAAATAGTAAAGACATACAATTAGTACAACAGCGCATAGTCCGTCTTCAACAATGCGTTCGCGGCGTACTTATCTACGTCATTCATGACGTCATTATGACGTCATTGATTGTGATGTTATTATATACGGCTTGCAGTTGATTATGACGTCATATGATGGATGGATATAGTGAGAAGGTCCATTATCACGCGCCACACTTGTTATATGTTAACTACGGTATACAGTCCAGCTCAGAAATAATATAACATGTTCGAAAACAAATAAAACGTACGGTTGAAAATTTCGAACATATTTGGATTGGAAGACATTGCTGCCCGTTATGTTCAAAATATTAAACAGAACATTTCGTACTAACTAACATATTTCTGGGGTTTTTTGCTTTGGAAACGCGTTTAACTTCGATTATCACTAATGCACTCCCCCCCCCCCCCCAACACCGACCCACCCCAACCCCCTCCACCGCACGCACGCACGCACGCACGCACGCACGCACGCACGCACGCACGCACGCACGCACGCACGCACGCACGCACGCACGCACACACACACACAGAGCTGGCATAGCTAGTATTGAGCGTGGCCAGGCTGAGTGGATAGCATCTGATAAAATTTGCACAAATTGGTTCGCAAATAAATTAATTAATTACACCATATGTTCAGCCACACAAGTAATTGCGAATTGCCATCGCTCTCTCGTGCAAGATTCCATGTGTTTATCTCTCCACCCAACCCCTCCTCTCTCTCTCTCTCTCTCTCTCTCTCCCACGCGAATAAGGATTTAATCTCAGAAAGCAAAGAATCTCTCTGCCATAGCGCCCATGCATGGGTATTTCGCAAATGTCTGATTGTGTATCGGCCAATACAGCCATCATTGACAATTGCGCATGCGTACTCAGCTAGATAACATTGACATAATTATCAAATTGAATCTTTTTCCATAAATCGTTTACTATAATTTGTCTATACTATATATATTTGTTCTAATCTAAAACTTGTTCATGATATTCTACAAACGTACTTCAAGAACATACGCTCACGCATGCACGCTCTTATACGCGCAATGGCGCATCTATCTCCAGCAGCAACGCCAGAAACTTCTTAGGAGACTAAGGCTCCAATCCTCAGAGTGTTCTCAATATCCCTTTCATATCAGACATATTTTAATTAACACGTGCCGCCGGCCAACTCCTTAATGAGTTGCCATTTCTATCTATATTCGTTGTGGCAGGAAAATCCGCCTACACATTTCAAATACGCATTGATCTCTATTTAACCCCGTCACCACTCACTCTGGACAAAACTGCTTCTGTAGTCGTTTTCGGAAATATCCAATTACAGAACAAGATAAAATTTACATTGATAAAACATTTTTTTTCAAACTTCTTTTGGCTTGCAAATTGTCTTTTTCTATGGGAAAATTGAGATTTCCGTGAACAAATTTGAGAGTTAAGACCGTACGGACCTATAGGCCATTCATCCGCCCTCTGTTCCTGACACGAGTTACTTTCAAATTATCGTTCTGAAAATGTCGTAGTTATTACTGTAAATGATAATGCTGCTGCGTCCATAGCTAATGAAGATCAACTGCTGGTGCTTGGGTGATAGGGTGGGGTATGGATGGGGTTATGAGGAGAGAGAGAGAGAGAGAGAGAGAGAGAGAGAGAGAGAGAGAGAGAGAGAGAGAGAGAGAGAGGGAGGGAGGGAGGGAGAGAGGGAGGGAGGGAGGGAGGGAGGGAGGGAGGGAGGGAGAGAGAGAGAGTGAGAGAGGGAGGGAGGGAGGGAGGGAGGGAGAGAGAGTGAGAGAGAGAGGGAGGGAGGGAGGGAGAGAGAGTGAGAGAGAGAGAGAGAGAGAGAGCTAGTGGAAAAGTAATGGAATGGAATAAAGAAAACAATACAAAATAAAGATAGATAGACTGAAGGAATAAATGTCGGAATGCAATCAATGTAATTTCAGAAGAAATATCCTATATTTCAACATTGTATTCACCAGGAGACCGTGTGCCATGAATCTGTTCTCTGGTAGCGTGGAGTTTAGGAGAAAATGGCTGAATAGCCCTGACAACTTAGAAACAACGACGTCTGTAAGCTGATTATCATTATAGACATTAGACAGTGGTTTAGAAATATGTATTCACAAGAAAACTCAATCTCACTTATCTCATTCATTACGAAGCCGGCCAAAGCTGATCTTCACGAATGTCCAATTTGCAGGAGAAGATATGGCTGGATTTTTTGATAATTTACCACCGAAATGACTAGCCCGATAAACGAGAGGGTCATTCAAGTAGTACATTTTCAAAAACAGTCTTCTTTTGGTCTGTAAATAGACATTTAATAAACAAATTTTTTAATTTTCTTGACCAAATTTAGCCATTAATGGGTTGAAAGATCTTGGGCGCCTTGTATTCTCACAAAAGATGCAGCGAATAGCAAAATCGAAATTTCGATTTTCCTTCATCTGGCTTAGCGAGGATGGGAGGTTGTTTAGGTACAAATTAGTGACTTCAAGATAATATATGATGTAGGTGAACACAGGTTGAGGCAAACGTCAATCAAGTTCATTTAATAAGAATTTACTGTCTAGGCAAGGCAGCTATGCGTTCTTGAATGTCGATGCTCTCTTTCATAGTAAGTCAGTAATAGATGGGCGTAGATGAATAACTATGCGTTTCCTCCCCAAGTCCTTTATTATAAAAAATATCAAGGCAATGCACAAGTTGAACATATTTGAATTCAAATGTTTATGGCTATGTTTTCTATCCAAACATAGTTAATAGCTTTCGCAATTAGTCATATACAAAGTAAATATTTTAGATAGATATTTTAGATAGTAATGCCTATTAATCAATTCTGTTCAGTGCAATCAATAATCAAGAGCACATTGACAAAATAAGGTATCTTCTCGGTTAATCTATGCACACTCTCTCTCTCTCTCTCTCTCTCTCTCTCTCTCTCTCTCTCCCTCTCGCTCTCTCGCACGCAGGCATGCGTCTGTCTGTGTGCGTGCGTGTGCGCTTGCGCGTGTGTCATTGTGTCGGTAAGAGTATGTATATGTTATTTTGTAGCGATTATAAGATATTTTCCTCTTCACCACGCCAGTAGGTGTATCCTTCACCATCTTATAAACATGTACCCATTATTGTGCTAGCCGAACATGTCATTATAGAATTATTCACGCATGTCCCATCTTGAGTGCACCATCGTGGTTGCTCTCACGCGTGTGCACTCGTGTGAGCAGTAGTAAGGCTTCTGTCCTTGATGCATTCTCATGTGAGCAATACTAAGGTTGATGTCCTGGAAGAATCCTCATCTGACCATGTGTGAGGTATCTGTCCTGGAAGAACCCTCATCTGACCATGTGTGAGGTATCTGTCCTGGAAGAATCCTCATATGACCATGTGTGAGGTTTCTGTCCTGGAAGAATCCTCATCTGACCATGTGTGAGGTATCGGCCCTGGAAGAATCCTCATATGACCATCTGTGAGGTATCTGTCCTGGAAGAATCATCATCTGACCATGTGTGAGGTTTCTGTCCTGGAAGAATCCTCATATGACCATGTGTGAGGTATCTGTCCTGGAAGAATCCTCATCTGACCATGTGTGAGGTATCTGTCCTGGAAGAATCCACATCTGACCATGTGTAAGGTTTCTGTCCTGGAAGAATCCTCATCTGACCATGTGTGAGGTATCTATCCTGGAAGAATCCTCATCTGACCATCTGTGAGGTATCTGTCCTGGAAGAATCCTCATATGACCATCTGTGCGGTATCTGTCCTGGAAGAATCCTCATATGACCATCTGTGCGGTATCGGTCCTGGAAGAATCCTCATCTGACCATCTGTGAGGTATCTGTCCTGGAAGAATGCTCATCTGACCATCTGTGAGGTATCTGTCCTGGAAGAATCCTCATCTGACCATGTGTGAGGTATCTGTCCTGGAAGAATCCTCATCTGACCATGTGTGAGGTTTCTGTCCTGGAAGAATCCTCGTCTGACCATGTGTGAGGTTTCTGTCCCGGATTAATCCCCGTTTTACTCTGCTTATCAACCCCGTGAGAGAATGAGTTTTCACACAGATGCTATCGCATGTGCATCCTCACTAAAGCAGCTGTTCAACCCTTCACATGCTCTAGTTACCTTTCATACCGTACATATACAATCTGTAATAAGATAACAGCTTTGCCCATATGTGCGCCTGTTCCCAAACTGGAGGTTTGGGTGCATAGTTCCTTCCACATTTGCAACAGCAATAATGCTTATTTTATATATTGAAGCTAGTATCCAATAGGCTGCGTTTCAGCTGTTACATATGGACTCCAGTAAGCTCAATATCAACCATTCCAATTAATAGTCAGAAATACTTACTGTATATTCATATTTATGTTTTAATAACAACATAGTTATACGTTGGCGTACATGTACTAAGATATAAATGTCAAATATGAAACAAACAATGATTTTATTCTCAAAAAGTTGTAATCCATATTAATTATAGGTCTATGTATGTGATTAAATAATTAACGCATACTGTAAATTCACTACGCCACGTATGTTTTGTCTGAAAATCTGACTATTTAGAAAAAAATCAATCCAGATTGTAATTCAGATAATTAATTCGCCTTCATTTGACCTTTGTATCTCGAGAGAAGATCATGTTTGCAAGGAGAAGAGACGGGTGATGAGGCTGAAGCCAGGCTAGACAAACACAGCTACGGGGAAGCTCCGTGATGCTTTTGTTTACAATAACAGTCGATTGTTAATACTGGTGAATTAATCCACAATGAAATCAAATATCCTCCAAAGCCAGACATACATTCGTGATCATTGCTGACATGAAAATTCCCATTAATATTTTGATGATTATCTTAAGTGTATATATGTTAGTCTGCGCGCGAGTGTGTGTGCGTGTGTGCGTGCGCGCGCGCGTTTGTGTGCGCGCGTGCGTGCGCGCATGTGTGTATATATGTGTGCGCGCGAACGAGCGTGCATGCGAGTGTGTGTATGCGTCTCTTTGAAATATTTCAGTCAGTTCTGTCAGTAAATACATTGATGTATAAATCTGCTTGCGCGCGCCCGAGTGAGTCTGTGCGTATGAGTGATACGCATATGCACGTGCATATATACGTAGGCTAGATTGTTAGGAGCAGGTAGGACAATATAATGGTTTGCGCTTGTCCACTTTCCGATCTTGAGAGCTAGGATTAATTTGACAACATACTGGTATGCTTCATATATTCAAATAGTCTAATCATCTTAGGATCTCGTATAAATACGCAGTCCAGTTTATCCATCAATTATATAACGCCATAATCAACCACGTGACCTGCCACGTATGGCGGTGTCATACATGACGTAGATCCGTTTTTCATGAACGCCTTAATTGATGACGGACTAAGCGTTGTTGTACGAATTGCATGTCTTTACTATTTAATAAACATGCTGTTGAATATTTTTTTAAACTAATTTGCCTGGGCGCTGATGCTGTTGTATACATCAACAGCACACAGTCAAATTAGTTTGAAGATATTCCACAGCTTCCTTTTTAAGTTTTCTGGATATTGATGGTCCATGAGTTCAGAGATCGATCGATTCCAGCACGGGTGAAGTGTGTGTGAAGCTTAGCTAGAGATGGGCCGGGTCATAGCTAAAATGGATTAAACACACATTTATTAATTCTCCAATAATTTCCCATTATGCTCTTGGATGATCGTGTACGGTTCCAATAAGTCTAACTTAGATTTAAAGCTATATATACTGATAACGCAGGTTACTGAACCAGTGCTTAGCCAATACCGGCCCATATTGGCTCCGGTATTAGTCATGTACTGCCCCAGTAATCTGCATTATCTGGATGTGATTAACCACTCACATCATCGATCATGATTGCCATATTTGTTGACCCTGTTCGTTATTGATATTTGCAAATCACCATTCACGCACCAACACATTGTCTTCACCAGTTTCCTTCCGGATATTTATTGAAATATTAGGAAATGCAACACACGACCCTTGTAAAAATCATGTTGAATATTTGGCAAAACAATTTAACCAAAGACCCGCGATTCCTATATCCGCAGCAACTTCCAGACATTTTGTTTTCTAACATGTGCGCCAGTCTTCCGGTTTGGTTTCACGTGAAAATGGCATGTCGGGTAATGCAGTATGGAACCGGTGCTAATCATTCATGTGCCGTGCCATGGAGAAAGACTCCCAAATTTGTGGCTTGTGACTGATTATAGGATTGTGGTCATGATAAATCGGCGAGTTCTCAAGTTTCCATAGAAGCAGTTTGTTTCTTGCGCTCACACATACAGACGTTTCTAATCATTCTCTGTCATCGCTCTATCATCTCCTTATCTCGAACACCTCTCATTCCAATCTAAAAATAGAGCCCGTTGCTTCGTGCTGAGAATACGCGTCTAAGGTAATGACCGGCCATCTTATTACGTCATCACAACGACCAGACTGGTACGCAGACTCCACTTCGGAGACCGGACAGGCCGGGGCCAGTCTATCAGCGTCATGGATTGAAAATAGAACACTGTGGATTGCGTAGATCTTGGTATCAGCTTAACTGCTGTATCACTAGCTTGATACCCCTGTTTAAGACTATATGCTCGGCCTCAACGTGGCGCAGGGGTGTAACCCACTGGGTGTCAATCCAGACATTTGGAGGGGCTAACCAGAGCATTATGCACAACGCAAATGAATGACACTTGGAGATCGAATCAAACGAAATGGTGCTCGCCCTGTGAGGATCCGCCAGGCAGGTGCAGCGCCGTGCTCCGCGCCTCGAAGGAGCCCACCCTCAGCTACTGGAGGTCCCATCAACTCGTCTTGTGGAGCCAGGAGACGAGGATGGAGAGCTACTGGCAAACCGAAAAACCAACACATGTACAGGCTGTTCCACCTTACATCGCCCGCTTGTCCTTGTGGAGAAGCAGAACAGACCACAGAGCACATACTTCAATAAAAGCTGTATGGGCCTGTGGAAGAACTGCAGAAAACCACAGATTTCATCATGAGAACGGCTCTCCAAGTGTGATACCAGCGATCGAAAAGAAGAAGAAGACTAGCTTGATACAGGAATTAAAATCAACTCGATCTGCTTAGTAGTTCATGTGATATCAGCATCTACGCAAGGTCAACACATTCTCGTCCTCATTTTGTGCGCAACTCAATTTGAATTTTACGATAAAGCAAGCGGGACCAATTTACTGTTAATTATTCTACATACAGAACTATGAACTGTATATCACCAAGTTTTGGATGAAATACTAGTGGCCACTCAATACCCACGAGATTCGATTCCTTTCTTGATCTCGTATCGAAGGCGATCTCGCGTGAGACGAACTCTTTCATCTATTCCTTCGTTACCTTCCATGCTGTCTTTCTATCATGCTCTCTCCATATCAATATATCTGCTCCCCACCCCCATCCCCCGCCACTCACCCACCACCCACTCCAGTTGTCCTTCTCATTTCTACCTTTCTCTCATCCTTGTTTGATTACGTCCAAACACCACTACCCCCAACGCCACCCACCCTCCCACATCTCTCTCTCTTGGCCTCGGTCTCGGGTCTCTCTCTCTCTCTCTCTCTCCCTCCCTCCCTCTCTCCCTCCCTCCCTCCCTCCCTCCCTCCCCGATCTCTCGCCACACTCATATCTCTGTTAATATCTCTCAATAACACTCTCCCTCTTTTTCCATTTGGGATATATGCTGTATTACTCAATCATTGTGCGTCAAACCGCAATTAGGAACCCTGTCTTTAATACGGGAGATAACCATCAATCTGAGAATAGTTTTCCTGAATGCTTTTTCGTGTGACGAAGATAGTTCATGTCAGGCTCAAACTTATCGCTGAAAACCCATTTTACTGGGCTGATACTGGATCAGTATAGAGCTGTATTGGTCCAGAACCGGCATAGTAGCCTCTGTTACCCGTGATGGCATTCAAGGTATATATCATGTGTTGATTGCATTCGCCAATGGAATCAAAACATGATTTCTGGGAACGTTTCAACCTTCACATATTGGTGATGAGTTTCAAACATACATTTCTCACAGCCTGCAATTGACCTTTCCAGAGTAATGACGTCATATGACGTTATAATCAGCTAAGAGGCGTGTAGGATGACGTCATAATCATTACGTCATAGATAATTCTATATGGACCGTCTTTAACGCTTAATAGTCCGACGCGTTGTAAGAATTATATGTCTCTACTATTTAATAAACAAGCTGTTGAATATTTTGAAACTAATTTGACTGGGCGCTGTTGCTGCCTTAGGCAGCAACAGCGCCCAGTCAACTTAGTTTCAAAATGTTCAACAGTTTACCTGCATATTTTTTTGGAAATTGCTGGTTGGGAAATTTAGAGATCGATCGATCCCAACACGAGCGAGGTGTGGGTGGAGCTTAGCTAGAGATGGGCTGGGCATAGCTAAAAATGGAAAGGTTCATTGCGCATTTGTACAGTGTGGCACATGTGACGTGTAAGCGAATAAAAGTGTTCTGGTAAAACAGATAGACACTTGTCGCCAAATTTCATGCTACATTTCCCTTGAATTTCCGATCACGCAATTGTCAGGGATTTTGTTGTCAATGATATTCTTTCTATCCAAATCGTCGCCGTCTATCGTTCGCGCCCGCCACTGATCTGTTTGTGTCGGCTGCGATAACGATTCATTGCATTCAATCAGCAAGCAGACGATGCGGATTAACGTGGCCCTAACATCTCCTCTTTCCCTATCGTCTGCTCTGACAAAAAGCCGGACTCACACAGCATTACACGTCTCTAAATTTCCAAACTTCACCAGTTTCTAAAAACACCCGCAGGTTTATCCAGGGTCATTTCTTTTCAAATGATTCCAATTTCCTTCACGCTGACTCGATCTATGGATTTTATGATGTAGTCCGGTAATGTGTCAAACGTTTTGAAAGACGTTCACCGCGTGCACACCAGAAGAACGAACTGAGATGCCATGAACACGTCTAGGTTTCATGTGAAGTGTGTATTATGACAAGACCCCAGTTCATTGAGTGCAATTTAACACACGTTTTCCTGTTTTAAGATGTACTAGGTCATACCAATTTATGTTTTTGTTTTACAAATCCGCCTAACTTAATTTCTCCATATCTAGAAAAAAATAATGCTGGGATATTGCAATGGTCATGCCGCTAAAAATGGCTTTCCAATGGTCATGAGAAAAGTCAATTTGCTGGCCGAGAGAAGACTATTTTTGAAGATTTACCACTGGAATGAGTCAGCCATTCCCGATGTAAAATTTCAGAAATAGTCTTCTCTTGGCCTGCAAATGGGCACTCACTGAGAACACGTTTTGGATTTTCTTGATCAGTCTTGACAATGGACCTCTCCAGAGTAATGGCGTCATATGACGTCATAATCAGCTAAGCGGCGTATAGAATTACGTCATAATCATTACGTCATAAATGATTCCGTCTTTAACTCTTAAAAGTACGACACGTAGTAAGAATTGTATGTCTCTACTATTTAATAAACATGCGGTTGAATAATTGGAAACTATTTTGACTGGGCGCTGTTGCTGCCATAGGCAGCAACAGCACCCAGTCAAATTAGTTTCAAAATGTTAAACAGCTTACAAGCATAGTTTTCTGGGGAAACGATAGGCAGGGAGTTCAGAGATCGGTCGATCACAACACGAGCGAGGTGTGTGTGTGTGTGGGGGGTGGGGGGAGCTTAGCTAGAGCGGGGCGGGGTATAGCTAAAGATAGAAAGGTCCATAATTTAACATGATGGAAGGATTAATAGCCTAAAATAATAGCTTGGTATTGTGCGTAGCGAGCTACCGTGCGAGATGCAGATTTGGGGTGGGGTGGAGGAGGGGGTGTTGGGGGCAGACAGCAATGATTACATCAACTACGGTTCTATTAATACGTTTTGCATCACGTTACCTCCGAAGGCTAAAGATATCCATGTCAAATAATGTAATAATGTATGCTGTATTCAGCTACTGATGTAGCAAAGAAAAAACTGTGTTGCTTAGTAATATAAGTCTGAGAAAAGTACAGCGTGCATACCATCTAGGATCAATGCGTCAGAGATGGGAGTGTTCTGAAATCGTTAGATGTCATACGTTAAGTATAGCACTAGACCGTAAGATGTGGAGACAGACATGATATGTCCCAATACTAGAATATCGACTAACTAACAGTCAATGAACCCAATCTGGTGTCGTCTTCAAACCAGCGTCTAACGAGACAGAATGACCCAGTTAACTACCCATTTAATTCTATATACTAGGCGGTGTGATATTTAGCGAATAGAGCAAACATTCTCTGGGGATTTTGAGAGCGATGTTTGTAGAAGGTCGTTGACGTCTCGAACAGATATTTGCATCAAGGCTCCAAGTGCTCTCACTCAACCCTAAAAAAATAATGATACGGCCCTGATATTGCAGGTTACCGGGCCTTGATGCGCCAATACCGGGTCATACATTGGGCCAGTATTGGCCAAGTACCAGCCCAGTAACCTGGGTTAACAGAGCACTTATGTAATATTCTGAAAGCAATGTGATATATGTAATCAGCCACTGTACAAATGTTTCAATTAGGTATACGTCTGATTGGCCGGCGTGTTTGTTATTCGTGAGCGTTGTGGTTCCAGACATCGCTAGTTATATGGGAACTGGACGTCTGGAAACTAAATGTAAAGGCAATAGTCTGACTGGAGTGCCGGCCAAGAAACTGCACAAGACGAGATGGATTCTCGACCATGAAAACTCCTTTGGACACCCAGGTTAAAGCATCTGAACTGTAAAATTGGCATTTTCTTGGAACACGTTCATGGTGTTTTTATTCTCAACAAAGTATCTCGGTCAGTGTCAATAAATCGATGTAAGATGGGTTTATTGTTGTAGTAAAATAGAAAGCTAGATGTATCTGATAGCGATTCGTATGGTCTGGCTAATCGAACTTTATGGAGTTGGGCAGACATAGCTCAATGCTCCAACTTTATACAGCAGGGTTAGAATTTGTACCGCGCTAGTAAACCCTCAGACACGAATCTCTAGAGGGTCTGGCTTAGGAATATTTTCATCGATGTATACCGAATGATTCTGTCATAAACTTTGATCTAAGTTTATTTTTCTTTTGCATATAGACGGCACGGATCAAGTCACAAGTAGTTGTCAAATTAGTTACGTCGGCTGCGGGTGTGCGTGTACGTGTGTACGTGTGTACGTGTGTGCGTGTGTGCGTGTGTGCGTGTGTGCGTGTGTGCGTGTGTGCGTGGGTGTGTGCGTGGGTGGGTGGGTGGGTGTGTGTGGGTGTGGGTGTGTGTGTGTGTGTGTGTGTGTGTGTGTGTGTGGGTGTGTGTGTGTGTGTGTGTGTGTGTGTGTGTGTGTGTGTGTGTGTGTGTGTGTGTGTCCGTCCGTGCATGTGTTGTATAGATGTGCCCGTGTTTGGATGTTCGTATGTTTACATCAATACGGTTTTAGATGCGAGATCAAATGCAGTGGTAGCTGTCGTAGCAGGGTACAATGATAACATGACTCAGGGAACGCATAGTTTAAGACTAACTTTCTTAATTTTTCAAACTTTCCCAAATAAAGGTGTTTTATGTAGAAAGGTTTGTCACAATTCACCTTTCCAGAATATCCATCGATGATCTGACGTCATATGACGTCATACTCAGCCAAGCGGCGTGTAGGATGACGTCATAATCATTACGTCATGAATGATTCTGTTGTGCCCGTCTTTCTTAATACTCCGACACGTTGTACGAATTGTATGTCTCTACTATTCAATAAACATGCTTGTTGACTATTTTGAAACTAATTTGACTGGGCGCTCATACCCAACAATGGACTTTCGAATTTTCCAGTACGAATTATCGCCTATAATTCTCCTATTTTCCGACAGGACTAAATTTCTAGATTTCGGATAAACTGGCAAGGCCTTTGCAAAATCAGTATACCGTGACGACACGGTAGGTATTTTCATATAGACATAGGCAGCAACAGCACCAAGTCAAATTGGTTTCAAAATATTCAACAGCTTACCTGTATAGTTTTCTAGACATTGATAGTCAGTGAGTTCAGAGATCGATCGATCCCAACACGAGCAAGGTGTGGGTGGAGCTTAGCTAGAAATGGGCGGGGCATAGCTACAACTGGAAAGGTCCATTAACAACGTCTGTCTTAAAATTTACTCTCTGAATTATTTAAAGCGATGCTAATCTCATCTCAAATCTTGTATTGCACCGATAGATTATGGTTTATAGATTCCATATCTTCATATCCTGTCACATTCCCTGATCTGTATGCCAATTATTTGTTTTGTAATATCGAGTATATGTTGAACAGTGATCGATACCATTTTGTCTCCTCAAGCTATTGTGTGTGATGTCATGTCAGCTCAAATCATGTTCTTTATTATGTAATGCTCATCCAATTGAATATTTTGAAACTAATTTGACTGGATGCCGTTGCTGCCTATGGCAGCAACAACTTCCAATCAAATTGGTTTCAAAATATTCAACAGCTTACCTGTAGGATTGCTTTTATACCACATTGTCAAACTATAGCTGAAGCCTCAATGACTGAGCGTATATACCTAGGCAGACACACTAGGATTTTTCTGATTGGTTGAAAAGTAAATCATGACAGCCATCATAGGGTGTAGAAATCTACCAACATTTAACTACTAAGTCCTGAATATCTTTCCTTAGCGGCGACGATAAAAAGCTTAAAATTACCTGGATAGTTTATGACCGGCGTGTTAGATCACCTGAATAGCTATCAAGAGATGGGATTAGTTATCCTTTAAGTTAGTTTTAAAAAGTCCTATCTTTTAACCATATTCTCGAAAGCAGAGCAGTTTCTTCGAATGCCAGAGAATAGACCCTCTCAGAAATCATTGAAGTATTCACAACTGGGAGACAACACGTATTGGGCATGCGCATGACACTAGAACACCAGCTTGAATAGAGATTTCCAGTTTATCCATCAATCATAACCCGTCATAAACAACTACGTGACGTGTAGGATAACGCCATAATCAATGACGATATGAATGACGTAGAAAAGTTCATCCCGAACGCATAATTGATGACGGAATAAGCGTTGGTGTACGCGATTGTATGTCTTTACTATTTAATAAACATGCTGTAGAATATTTTGTATTTAGTTTCAAAATATTTAACAGGCTACCTGTATAGTTTTCTTGAAATTAAGATGGGAATTCAGATTTCGACGTGTTAAAATTGATTCTAACATCTATACAGATTGGACGGAGCGGAGGTGGTAATGGATGTGACTTAGCTAGAAATGGGCGGCGCTTAGATAGCAATGCACCCCCTATATAACAGGTGATCTCACAACGCGTTACTATTCCCCATCGGACCACCTGTTTTAAGGAACCGCCATATATGGCCCTAAAGGAAAGACGGCCCTCCATCCATAATAACCAGGCGGGGATTATAGGTGAAGCCGCCGGTACACGCATAGGCAGAACAAACATGAATCATTTGTTAGGGATATTCTATATTAATAGAGATTTATCGGCGATGCTGATTCTCGTTTCCTCTCGTAAATTATCGCGAGACAAACTACAAAATGAAACAATCACGAAGTGAAGCCGTAAATGCAACAACAATCGAGATATGTGCGTGTGGGGTGGGGGTGGGGTGGAGGGGGCTGTGTCGGTGTGAAAACAATGCAGAGCCAAAAAAACGAAGTTACACTCGGACAATACTAAGTCTTGGGATTTGACAATGTATGCGTCGCTATAGCAACCGGTAAAATATGATGTCCGTTTGATTGATTGTACCGTGTGTGTGACGCGGTAGGGTGTGCGAGGGGTGAGTAGAAGCTGCAGGGATATGATGTAGCCTTTGGAGGGATGTACAGAAGTATAAGAGGAAGAATTATTTGTTTTGCGTCATTCTTTCTGCTACTCATTTATAACTCCTGCCATTGGCCCAAGCCGGTGAAATGATTGATAGCTGGGCCATTTTTCATATTGCTTTGAGAGCTACTTTAGAACCAATTTTTTTTGTCTCTGATTCTACGATCGTAGACAATGCTAGAATAATCCTAGACATTAGCAAAGCAAGGACACATTACCTATTGTAGGAAACTCTGGTTAGAACGGACACTTTATGGGTCATAAAAAGTTAGTTATTGTATTGAACGAAATAAATCGTAACAGATGATGATTTCATTCAGTATAAATGAATATAATTTTTTTAGTTGTGAAGTTGAATTAGGGATAGCCGTACGTGTCTCCAATTCAATATTACAACGGAATAAATGTATTTCTTTATACTGAATGAAATCATCATATGATAAGATTTATTACGTGTCATTACATTGAGGCATAGCATTTAAGCCTCTAAAAGTATTCAATTTTAGCAATTTTATTTTCAAACATTCTGGTGTGAATATGCACCTTTAAAAGTGCAAATTCACACCAAAATGCTTGAAAATAAAATGGTTAAAATTGTATACTTTTAGAGACCTTAAAGGCTGTGCCTCGATGGAATGAAACGGTACAAATCTTAACATACGATGATTTCATTCCGTATAAATAACTTCCTATTTTTAGCCATGAATTTGAATTAGGGACTCGTGTCTCTAATTCAATTTCCCAACTTAAAAGATTATATTAATTTATGCATAATAAAATCATTATATGCCGTGATTTATTTCGTGTGAATGTGTACCTTTAATGGTAGGTTCGCTGAACTATTATAACGGACTACTAAGACCTTCGAATGTCGACAGCATTAGCCTCTTGTCCCGTCCTAGATTTAAATGCCTTCACACTGCACTGAAATGGCCCGGTCTTCGTCGTGGAAAGCCGTTCAACGATCCTTTCATGGTAATTTAGGTAAAGTAACCTGCTCGTTGACGTTGACTAACGATATAGTTTCCCCAGCTTGCTTATTATGGGATAGGAACGCAAAACCTGTTTACGTCTATAAAACTATTGAACCAACGCCACAGAATTACCGACAAATTTTCCGCCACTGCCGACCTTATGTTTTAGTTAGACTTTGAACATAGACCTATTGAGAAAACGCATTTAACTGCCTGACTTCCTTAAGCCACCACATAATAAATTCAATGGGCAATAACTCTGTACCTGCTGAATATTTTGAAAACAATCTGACTGAAAGTTGTTAAGCCACCAACAACTTTCAGTCAAATTGTTTTCAAAATATTCAGCATATCCAAAGATAAATTCCATGGAAAATATAGTCTGCAGAAATTCAGCAGAGAGACAGTTAATGAATCCATGCATGGCACGTGGTGAAAGTCTTGAAAACAAATCGATTGATAGTTGTTGCTACAACTAACTTTCAGCCATATTATTTTCAAAATAATCGACATGAGACTAACTATAAGCGACATCATGTTAATGTACCAAATGGAAGGTCTATCTGCCTGACAACGCGGGTTACTGGGAAGGTCCTGGGCCAATACAAGTAGCCTATTTAATTTAAATATTCGGACTCAATTTCAAGGCAATCACAGAGGACCGAGATTTAATTTTTTTTTATTTTCCAAATAATTTGACGCAAAAATTCCAATAAAGTAGACTAGTTCTTATCCAGAAACAAACGTGTCTGCAACCGTTAGAATGTTTAAAGTACACTCCAATTCCGAGTGTTGTGTCAGCCTCTACAGGCAAATGTAGAGAACCTTGCGCATAATTATGAATACATGCTGATAGAGTAGGTTACTGGGATGGTAATGAGCCAATATCGGGCCTTATTGGCCAGGTATTGGCCCAGTACTGGCCCACTACTCTGTGGTATCAGGTAAGTATTGGTGACCATTAATAAGAACAAGCACCCCTTGCACATACCTTAAAGAAGCTTTGGTAAATATGCAGACGTGACACGGTTAGACGTCCGTCAATCATGGCGAAGTATAATAACCCAACCCCATTACGCATAATGGTAAGAAACACATAACGTGTCTAATCAACTCGATTAAGTGCTGCGATGCGGTGCTTAGATAATGGCGCGGGAAAAAATCTCTTTAATCAGTATCTTTCTAACGAGCCCTAGAATAGTGACGCCATAGCACTCAAGTCGTGACGTCAGCATGTACAGTATTTCATAATGGAGAGAAAGACGGGATCTAAGGAAGGATTCTCGCTTAGGACCAGAAAAGGTGGCCAAAGAAGAAGGGCTGATTGCAGCTGCGGATGTTTTCAAAGTATATCATCAAAGGCATATCTCTTGATACGAGATCTGATTATTCGAAGACTAGTTCTTATCCTGAAACAAACGTGTCTGCAATTAAACAATCTCGCGCCGAACTTTATTAACATACAGCTAATCACAGGTCTCTAAACAAATCCATCAATTATACGTAGGTACACATAGTGCAATCTAACAAATGAGAATAATTTAGTAGTTGCTAGTTGTTCCACGATAGACGTTTCCGCGACATCGATATTCCGCGATCGCTATCTTTAAACAAAGGAATGAATTATTTTAAAGAGAATCTATGATATTCGTAGTCGAATCTACATTAGTATCTTTACCGGGAACCTAGCTATCACGTTACACGGTGGTCCTCTTACTACACGTACCATGGAATATATTTAAGATCTAGCTAGATCGTGGTTCTTTAAGAAAGGTGGTCGCAATGGACATTTCCAGTTTATGCATCAAGTCACAATCAACTACGTGGCGTGTAGGTTGACGTCATAATCAATGATTTCATGAATTACGTAGATAAGTTAGTCATGAACGCTTAACTGGTACCGGACTAAACGTTGTACGATTTGTATGTTTTTACTATTTAATAAACATGCTGCTGAGTATTTTGGAACTAATTTTACTGGGAGCGTTTGCTGTCATAGGCAGCAGCAACATCCTGTCAAATTAGTTTCAAAATATTAAACAGCTTACCTGTATAGTTTTCCGGAATTTGAAAGTCAATGAGTCCAGAGATCCATCGATCCCAATACGTAGCTTAGCTAGAGATGGGTGTGGCATGGCTAAAACTGGATTCCTTCATTGTCTTAAAGAATCACCGTCTCGTAGCCGAAAAGGTCACGTGTCCTCTAACGTGGATGGGACCGTATAGAAAATCTATTTTACAGGACAGGTTTACAGCTCCTTGTATCCATAGCTACCGCTATATTTGAGCAGTATTGATTCTGGGACGGATTTGTGTCCTGTATTTGCCTACGGTTGAATCCAAGCAGGGATTGAATCCCGCCATGAGTGGTGGTGAAGATGGGTGAGTGGGTGAGGTGGGCGGGGGTAGTTGCTGGGCCCACTATCAGATATGGGAGGTAAACATAACGCTAAATGATAAATAAACAAGACTCCCATCCGACCGATACCGAATATTAAGGTAAGCTTGCCCAATAAGATAACCTGCTTTTCGGGGACAAGATACGGCGGTTTTTGATAAGGTGTGGTTCTCAAACCACCAATCTTAAAGAAATGGTATCGTTTAGCCTCCAGAATCATTCGACATGCTCGTAACAAACGTGTATTAAAAGCGCATATGGTTTCAATGGCCGTATTTAATGTGGCTAAAGTGGTCTGTTTTGATAGACCTGATTGTTTTAGCTTCCATATCGACGCCGTCACACGAAGCTGAACTCTTCGAGTTGGTGTCAACCGCCTGTCGTTGCCAGCTAGCGTTGCCTCTTAGCAATGCTAATTTCATGGTGCCATCGCAGACCAAATATTGACGCTCCACTTCGTGGTGTTAAAATTTCGTTAAAATTGCCTTATCCAATTAGTCGTGTCGATGGTGAAGGGCACAAGAAGCGTGCGCAAAAGATATCCATCCGGCTGAGGATGGCTAAATAGTGTAACGCAAAAGATTACACGATCTTATGTACACGACGAGTGTTCGCTGGCGCGTGCGTGCTTGTGAATTAGTGCGCGCGTGCGTGTGTACGCAGGTACGTGAGTGCGTAGGTGTGTGCTTGCGTGTGTGCGTGCGTGAGTCTGAGTGCTTGTGCGTGTGAATTAGTGCGTGCGTGCATGTGTGCGTGCGTGCGCGCGTGCGTGCGTGCGCACGTGCGTGTGTTTATGTGTTACTTTAAATAATTAAAGAGTTGTCAAGCTACCCGTGACGTCAGCATTGAATACAGGCGTATATTTGGCCGCCTAAACGTTAGTGTTAAGAATCTATCTTTAGTGACTACTGATTTGTTTTAATTTGTATTTTATTAGGAATTTTATCATGTCACCCTTCTGGCGCATTACCTAAAAACCCCATCCTGTCTCCGAAGATCATGTAAGGGTAGCTAAGGAAATCCGTCTTATATATCTGACTATCTGCCAAGGGTATGTCGTTTCGCGTGTCAAAAGCGTGTCTACATTTCGTCTCTTTTGACATGCGAAAGCAACATATTCTTGGCAATTCGTCAGATATATATATATGTTAGCTTAGGAATGCTGTCATTCTCCGAATAGATTCGTCTAAAAAAGCAAACAGTTTCACAAATAGATACGAATTGTATGTTATAGTCCATATAGTCGTAGTCATTTTTGTCAGGTCGATATCGGTGTTTACACCTTATCGTTTGCATTTTGCGACTGTTTGTGTGTGGAGATTTCAGCTCCAATCTCGGTAAACTCAGCAATGCGGACAACTATTCACGACTTGGCTAATGCATGTGGTCGTACGAATAGAACACGCGCAAAAGCAATGGAAATGCACTGGTTGCATTCCTTAGTTCCAATTGGCTCTGCCCTAAATATGGCTTCCAAACACCCATTCCGCCACCGGACAACGTGGACATGATACATTGCTGATCACAAAGCCCCAACGGGTTCTAGGGTTATAGCAGGAATAGTCAACCAATTCACCTTGCCAGAGTATCCATCGATGATTTGACGTCATATGACGTAATAATAAGCGAAGTGGCGTGTAGGATGACGTCATAATCATTGCGTCATAAATGATTCTATTAGGCCCGTCTTTAACTCGTGATAGTCCGACACGTTGTAAGAATTGTATGTCTCTACTATTTAATAAACATGCTGTTGAATATTTTGAAACAAATTTGACTGGGCGCTGTTTCTGCCATAGGCAGCAACAGCACCCAGTCAAATTAGTTTCAAAATATTCAACAGCTTACCTGTAGGCCTATATTTTTCTGGAAATTGATAGCCAGGGATTTCAGAGGTCGATCGATCCCAACACGAGCGTGGGTGGAGCTTAGCTAGAGATGAGCGGGGCATAGCTAAAAAAAGGAAAGGTCTATTAGACTGCATACATACTATGTACAAGCGATAATAAAGCCCCTACTTCAGAATGCTCATTCCTAGGGAGGTGCATACCTTAATTCAAATCACAAGCCAGTCCTTACACGCCTTCAGATGAATCACATTTACCTAATGTACAAGCACTATACAAGAGGGTAGACTAACCTACAACCTACCCACGCTCATCAGCGACACCGACACTAAAATGGCATACAAAAAGGCCATCGGGAAGCAGATATCTGACATCAGCTTCAGCTCCGAGCCAAGCGAAAGACTAACCAAACACCCAAATGAATGGGATCATCAGCTACTAGTACAATAGCAGTTCTCAGAAACAACCACCGAACTATGTATACTGATGCCCCTGTAGTAGTAAAACTATCAATAGAGCAGAAAGTGTTACGGTTGGGCATCTTTCAAAGTCGCCAAATTGAATGGCGCACCAAACTACGCCTGGAGCGCAATAACATGCTGTGCCACATCACCGAGCAATTAAAAGATTATGCTACTCGACACGCAGACTTCCTAGCAGATGAAATCACTGCCACGGACGACTGTCACAAAACGTTTCAGGCAGCCCCAGCCCTAAGAGTTACTTACTGCACACAACCACTATTTATACATGACTGTGAAGGTCACTTTATCATGTAATCAACTACACTGATAATGCAATTCGAGAATGGGTCAAAGAACAGTTCACTGACCACTATGGTGAGCTCTTGCATCCGTTTTCATGTGACACCAAGCCATTACTACCACCAACTAAATCAGTGGAAGTTGAGAAGGCACTCAAAACCCTGAAGAATTGATCTGCATCAGGACCAGATAGCATGTGCAATGAACTATTCAAATACGCAAGTGCCATTACAACAAAACCGCCACCAGCCAATCTGAAGCCCATTGTGCTCATCAACAGCATATGGACAGCCCTATCCAATGCTACTCTATGTCGCTTCCAAGGCAAGATCGATGACGTCACTGGCTCATGTCAAAGTAGCTTTAAACGTGGGCACAGCTGCGCAGACATTGCATAGGTTCAACGCATGCGTCTGTCAGTAGTCATCACCACGCACTGGGATTTACATAAAAGGGGCATTAATATGCCAGGAGCCTACGATACAATTAAACGTTCAAGGTTCCTAGGTATACTACGACAGGCCAGTTACAATGAAGATGAACTGCCTGCGATTAGTGAGACTATTATTTGCTGAGAGTACGAGTCTGCATGAAACATCAATCGGCATCCCACAGGGAGGTGGTCTATTCCCTGTGCTTTCCAGCTGTTACCTTGCTGCTGCATTGAAATCTGTGGGGGGGGGGGGGAATTCGGCACGACCAAAACCCCAGTGTCCACACTGGGTATGCCTCTAGAAATGGCATGTGCAGACAATGTGGACTTCATAGGCGAGGTAAATAAACCCCTTCACGAAGTACTCCCAATAGCTGCAAACAAACTGAAAAGTGCGAATCTCTTTAGGAATCAATCCAAATCCGAGTTCACCCACCTACACCTATCTACAAAGCAGAAAACTAAAGAAAATAACGATCCAATTGGACCAGCAATGGCCAGACAGCATAATTTCGAACGATGCACTATACAAGATGTGCAATACCTCGCCTCACTGCTATCTGTAAAAGTCGCCCAGCAAGGATGGTCCATGTTTGTACATGCGCTAAGGATGACATACGACACATAATCACAGAGAGCTTTGGAATTCGCCCTAATGGAAGCCAGAAAATATAAAACCAGGAGAGGATGTCATTGCATAAATCTGTGAAGCGCGTTGCGAGGTGACCTCAAGAACGGAGAACTGGGTACACTCAGATCAAGAATGGGCATGAGGAAGCTAAAGATTTTGGCTGAGGACAAGACACAGTGGTCAAAAGCGAAGAAGGACTGATTGCAGCTGTATGATGTTCCTATTATAACTACAACTGTAGAATACAGTAATCATGCATTATACATAATGTATGCTTAATCATGTAATCAACCACACTGATAACGCGTATTACTGGGCCGGTATTGGACTAATAGCCGGCCATAGTGGCCCGGTATTAGCCCAGTATTGGCCCAGATGCCTGCATCACGAGGGTGGGGCACACATTAGTAACGAATTATAGTTTTAAATCATTTCTTCCAATATTTCCCTGATCAAATCTAATCCCTTATCCAGTACCCAACGAAGAATGAAAATACAATTTATTGTGAGGTTCACTTGGTGTATTGATTATACCCTGTCTACAGCTATCGGCTTTTCGGAAGCTTTTCTTGAGACGCCATTTTGTAATTGTTCTGAATGATAGATCGTTCTGTCTGTCTCCCACATCGACTGGTCTCCTTTGCTTGATTACGACAGCACAATAAGGACTAACTATTCGTGCATTGAAATTCAACTAGTCGTTTTTTATTTAGGAAATATCGTCAGTGTGTCGCTCGTGAACACACGTGTCATGC
>CM067359.1:62626005-62736005 GCA_034401795.1 Chaetoderma sp. LZ-2023a
GCATGACACGTGTGTTAAGTTTCCGCTTCCGTGGACGGTGTTTTGAAAATCTGGTGAGGCGGATACCCACGCTCCAGGCGTAATGAATTTCACAAATATTCCTTTAAGTAGGTTTTGCGCGGTTCGTATGCAGCATGGAAGGAGATGCTGTCTTGGTGAAATAGCTTACCCTTCTTATTTTGACACTGGGAATAAATTTGGAAATTTGTTTTTCATGAACAATTTCAAAACACGTTTGATGTACTAATTAACATTAAACAGGCTATCGCTGATAGCTCTAGAGATTTAATATATGGAACGATGTCCATAAAACTCTTCCAGTAGGGCAATACTATCATTTTAACATTAATTCTTATATATAGACTACTCAATATCTAAGAAAATGCTAATTATAAATTCCACAAATATAGCAAATGAAAAAAAAGCCCACGGTCCAAATTATATCCATTTAGCAGAGAAACCAGAGTATCTGCTAATTAGTGGTTGCTTGCGATTCATCGCGTTTCTTGCGTAAAGAAAAAATAGTATTGCGCAGCTTATTTGTTAGATGACATGATAACAAATTTTGCGATTTCTGTTCTGCCGGCGTGTATCTTTTTAAAGTTTTTGAGAGCCGATCGTCGTGACGCTAGTATTTTGTCTGTCACCTGGGGTTGTCTAGACATATTGAAGCTATTCTGAGTTCTTTCTTTGTGGATTGTTTCGTAAACATAATGCTTCCCTAAATTGACAAACTCATCCGCTCACAAGAGCTTCCGGAAAAACATCAAATAATAACAAATATACGTGACGAGGCCGGAAATGTGTGTATAGAAATTAGCATGTATTACATCAGGACGGTTATACTACAGCAAAAATATGGAAATTTATATGTACTTTAATTTTCGCATTGCGATTAATGAATCTAATAGGCCTCTTTCTCATTGCCTGATCCTGTTTAAAGGATAACTAATCTGAACTCTTGATAGCTATTCAGGTGATCTAATATGGCAGTCATAAACTAAGCAGGTAATGTTACTCTTCATCATGCCGCTAAAGAAAGATAGTCAGGCTTTACTAGCTAAATGTTAGTACATTTCTACAGCCTATGGTGGCTGTCATGATTTACTTTTCAACCAATCAGAAAAATCCTAGCGTGCCTGCCTCTGGATATAGCTCAGCCATAGAGGCGGCAGCTATAGTTTGGCAGTGTGGTATAAAAGCAATCGTACAGGTAGGCGGTTGAATATTTTGAAACTAATTTGACTGGAAGTTGTTGCTGCCATAGGCAGCAACAACTTCCAGTCAAATTGGTTTCAAAATATTCAACGAGATGAATATTACATAATAACGAATGTAATGCATTGGCACTTACATGACATCACACACTATCGTTTGAGGAGACAAAATGGTGGCGATCACGGTTCAACATTTACGCGATATTACAAAGCAGATAATTGTGACACAGAAGTGGGAATGTGACAGGATGTAAATTATATGGAATCTATAAACCATAATCTATCGGTGCAGTATAACATTTAAGATGAGATTAGCATCGCTTTAACCGTTTCATGTACTATGTAGGTTAATATATAGCCGATATATCGGTTTGCATTCACACTGGTGGAAGATAGTCCTGGACTGGACGGTAGTGCTACCTGATGGAGGGCGAGATAAAATGAT
The DNA here is from genome assembly GCA_034401795.1 of Chaetoderma sp. LZ-2023a. NCBI lineage: Eukaryota > Metazoa > Mollusca > Caudofoveata > Chaetodermatida > Chaetodermatidae > Chaetoderma > Chaetoderma sp. LZ-2023a. The sequence goes on from CM067359.1 coordinate 62,627,668, forward strand.
GACCGTAGCGCTACCTGGAGGACAGTGAGAGAAACTGCTGACGGTAACGATACCTGAAACATTTTGAGCGAATAGGTTGCGTTATGAGTTAATCAGGAATAACGCCATACTTCAGCATGCCGTTATTCCTGATTAAGTCTATAGTAAGAGCACGGCCTTATTGTCTATCAATAATAGTCAAGTCCTGTCTATACCATGGCATCTAGCGCGAAACTGGCAAGTTTGACAACATCTTCAAATTAGCCATGTCTAGTTGTGGTTTCAATAACGGACTCTGATTTTACAAAAGCATCCACCTAGATAAAATATACCCTCGGTTGTTTTCACATAGCTGTTCCACTTCCTCGCGCACAGCGTCAGACACGGCCTTCAGCTCTTCTTCATCCTAATCCCACCCTGATCTCGGGAAACTGCAAACCAGCTATTTATTTGTGAGTGTTGCCTTGATAACACTGCTTAGTAGGTGGAACATGTACTTGTCATAGTATTTTCATGTGCCTTTTCATGCTCTGAATTTATGGACGGTGTATAATCGTAATAACGTGTGTCTTTTTTCCTCAGACTCGTCTTCATAATGTATTCCATCTCCCCCATGAAAAGTTCCGTGTTACACCCACTAAGCAACGCAACACTCACACCTTGCTAGCCTACTAAATCCAACTGCCCAGTACCTGCAAATAAATATGTGGGCTAACATAATTTAGAGATATGATAGTGGCACACTACGTTTTGTGTCCGTAGTAGCAGAAACAGCGTACAGCTACAATCAGTCCTTCTTCGACTTTGATTACTGTGTCTTGTTTTCGGCCAATATTCTTAGTTCCTCACGTTCATTCTTGACCTACGTGTACAGAATACTGTTTTCTTGAGGCCGAATCGTGTTTTCGTGAGGTCGCTTCGGAGCACACTTCACACATTTATGTAATGTCATCCTGGATTTGTATTTACTGACTCCCAGTGGGCTTGTTAAGTGATGACGTATTTCCGGGTTCAGCTCAATTGTTAAATACACAAAACAATGCTTTTGCTTAACAACAAATGATGACGTCATAAACACGTACATATGACGTAATAAAGTAAAATACACACTTCCGGGTTGCGAATCACGTGCAGTGACGTTATACTTAACAAGCCCATAGAGATGTTAACCAACACAATTTGAGGTCTCTTTCACACGTTCTTTATTCTGTACAATGTTAAGCTGCGATTTCCATAATGGACATTTCCATTTTTAGCTATGCCCCGCCCATCTCTATGTCAGCTCCACCCATACCTCGTTCGTGTTGGGATCGATCGATCACTGAACTTCCTGACTATCAATTTCCAGAAAACTATACAGGTAACTGTCGAACATTTTGAGACTAATTTGACTGGGTGCGGTATCCTAGTCTATATGAATGGGAATTAGCCTATATTCGAAAATTTCTTATCCCACACGCCTATATTGAGTAATCTATCACACATACCAGACACAGAACAGTGTCTCACCACAAGATTCACGAATGGATTGACAACTCCTAGATCCACAAATGCGGGGGTGCGAAATTTGGGAATCCAGCACATTCCTAACGATACTGATCAAGATTCTGCCCACCCACCCACCCACCACCCACCCACCCCACCCCACCCCACCCACACCCACACCCACCCCACCCCACCCCCGCCAAGTCTTCCTAGAACGTGATGGGTGTCAATGTAAATCAGGTTGCAATGACATGCATTGTAAATGCAGGTTTCAAGGCCTTGAATGTACAATGGCAATTCCACTTACCGGTACATGTGCTGGTCAATATATACTAGGAACTACGGGAATCACATACTATGGAGGTTTAAAGGTATGCATGGAGCTGTAAAGGTATGCATGTAGGGTTGCACCTCATGAATATGAACATTGGGACGAGCTTGGTGCAAGAGGTTATAGCAGTATCAAATTTGCTTATTTACCGGAAACCATTTGATTGTAAACTTGAATAGCATATTTCTACTCATTCTATCGGTATTTTAAGGTGTTCATTCGAAGCTCTTGTAGAAATTGTCGCGCAGACTTCGTTATCATGGGTAGATTGTTAATTGCAATGAATCCTTACAAAATAAGTACATGGTCTGGAGTAGGGAGTACCCCATGTGGGGCTTCAACCACTTACTCTAGTAGTTTACAATTGTTCCTAATGAAGAAAACTTGAAAAATAAATCAAATTTACGGAAATAATATATCTTAGATTATGTTAGCTCAGCAATGTGTTAGTAGGTGGCCGCATTGATATAGATTCCCACAGCACGGATAGAGACATTTACACAACTATAGCTTCATCTGAAGGATCATTCTAAACAACCCTGACGAGGAGATAAAATCTATGCAAACAGAATAACTGTTGACCAAGATGTCCATATGAAAGGTTCGGGTAGAGGCACACACACCCATAAATTCTACCTAGGAAAACCAAGTTCCAGCCACTATAGAACATGCTCTTGAGTAGCGAGTACCCGCTTTGGCGATACATTGTTACCATTGCAATTTGTCCTCGTCGAAGGGTATTTTACCCGTGCTAAACAGTGCTTTTGACCTTGAAATACGTGGAGAAAAACATGTTCTAACGTACATTATACAATTATATCCTTGGTTCCCCGCCCACCCCTAGCTCACCTCTTGCTAAGCCCCATCCACACTTCGCTCGTGTTGGGATCGATAGCTCCCTGAACACCCTGACGATCAATTTCCAGAAAACTATACAGGTAAGGTGTTGACTCTCTTGAAACAAATTTGACTGGGCGCTCTTGCTGCCAATGGCTGCAGCAGCTCCCAACAAATTAGTTTCAAAATATTCAACAGAATGTATAGTAAATACATAGAATTCGTTCATAAGAAAACATGTTTACCACATATATAATATTAAATCTTTTACATATCATGAGATAAACTAGTCAGAACAAAAATACGGTTGCTATAGCAATCCTTTCTTGGTTAGGCAATTTTTTCCTTAAATTGAATGTGCACCAACAGTCCACCGGGAATTGAAAAGCACCGGCGACATTTCAGTACAGTGTCTTACACTATTAAGTAGAGTCTGGTGAAGGGCTATATTGCCATACAGAATAATATTGCGAATTCACGACCAATTATAACGCGATCCAGGATTATTGTTATTCTAGGTCAGTTTTTCCACAAAAACTGAAGTGGAACCAAGAATGATTTGGTATATCTCAGAACAAGCTTATCAGATTTGTTCGAATGATCTATAAAGAGGATTTGCTGTTGCGCCTATATATTTATTACAGTGGTCTTGTGTTGCGTGTTCGATAAATCGTTTCCAATCATCAAGGAAGCGTCTAGTCGTTGGGATATTACACGATCTGTAGAGCTTCTACCCTGTTGACAATGTCAACGTCGCTGATTCCACATCATCAATATATCTTTCCAGTTTATCCATCAATCATATGACGTCATAATCAACTACGTGACGCACAGCATGACGTCATAACCAAGGACGCCATTAATGACGTAGATAAGTTTAACACGACCGCTTAATTGATGACGGCGGACTTTGCGTTGTTGTTGTTTGAATTGTATGGCTTTACTATTTAATAAACATGCTGTTAAATATTTTGAAGCCAATGGGCAACAACAGCACCTAGTCAAATTATTTTCTAAATATTCAACACCTTACCTGCACAGTTTTCTAGAAATTGATATGCGAGGCCGTTCAGGGATCGATTGATCCTAACACGGCGAAGTTTGGGTGGAGCCTGACTAAAGATGGGCGAGGCATAGCAAAAACTGTATTCCTCCATTGCCGACCTGACTTACAGAGGGAAATCTTGTTTGGAGATTAAAATCTATGTTCATCTACACTTACTGCGGTTATAATTACGATTATTTTTCCTGCGAATAGACCCCCAGGAATTCCTTGTAATGTGACATTCTTCTCATTAGAGAGATGATAGTGTCTAAAGATAATATTCCACAATATTTTGGAATTCGGCTAGAGGATATCCCAAAAGATGGTCTCAGAACGGTATGTGGAATGACACGTAGTGCGAGCACTGAAGACCTGTACTTAGAACAGGCATCGAAACCTTGTCAAGCAGACGTGAATTTCATAGATTATCTATGCTATTTAAAATTATTAACGGGATGACCTGTGAGGTTCTGGTCAACCATCTTCCCACACTATCCCAAGCACGAAATCCTTACAATATCCGTCATCCAAATTTCTTCACTCCATTCCGCTGCCGTACTGAGCTCTTCTATGGATCCTTTTTCCCAGCAACGATCCGCCCCTGGAATATGCTTCCTGTGCCGGTGAGAGATTCTGTCACTCTTCTAGAATTTAAAAGCAAACTCAAGGCTATGTCACCCATACGACAACCCCCTGAGTGGTATTACGTAGGCCCGAGGTTTGCCAACATAATGCTATGCAGGCTCCGAAATGGTTGTAGTTCTTTAAACCGACATCTATTTGACAACTTTCTGTCGGAAGCTTCCAGTTGTTCTTGTGGGCACAATGATGAATCGACAAACCAATACCTCTTACATTGTGCCCTTTTTAACGAGCAGAGTCGTTTTCCAAAATCAGCTTGCCTTGAACGATATTTCCCTTGCTAATCTTACGGTCAACCAGCTTCTATACGGGACTTACACTGCCAACTTGGAAATGAATAAACTGATCTGTAATACGGTATGTCAATACATAATTAACACCAACCGCTTTCAGTAGCTTCCCTTTCGCGAACTTATAGTTTAAGGGGTAAACGGACAGCAGCCCAACATGTACAGGTCGGGGCGAAGGCAGCACCTAGAGCTCACCTCTGCTATTCTTCCATTTGATCTTATTCCTCGCTCTCTCTATCTCTCACCCTCTCCCCCCCCCCTTTCCTCCTCCTCTCTCTCTCTCTATCTCGGTCTTTCTTCCTACTCTCCCCCACCTCACACTCAACATCCACACACTTATGCACACCAATAGACTACAATTAATTAAACTATTATGATTTGCCGCCATTTTGTTGTAAAAAAGTTTTGAATAATCTGTTTGTATATGGGAGACACGGGCATAAGACTCTACGTCTTATCGTGCTTCCATCTGAACAAAATAAATCACGTTTAAACCAAAGACTCTATCGGCGTGTAAACTGTCCTCTGTCCTTATGCCGTCAGAAACACATTTCTAAGTACTATACCGTCGTTTGGATTCTACCCACGATCGATGATTTAAAAATTGAACATATCTCATACTAGTCGTCCTCCCTAAATGGTAGCGCAATACTGCTAGATATACGAATCAAATTTAACGAGGTCCTTTATTTTATTATAGAAACGTTGCCTACAAAGACACACATATGTCAGTTGCTTCTTGAATTAGTTTCGTCGACAAATGAAATGTTTACTGTTTACGTGTTCTGCCTCGAAGGTCCTGTTCTCTGTAGAAGCTAAAATAGTATCATATGATTGTGTTTAGACCTATAATCTATTAGCAATAAATTTACCATCTCCGGTTGTAGCACCGGTTACCGTAACCATAATTTGCCATGCCCATCAAAAATATTGCATTGCGTAGATAGTCGCTCTGATATACATACTGTCGGCTTGGATCTCAAAGACGAATATGGCATTCTATAATCGGACACAGACTTTAAAAGTTTTTTGTAAACAAGACATAAATTTGTAAATAACTAACGTACTAAAGTCAGCAAATATGACAAAAATATACACATTCTGGGACGATAACCATCGTAATCCTTTTGAACACCGCATTACAAAAATCTCAATTTCAGGGGAACCATACATATAAGCTGTCGGATATTTTGAAGCTCCAAGTCAAATTATCTTCAAAATATCTACTAGGGTAATTCTTGCATCGTAGATAATTCTTTGCACGTGTCCTTCCTGTATCAAAGCATATACCATATACCGGTGCATTGGAAGCAGATTTCTGGCAACTCTGAAATTCACATTGTGAGACCAGTATCTCAGATTCAGTACATGTGTACAGGTAAGCCGTTAAATTATTTGAATGTGACTTAAATAGAACCTATTTGTGTCATGTCCAGCACCATTTCCCAGCCAACTTAGCTTCAAAATATACGTTTGATTTTTCATTTATGGCTGGTCGAGTTTAAAGAGTTAAAACACGTTGGACCAGTGACATCAAGCACACCAAATTCCTTACAATTTATACCATTTCCTGTTGAAGTCAATTTGGCTCGGATCTTCTTTGCCAATAACAACAACAGATTCCATTCATGTTAGTTTTTGGTGGAGCCAATACAGAATGTGATATGCATAGCAATATATATCCGGAGATGTCATATGATATCATTCGTTAGTGTGCATCTATACATTCATAGACTTCACAAGAATTGTTTTGTCTATTACGCAAGATTCTTTGAATAAATAAAGAAAATCGCCTTTGGCAGTAATTAACTTGGCCTCCTGTTTCTGATAACATTTCCCGTTTCAGACAATTTCTATAAATTTGTTATGAGTCAACCCAACATGAGATTAAGTGGTTTCATTCTGAATGCCTTCTAAATAAGCAAATGGGCTGTGTGATACGACACCTGTAGAACGTCTTAATAATTATGTCTGACTGTAGTTACTTGACTTTTCATCATATCGTACTCAAAGTAAGTAACATCCCAGCAGGCACATGACGTTGTTTCAGCGTTGAATCCACCGTCATGTGCCTTCTGGGATGGCTTAGTGGGCTGGTAGTGGGCCAGTAGCGAACCAATGTGGTCCTGTATTGCTCAAGTACCGGTCCAGTAAATGATGGTACTAGAGGAGTTGCTTGCTATCTATATACGATCCAACAGTAGGTGGAATGACTTTGTTTGATACACAACCACTTATGTGTCTACTACAAAAATATTTCGAACTTGATGACATAAACATACCACTAGTCAAATATAATGACATTATTTCCTTATATTCTACGTCTCGATATCGCAAAATAGGAGACGCCGTATTCTGTAAGCAAACTGTTGATATCACGACAAATACACGTGTGTCTCCAGTCGAGTGACTTATTTACAATATAATTTTTACTACTTTCAGTCTATCTTCTTGTAGGCGATGCTTACCACGCACCATGATCATGGTCTTTAATAAGCTTTTTGAGAATATGGTGACGGCGACCAGCAGTGAAATTCCCGTCCAGGTTAGTATATGTTATCGCGTTGGTAATCTTCCGTTTTACTGATATATCCACATTATCACCAACCATAATAATGCGCTTGTTAAAGTAAAATTAAAAACCTTTTTCTAATCTATTTGACTACATTCATGATGACAAGCTAAGTGGTCGACTATGATTGCTAAAAGACACCGATTGACAATGACGATGGTGACCATCTGACAACAGTAACAATCAGAAACACCAACAGCACGACGATGACAGCTACGACGACGACGACGACGACGACGACGACGACGACGGGGACGACGACGACGACGACGACGACAACAGTTACGACGACGACGACGACGACGACGACGACGATGATGATGAAAAAAACTATGAAATCCTCACCTCATCATGCCCGAGGTCATCATATAGGAACTCATCATGGTCATTTTGGTGGACCTGTTGATGTCTGTGCCACTTGTTGCGAACTAACGTCTTGAAAAGCAAACACAGACTGCTAAAGAACAGTCGAGCCCACTCCAGTCTTCAAAGACTGAATGATGACAGTATGAATTATAATCTCTTTTTATACTCGCGCTCCTTAACAATATTTAAATATATATCAGCGGATGTTGTCCTGCTGGCTCTTGTTAGCGCTGCCTGTGAAACAATTACATACCTATGCCTGACATTTACCGTGTCTCGAAATCTGGATCAAAAAAGAATTCTCGGTAAGCCGAACTGAAGAATATTGGCCTGACTAAATAAAGCCTTGGGCGAGGATAACAAGAAACCGCTATCTCTTGAATGATGGAAGAAAAAGAAGTGAGTGAGTCGTGGATACATTATCAAGATCAGTAGTAATATAAAATCTTCAGGAATCTCCAGGAAATTTTTCTCAAAGAGATAGAACAATGGCGAACCAGAAACAAGCGTGGGACGGGCCAACCTACGTCCAACATTTCAATCACACAAACAACCAGGCTATTATGATTATCTTTCTCTATTTAGCTCTGCACATTTCACAGTCGCTTTGCGGTTACAATTTTCAAAGGAGATTCGAGTAGTTAAATACCTCTGTTGAATGATTTAGAAAGACGTGACAGCTTTCGACGACAATGACTTTCAGTAGTCATACTAATAGCGCAATCAACAGGTGTTAAATTAGAGGATTGCACACCCAGGTGAAAATGTCATCCGCATGTGGGCAGCTTAGAATGGGTTGATTCAAATGCTCATCCTTTGCTCACGAGTATGATTAAATATCTATTTCTTTCACATCAAATTGATTCCCAGACGAAAGAAACCACCATGACGCAGCGCAGTGTCATCCGGAGGCCTAGATCCTGATAATTACATAGTCACGTGACATGAACTACATAGGGTTTTATTGATTTCAGGCAAGATTCGTTAAAAAGATAAACAGAAAATATGGTAAAACAAAAAATACACATTCATTCATTTATTTATTTATTTATTCATTTTCTCTCGTGTTCACGGATTGGAGGTATGTATATCGGCATGGATGACAGCTCCTTAATAAGGAAGAACATTTCTGTTAACGTAAATCCTAAATCAAATATGCGAGAAAGAACTTAGATAAAGAAGAAATTTAATTAATCTGGTAGATATAGACAATAGACTGCGGGGAATCGATTACATGATGCACTTAACAGGCGATGGAGAGGGTGAGGGAAAGAGACTGAGGGAGAGAGATAGAGAGCGGGAGGGAGAGAGAGAGAGAGAGAGAGAGAGAAAGAAAGAAAGAAAGAAAGAAAGAGAGAGCGAGAGAGAGAGAGAGAGAGCGAGAAGGGTGCTGGTAAGAGTGATGGGGAGATAGGTGAGCGAAAGCATTGCTATGGACAAACATCGGGTTAGATGGGCAGGCAACTAAGCAGATAGGCAATGTGAACGTCATGTTTGCCGACATCTATAGTCATAATATGTAACTGATTGCAACAATCCGGACAACCGCGTTCAATTAGCTCATATACTAGTAACATTCAAAACGCCATTGGTATCTTCATTGAACTCAACCCATTCGGTGCCTATACGGAAGAATCGCATTGTGCGATTGTGCCATCTTGACTTCACGAAGTTTAATCAAGTATTTCCCTCGCTTTTGGTGAGAACGGTTTTACATCCTAAAACTATTTTCATTAGTCGAATTAGTTGTTGGCTCCTTTCTCTGGTTTAATCCCCGTTTCTTGCTTGATGATAGAAATGTCAGTGTCAGCTCTTGATGCTGGTAACGAGCATAGCCGAGTCTATGTATTGTAAATTCGACTTGGTCCGGTATATCAGTGGATAGTCCGAGTTGTCTTGAAGTATATTGCACGCACGATTATAACTTCATCATCGGTTCTGTGAGACAGACTTAGAAACTTCAGTATATCGGCTTCTTGATGTAAACTGCACTCGAGGAGAGATGTTATTTGCTTCATAATATCATGCCACACAAGCTCTCTGGTTTGGCATTGAAGCATGTACTATTGTCTCCGCATTATCTAATCACAACAGGCAAGTGTCGTCCATTTCTGCGCCATTGTAACACCTTCTGCTCGACTACAGTTGGACGGTGCAGATCAACTTCCATGTTTTGACTACAGCCCTGTGAGTAGCCATCTTGAATCCACTATGGAACCGAAATATGACGTCACCACCCTCTTATCCAAATATTTACGTCATAAAGGCCTTAGATATATTTTGCGTCATAATTCATTTCAGTTCAGTAATACCCGCCTTTCATTGGGCACACATAGGATAACCTTGTAACGCTGCTACTTGTCGATCAATGTACTCCGCTAAACGCGAATTAACTGTTCTGTAACATGCATGCGTGATTGTCCTTTCCGGTTTTAGCTATGCCCCGCCGATCTCTAGCTAAGCTCCATCCACACCTCGCTCGTGTTGGGATCGATATCTGAACACCCTGACTATCAATTTCCAAAAAAACTACACAGGTAAATTGTTGAATATTTTGAAACTAATTTGACTGGTCAAATTAGTCTCAAAATATTCAACAGCATTTTTATTAAATAGCAAAGAATTACAAAGACATACAATTCATACGATGTGTCGGACTATTTGAGATTTGTTGACGGTCTATATGGAACCTTTTGTGACGTGATGATTGTGGGGTCGTCACATACGCGCTGAGCTGATTATGACGTCAAACGAGATCAGTTGATGGATGGATACTCTGGAAAGGTGAATTGTCGGTGCAACCATATGTTTATTATTGTAGTACGGCAATAATATATAGGTGCAGCATGAAGCAGACGCAGTTCCACATGAAACTGAAGGTTTGGGGTAAGCATAGATTACGAGAACGTGATTGTCTTTATTATGATACGTTAATACATCGATGGCAATAGAGCAACCCATTTCTAGTCATGCTGCGCCCATTTCTAGCTAAACTTCACCCACCTTCGACACCTGTTTGAATCGATTTGAAGCTTTTAAACCTGAATTTACATAATCTAAATTTGAGGGTAACTATACAGGTAAGCTTTTAAACAATTTGAACTAATTTGAAACTAAGAGTTTTACTACCAAAGGTAGATGATGGTTATCAACCTGCGTGATTGATGCCTATTGGATCCATACAATGTAGTTGATGGATCCAGAATTGTTCACGGTCCTTGCGGAAAGCAGTGACTTCCGTGCTTTCGGGATCATGACGTAACACCTCAATGATTGTGTGATTGACATCTGTGGGTCCGTGGTTGGGAAGATTAAAATGTTGTGCTACAGGGGTGTCTTTGTTGTTTTTAATGTCCCTCATGTGTTCTTTAACGCGAACCTGGAATTCCCGTTTAGTTTCACCTACATATTGTTTAAGGCATTTTTTGCAGGTAAGTAGGTAGATAACATTCATGGTGTGCCAGAATGTTTTTGTTTTGATAAAATATTTTAGCCCAGTATGTGAGCTTTTGAAACTGTTTGTGCTGCTCATGTTTTTGCAAAATATGCAGTTATTTTTGGCGCATGGATGTATAGGCTACAAAATCAAATCCGGTCACACCCCCCATGTGTTGCCGCATCTGGAAAGTATAAAAGGAAGACGCAAACTGTGTATTGGTATCCAGACTCAAACTTGCACACAATTTCGCGTCAGCTAAAACAAGCGCAATCAAGCTTCTCAAAGAAGTAATTTGAAACTAAGATTTTGAAAATAAGTTGACTGATGGCCATTGCTGCCTATGGCAAATTAGCTTTATTAAATACATTGAAGAAATACACTCTCTGCATCTTCGTGACGGACTTCGATTTTCGTGACGGAGCTAGGTTATTTTGATTGTGACGTAAGCTAATATGTAACGCATGTGATTATGGCTTCAGATATGTGAGTGACAGATCAGAGTCCGCGATCAGATTTTTCCTGACATCGTGTCCAGGATACTAATTAATCTAATACAAAAATTTATTTCAAATTACAACGACATCCATCGCCGTGCATATCTATTTTAAACCCGATCACCATAGTGATGTAGCCCGGGGCAACAGAATACGTCGATTCGCTGAAATATAACTATATAACATCAAGGCGGAATTACCTATGAATGGAAGAAATACGACACATTGCTAAATGAGGAGTTATTATAATAAGATGGCAATATGTACATGCAAACTGACAGATAAGATCCAATATTTCTTGAGCATCGTATGAAGAAATATCGTGACATTCCTCGAACTGGTGACCCACCTGCCATTGTTTAACTCACTCACCGCAAAAAGTCCTAATTCGAAATCTTGAGTTGTTAATTTACGGCGATATTGAGTACATTGCATCGATACTGAGCCGATATAATGGCGATTCCGGGTCCATTGCATCGATACTGGGCCGATATTATGGCGATTCCAGGTACATTGTTTCGATACTGAGCCGGTATTAAGGCGATACAGAGTTTCATTGCAGTGATACTGAGCCGATGGTATGGCGATACTGGGACAATTGGATCGATACTGAGCCGATATTATTGTGATTCCGTGTCCATTACATCAATACTGAGCCGATATTATGGCGAATCCGTGTCCATTACATCGATACAGAGCGGATATTATGGCAATTCCGTGTCCATTACATCGATACTGAGCCGATATTACGGAGATACCGAGTTTCATTGCAGTGATACTGAGCCGATGGTATGGCGATACTGGGACCATTGCATCGATACTGAGCCGATATTATTGTGAGTCTGTGTCCATTACATCAATACTGAGCCCATATGATGGGGATTCGGTGTCCATTACATCGATACTGAGCCGATATTATTGCAATTCCGTGTCCATTGTATCAATAAGGAGACGATATTGCAGAAAAACTGAGCCGATAATAACTGGATAATACATCGATATCGAGTCGATATTGCTTGTAGGAGCTTAGTTGGGTTGTATTGCAAGTATATATCCCTTGACGTTATGCGTGTGGTAAGGGGGTGATGACTTGCGAATGGTGCCATTTCATGTCCATGGTCACTATTGAAGTGGATTTCATGTATGTTGGCTTGACTGCACGTGAATTGAACGTATAATTTGAATTAGCGATTGGTTTGGTTTAGATTGGTTGGGTAGTGTTGAACTTGTAATGCACTAAAACATGTGGGTGTGCTCCAGTTTGAGGCTTGACTCAATTAGGCAGTGACATTTTGATAACAGCGTCTATGCAACTTTAACTATGTTAATAAACTGGAGAATTCATGATCTTTCATAATATAAAAATTGTCTCCCTACACTTCCAGGCAGCAACACGGATTTGAGAGGAAATTAGTTGGGAACACCCCGGTCACGTGGTGTCTTCTTTGAAAGAGTCACATATAACTTTGCTCCATAGACTTATTTTCCCGGTGTTGCTAAAAAGGTATTTTAAAACAATCTACATTCACACAGTACACGTTTTGTGTCTTGAATGCTTTGTATTTTTTAAGAGGATGAAGCTGTACTTTAGCTGATAATTCACCTTTCCAGAGTACCCTCCCGTCATATGACGTCATAATGAACTGCGTGATGTGTACAATGACATCATAATGAATGACATCATGAATGACGTCTATAAGTACGTCACGAACGCATATTTGAAGACGGTCTATGCGTTGTTGTACAAATTGTTTGCTTTTAGTATTTAATAAATATTATGTTGAATATTTTGAAACTAATTTGACTGGGCGCTGTTGCTGCCATAGGCAGCAACAGCACCCAGTCAAATTAGTTACAAAATATTCAACAGCTTCCCTGTATAGTTTTCAGGAAATTGATAGCTAGGGCATTTGGGGATCAATCAATCCCAAGACGGCGAGGTGTGGGTGGAGCTTAACTAGTGATGGGCGGGGCATAGCTAAAAATGGCACTGTCCATTTATGTTTAAGGCAATATCGTGTTGTATATTCTGCAACGAATTTTGCAGTTTACCGAGTAAGATTTTATCAACTGCACATATTCGTCATTAATATAATCTTTTGTAGAGCAAATTTGGAAGCGAGTCGTATCAAAGCTGGAGACCGATTCAATCCCTATTGTCTCAGCTAACTAGTGACGCAATTCCTGAATCCAGTTCTCAGTCAATCATATGACGTCATAATCAATTACGTGACGTGTAGGCTGACGACATAATCAATTACGTCATGAATGACTCGAATTAGTCCTTCTTAAATGCTTACTATAGTCCGTAACGCTGTACCAATCGTAAGTCTTTACTATTTAATAAACATTTTGTTGAATATTTTGAAACTAATTTGACAGCAACAGCACCCGGTCAAATTAGTTTCAAAATATTCAACAGCTTACCTGTATAGTTTGCTGGAAATTGAGAATGCTGTGTTTCTTTGATCCCAGCACTAGCAAAGCATGGGCGGAGCTTAGCTAGTGATGGGCGGGGCATACCTAAAACTGGTTTCCTCTGTTAATTACGACGTCAGCTACTTGAGCGACAGGTCTTTCTTCCAACAGATTCCCGCTAAATGTTTACCTTTGTTTACAATAGTAAATATCTTAAAGGAGATCACGAAATAGAATCAGATTTCAATTTTTTTAAAAACTGTAAAGAATAAAGGTTTTCATCATATTTTTTTCAATTAAAAAGAAGTTGACAGATTTTCACAAATTCTATTGATTAAAGTCAGGAATTTTGACACGTCGTAAAATTCACGGTATGACGTCATCGCGTGAATTGTGTGCCACGTGGATTCAGACATGTTTTCAGATTGGAAGAAACTGGCGTCATCTAATGCAGCTACGAAATTGAACATCAGCTCCGATTCAAGACGTTCTGGTTTAATATGCACTAGTGTTCCTCTAGCATCTCATTAACCTTTTAACGCTCGAATTTGTTCAAGAAAATTTAAATTTTCCCTTAGAAAATGTCGATTTGCAGACCAAGAGAATACAATTTTTGAAAATTTACCACTGAAATGACTGGCTCGGTTATCGAGCCAGTCATTCCAGTGGTAAATTTTCAAAAATAGTGTTCTCTTGGTCTGCAAATCGACATTTCTTAAGACCACTGCAGAAGCCGTTTTTTGACCGATTTGAGTGCTAAAGGGTTAACCGTGAGCTATCAATTATTAGCAGCAAGATATTATTCACGCGATTACGTCATACTACAACAATCATTCACGCTATGACGTCATGCCGTGATTATCGTGAGAAATTGAAGAAAATTATTTTCTTGGCGAAATTTACTATTAAAAATATGCAAATAATATAATGTATTTTATTTTATTTTATTTATTAAAAGCGTGCTTGGACACTTTTCAGTTTGTGTTCCCCTTTAATGTGCACCGGATTCGGCCCTTCAATTGTTTTCATTAACCTTTGTTGCCGTCCATTAGTCACGAGAGAACTATTGATCCTGAAGTGGTCAGTTCAGCCAATGTCCGAGCTGATCAAATCGCATGTGTCAATTAACTTTGGCCAAAGTCTTAATTGGAAAACGGATTTCCTACAGTGATGATAACAAGAATGGCATGCAGTGGTCTGTAATTGACTTGATTGGTAATCTTGATTAATGCCCGAATAGTGAGGGCTCCACTCTTAAGAAGGATATGTTCGGGTTACCTACGGTCAAGCAGGACGCGGGACGAAATGCAACGAAACCAGTGTCAATATGTTGCTTGGGTGACAAAAGATGTTGGTTTTAACACTTGGAACCCGATCAAACACGAAAAATTATTTTAAAATATGTTTATCTATATTTTGTTGAATATTTTGAAACTAATTCGACTGGGAGCTGTTGCTGCTATTGACAGCAACAGCTTCGAGTCAAATTCGTTTCAAAATCTTCAACAACTTAGCCCCACCCACCCCACCCTACATGTATAGTTATCTGGGAGTTGAGATTCTGTGAATTCAGGACTCAACGGGTTACGACAGATCTTTCAAAGATAATATTTTTAAGAAGAATCCCCATTTTAAACCGCGACATGGTTTACTTGAGTTAATTTAACCTGAAATGGGCTGGATCGCGTACATTAAGATTGGAAATTATGTCTGGATCGCGTACCTTATGATGGGAAATTATGACATACAATCGCATCTAAATAACGGCTTATCAACTAGAGGTTTGGTGATCTTCATATTCTAAAACGCCTCTACGCTATACACTCAACACCTTGTTGTATACATGGCAGAACCACATACATGTTAACCACCTTGTTGAACGCAACTAGTTGGTCTCTGCGTGTTTATTCTCAACATTAGAAATTACAAACTAGTGGTCATTTCCATTTTATCCATACATCATATGACGTCATAATCAAGTACGTGACGTGTGTGATGACGTTATAATCAGTGACGTCATGAATGACGTAGATAAGTACGTCACGACCGCATACGCGTTGTTGTACGAATTGTATTCTTTTCTAGCTATACCACGTCCATTGCTAGCTATGGCACGCCCATTTCTAGCTATGACACGTCAATTTCTAGCTATACCACGTCCATTTCTAGCTATGTCACGCCCATTTCTTGCTATGTTACGTCAATTTCTAGCTATATCACGTCCATATTTATCTATGACACGCCCATTTCTAACATGCCACGCCCATTTCTAGCTATACCACGCCCATTTCTACCTAAGCTCTGCCCGATATGTACGCTTCGTGTAATCGATTTGAAACTGAGACCTGAATTCACAGTATCTATATTTCCAAGTAACTATACAGGTCAGACGGTGAATCATTTTGAAACTAATTTGACTGGGTGACTGTTGCTGCCATGCTGTTGCTGTCTATAAGACCAGCTCCCTGTCATATTAGTTTCAAGATATTCAACATAATGTTTATTGAATTGCCACTTAATCAAAAATACAATTCACACACCTTCGTGAGAGGCCTGTGTCACTTTGATTATGACGTCACCTTAACAAGTGATCTATTTGACAGATAGCATCGCTCCATTCCTACCACATACACCCTACCGTACTGATATCCACCACGTCCTCTTGCAACATAAGAGAATATCACAACAACAGAATTATCACAACCCCACGCACCGCACATTCACCCCCCCCCACACACCCCCACCCCCACACACACCCAACCACCAGCACCCCAGACGCGCCAAGGTACCACCCACTAACTGGCCTTAACTAAGCCAGTTACCGGTGTATATTTAATAAAGTTTAGCGTTGTATCGGTATTGGAATTCACTCTCTACAGCCCACGCTCTGACACCCTGTTGAACCTCGTGCATAATTAATCCTGTGAATCCTATCGTCCTAGAAGAAAGTTTCAAAGTAACTATACAGGGAAGCTGTTGAATATTTTGAACCTAATTTGGCTGGAAGCTTTTACTGCACCAGGCAGCAACAGCATCCAGTCAACTTAGTTCCAAATTATTCAACAGAAGATTTATTAAGAATTTTTGTGTTTTGCTATTTCGGATTTAAAGGGTTAGCACACGTCTGCTTGTCATTGGTATTGGAATTCCGTGATATAAACAACCCCATCAATCATCGCTCCATCCACAAATAATCTTGTGCTTCATTGCTCTGGTCTGGGCATAAGTGTCAACGCAGCGAGGAAAGGTCATGCATCCCAGCGCGTGGTAATCCGTAATCGTGCATGGCTGGTGGTGACACCTGCTGATCTGATTTTCAGAATCAAACCATCAAACTTGAGGGTTGCGATCTGTCACTCAAGGTAGCTGACGTCATAATTTAAATACGTCAGGTTGTTAGTTGACGTCACAATCAAATTGTATAAGTCCAACACGTGATGTTTCGATAGTAACCGTCTATATTTGTTGAAGTCTTTGGTCAATTTGCAATTTAATAAACAATCAATTGGATATTTTGAAAACATAGGGAGTAATAGCTACCAGTCACATTAGACTCAAAATATTCAACAGCTTATGGTTACCTTGACTTTGTGATTCTGTGACTGCGTGGTTCACAGTGTTAAAACCGATTCAAACGCGAGTACAGAGTGGGTGGAGCTTAGCTAGAAATGGACGGGACTTAACTAGAAATAGGCGGGACATAGCTAGAAATAGACGGGTCATAGCTAAAAATGGATTCGTCAATTGATTGCACTCATAACTCACCTATGTATACACTTGTTGTTGTTGTTGTTGTTGTTGTTGTTGTTGTTGTTGTTGTTGTTGTTGTTGTTGTTATTGTTTTAATTGTTTTCGTCGTCGTCATCGTGGTGGATTCTCGGTCTGTGATATTGATAGCGTTTCCGGAATGCTCGAACTAACAATTTGCATATCCAAGCAGACATAGTAATGATGCTATTACCCAAGCAATTATCGGCCAATATTGGAACCTATTACGACGACGACGACGAGGACGACGACGACGACGACGACCATGATGATGACGATGATGATGGTGATGATATTATTATTATTATTATTATTATTATTATTATTATTATTATTATTATCATGGTGTTTTTATAATCGTTGGGAAGTAATACATTTTGTCTGCTTGATATGGCGAACCATTAATCAATCACAAACTGCCAAATAATGTCATAGAAGGTATCTCTGATCGCAGACGCCATCGACATTATGTTTATACCATTTGGCTCGAAATCATGGCAATTTCTCCAAATAATAATGTGTCTGGCGCATTGTCAAAGTAACTATGTACCCTTACTCAATGTTCACTCTAGACTAGATTTATGGATGCGTTGTGTATTTGGTACTTTCCTTAGCTAGAATAAGGAACACTTCCCTGATCAGAAAATGGCATAATATGTTGTATAATACAGTAGCTCGTTCGTGGCACAAATCTCAATTGACCTTTCCATTTTTAGCTATGCTCCACCCATTTCTAGCTAGGCTCCGCTCACAACTCGCTCGTGTTAGGATCGATCAATCGCTGAACTCCCCCTGACTATCAATTTCCAGAAAACTCTACGGGTAATCTGTTGAATATTTTGAAACTAATTTGACTGGCTGCGGTTTCCGCCCATGGCAGCAACAGCGCCCAGTCAAATTAGTTTCAAAATATTTAACAGCATGTTTCTTAAATAGCAAAAACATACAATTCGTACAAAGTGTCGGCTTATTAAGCGTTAAAGACGGGCTTAATAGAATCAGTCACAACGTCATGATTATGACATCAACATACACGTCGCTTAGTTGATTATGACGTCATATGAGTGAGTGAGGAAATGGATTCATGAATTGACCATCTTGGAAGTAAGGTATCACCTAATGCTACCTTGCAATAACTCACCAACCAGAATAACGTAGCAAGTGTTTCTCAAAAACATAAACATGAGCCCTTGGAAGCGAACTATCTGAGAATAAGTGACTTAATAAAAACTTAACAGCGTTACTTTAGAATTGTGGAGCCATGATGACAAAATGAAACAATCTTTACTGCGAAATATCGTCATAAAACAAGTTAGTCCTGATAATCACTAACGTTGAATTATCTTAGATGTACAAGTCCCGAAAATTGACTAACTCATTATCCAACAGCCCATTTTTAATTGATTACTACAATGAGAAATCTACGTAATTAGTATCATTGGGAGGGTGTGTGTGGGGTTGGGTGGGGTGGGGGTGGGGGGGGGGGGGCTACCTCCTTATTCTTCTTTTCGCTTGCAATAAGGTAGTCCAAGTGAAACTGGTTGATACACATACAACGACCTAAAAGCAATGCAGATTTCAAAAGACCTTTTCTTTACACGCCTAATAGCTATAATGAGTAAATGAGAGCCATGGTTTTCTGCGGCATTTGATTTCAAGGTCGAATTTGGCCTTGTGGCCCCAAATGTCATTTCCTCTGGAGTCAATAAAGATTACGCAACAATCTGTTTTTGTGACCACTTTACAATGATTCAAAAACTGTCCTCTATAGACACTCAGTGTCCTATGCCTATATGCATGGACATAGAAGAAAACATCCACGCATTTTTATTTGAAAAAAAAATCACTACCAAAAATAAAAATTTGAAATTCTCAATATTATCGTCGATAGTCAGACGATGGCAATTTCGATTTCTACTATTTTGGTGTAGCTTGTGACTGGAACTAGATACGCCTGCGGGTATGGGTGCGCGGGCGTGTGCGCGAGCGCACGACACACGCATATACACACACAGGCGCATGCGTGCGCTTGCTCGCACACACGCACGCAAACGTACACGCACACGCACACACACAATTACACACCCACACAATCTTCAGTTAAACATCAGTAAGATATGTCAATGTTTAGACTCTGGTAATCTAATCTCCAGTAATACCGGTACTATCAAGTTGCAACGGGTCCGATTCCACCGCCAATATTCACATTAACTAACCAATCATACTATCCCTTACGTCAACTTTCCAATTACGCCATCACACTTTACAATAGTCAATCAATAACAATACGCGCCACTGCACTTAGCCCAAGCACACAAGTGCAAGAACAAATGTTGCTATGTAAATATGTTCCTAAATCGTACAAATGTTTTGTTCCTATGTTTAGCTGCGATTTTGAAAGCACTGCATGAGACATTCCTGCAAATCTGACGCTGACAGAACATGGTACATTCCCATGCAACAATTAAATAAAGGGATTCATTTCTAACGATGCCCCCACCCCCCACCCCCAATGTTGAGGGGTAAACTGCAAAGGTCAAGCAGTTTAAGGTACACATTCACAGCAAAAGGTCTGAACATAAAATGTTAAAATTTTGTACTTTTAGAGGCGTAATTTGTGTACCTCAAAGTAATGAATCAAAATAAATCTTTGAATATATGATGATTTGATTCCGTACACGTTAATACATGTTGACCCGCGTTGCTTGAGTGCTTCTTCGGCTGGTCGGTCGGTCGGTCAATCGGCCGGTTAGTCGTTTAGTTGGTGGGTTGGCCAGTCGTTCAGTCGGTCAGTCAGGCAGTGAGTTGATCGATCGATCGATTGATGTTATCCTCGTCCGGTGTTGTTGTTGTTGTTGTTGTTGTTGATGATGATGATGATGATGATGATGATGATGATGATGTTGTTGTTGTTGTTGTTGTTGTTGTTGTTGCCGTTGTTGTTGTTCTATCGAATAGATTTAGATGTGGAAACGCCGCTTGGATTTCGAAAATGCAGTGAATTATTAGCATGCCCACCAGGCATTAAGACGATGTCATAGGCGTGGACAACCCGTCTGACGTATCTTCTTGGAGCTGGGGTAAGGAATTACGAGTGATCCAGTTAAAGAGAATGGCACTATCGCCAGGAGCTATCTCAACGCGGGACTGAGGTTCGTGCTTCTCGCGTCAGTAGCGATCTGAGCCGATTATGTTTTTAATCCGGCCCGCGGCTAAAGGAGCTCTTTATATTTTACTGTCTCACCTCTGTATTAAGGGGTGATGATTCAGCCTCGATTCTTGCTGATCAATATGGATCATAACCAAACACGTA
Organism: Chaetoderma sp. LZ-2023a; assembly: GCA_034401795.1. Lineage (NCBI taxonomy): Eukaryota > Metazoa > Mollusca > Caudofoveata > Chaetodermatida > Chaetodermatidae > Chaetoderma > Chaetoderma sp. LZ-2023a. The sequence continues at coordinate 62,648,647 of CM067359.1, forward strand.
GCTGGTTTACTGTCACATAAAGGATTATGTGCTTAGGGCATTGAGCGAATCTTTAATATGGATCGTTGTAATTAAAAATATATATTTATTTTACCCCTTTCATAACGAAGCAGGCCAAAACCGGCATCTGCAGTAGGCTTGAGGAATGGCCATTTGCAGGTCGCGATATTATTATTTTTGTAAAAGTACCATTAGAATGACTGGCTCTACAAACAAGGCAGTCATTGAAGTGGTAAATTTTCAAAAAATTTCTTGGCCTGCAAATATTCAATAAGAAAATATTTAAAATTCTCTAAACACAATTTAGCCAGTAAAGGGTTAACCCTTAGAAACTGAAAATCAGGATTCGAAAACTCATTTACAGTCTAGCAAATATCCTAATGAATGTTTTGAAACTAATTTGACTGGGGGCTGTTTCTACCTATAATTTTCAAAATATCCAATAGCTTACCTGTACACTTACTTTAAACCTGAGATTGTTCTTGGATTTGAGCTTTCAACGAGTTAATAAATAACAACACCGCGCGTAAGATGAGATGCTGACCGTAACGCCCTCGCGAAATATACTGCCAATGCACTTATTGACCCCATGACCTCAGTTTCAGTTTTCTTTATTTCACTCAGGCCGTTATTAAATGGAATATGAGCGTACATACATAGATAAACATGTGACGGTAGAGATCTGTATACATGAGAGTACTGCAATTATTATTATTATTATTATTATTATTATTATTATTATTATTATTATTATTAATATTATTATTATTATTATTATTATTATTATTATTATTATTATTATTATTATTATTATACCTAGATATTTAACTCCCCGCCCCTGAGCTCAAACTCCGTCTAGCACACGAGTGTACAAAATTTGGTGATTTAAGCCGTCTTGTATCCCAGAGTTCAGTTTCAGTTTTCTTTATTTCACTCAGGGCATTTCAAATGACACGCGAGGGCGACATTTCTGTTACAGTCATTGCCAGCAACGTGAATTCCAGTATTCGCTTAGTGACCCCGTGACATAGATGTTTGTTTGACCCATTCATTTGAGACTCGTAGTACTTCTAGCCCACTAAAATGGACCTTTCCAGTTTATCAATAAATCATATGACGGCATAGCAAACTACGTGTAGGATGACGTCATAATCAATTACGGCATGAATTCCGTAGCTAAGTTCGTCACGAACGCTTAATTGATAACGGACTAAGCGTTGTTGTACGGATTGTACGTTTTTACTATCTAATAAACGTGCTGTTGAATAGTTTGAAACCAATTTGACTTGTTACTGTTGCTGCCATAGGCAGCAACAGCACCCAGTCAAATTAGTTTCAAAATATTCAACAGCTTACCTATATAGTTTTCTAGAATTTGATAGTCAGAGAGTTCAGGGATTGGTCCGAACACGGGAACAGTGTGGGTGGAGCTTAGTCTGAGATGGACAGGACATAGCTAAAACTTGATGCCTTCATTCGTATGGCGGTGCAAATGCTGGCCATTCTGCCGTCATATTTTCCGGAGTTAAGGGTCACAAATGCGTATTCCAGTATGCGCTGGAAGTGACCCCGTAACCCCGTGACCAGAAGATAATGGACCCCTGAATCTCGCAACATACAACACAATTAACGTTCTTTCACATTATCGCCAAATAGGATTCATTTTCGTGGTGTGGGAAACAGTGATTGCATACTAGCGAGTAGACAGAGAATTATTTCTGGATCCATGACAAAACTTATATTTAGCTCCTTCATGTAGAAACCCTTATGGATTTAAGCCGTGGATTTGTAGCTTAATGGCTTTTGATTTTGTTTAGAATTGTCAGATATTATAGAATAGAAATTGTAGACTTATAAATTGTTGTAACGTATTTAACGTTTGAGAAACTGTATCCTACGTTAAATTGCGTGTATTTATTTTGAATCCGAATGATATCTCAATATATGATAACCGTTCTTCAACTTGGCAGGCACGCATATAATAAGGAGGTACTGACTTGTCACAATTCACTAGAGATAATGGGTAAGTCTGATCTGTGACTCAAGTAGATGACATCATAATCAATTACATAACATGTAGGATATCGTTAGAGATCATAGAATACTCTGCCATGAAGCTGGAATAGTCCCTCAAGTATACGAATTGTACGTCTTTGATGTATTTACTATTTACTAAACATTCTGTTGAATATGACAGTAACAACAACAAATAGAAATAGATGGGCATAGCTAGGAATAAATCGCTTTATTTAAAGTTTCTTACACCTAGTCGCAGGCCGAGAGCAGAATCAAACCCAGAACATAGAATAGGAATCTCTACGATAGAGGTAAATACTTAGGAATGTTAACCTACGAGCGTATGAGATGCGCGACTTGTTGCTTTTTGTCGATGGATGACAACGCCATTTATATAACCTTCAACAAGAACGCCATATAGTATGCCCACACAGAATGCACAATGATGTCTTTTTATCGATATTTGACACCGCCATCGGTATTTGACACCGCCGCTCCCGAGGACGACGACGACCACGACGATGACAACGACGACGATGATGATGACGACGACGACAACAACATACAGTTCCAGTCTTAAAACAGGCGCGACTTACGGGGGATTTCTCAGACGTGTAGAAAATTTGACAGACAGACATATGGATAGGCAGGCACGCAGGCACGCAACTACAAATATAAAAAGCACACCACTGCACCTAATCACCTCTCTGTCCTACATGGAGTAGGAGCAATGACATCATTTCCTCTCAACCTGAAGTGTGCCCGTTTTAGGAAGCGTTCCGCAATTTTCTTCCAACCACACTTCTAAGGATTCATAAATTTGCGACACGCACACACAGCTAGGGATTCTTGAATTCGTGCCACTGATTTTGCAACAAATTGTTAGTGTTGAAAAGTTCAAATTAGCATCCGAGACGCGCACATTTGTTGTAGAAGTTCTTTTATGATAGATATAGGCCGATCTAGGCCAGATCAGAATGGACCTTTCCAGTGTTAGCTACGCCCCGCCATTCACTAGCCAAGCGCCACCCACACTTAGCCGTGTTGTGATTGATCGATTCCCGAACACCTTGACTTTCAATTCCCTGAAAACTATACAGTTATGGTGTTGAATATTTTGTAACTAATTTGATTGGGTGCTGTTGCTGCGTATGGCACCAACAGCGCCCAGTCAACTTAAGTTTCAGAATATTCAACATGATGTTTATTAAATAGTAAAGACATACAGTTCGTACAACAACGCATAGTCCGTCATCAACTATGCGTTCGTGACGTACTTATCTACGTCATTCATGACGCCAAATGACGTAATTGATTGTGATGTCCTTATATACGTCACATAGTTGAGTATGACGCCATATGATGGATGGATCCAGTGGAACAACTTAATTGTATAATTACCTTGAAAGTTGGATTCCGTGAATTCAGGTTTCAATGGCTTACATCGATTACACGTGGGTGGAGCTTAGCTAGAAATGGGCGCGGTATACCTAGAAGTAGATACCTCTCTCATCTGTCATGAAATCATTTCTGTTACGAAACATGTCATTTAGTACGTTCGTAGGCGAATTTCCTTTGTGTCATACTATATATATATATATATATTTATATATATATATATATATATATATATATATATATATATATATATATATATATATATATATATATATATATATATATATATATATATATATATATATATATATATATATATATAAATATACTTTGCTAAGAAATGCGTTCGTCCCTTTAAAACTTGTTTACACCGAATATTTGGGGGTCAGGTTTAAGGGAATTATCGTTTAACAACCCGTATTGTCTGTCTATTGACCATTCCGGTTATTGATGTAGCCGTGACCCATTCGTTAAGCCGGCCAAAACGGCTTCTGTAGTAGTCATGAGGACTGTCACTTATCTGGACCAGAGAAGCATTTTATTGAAAATTTACCACTGGGATGGCTGGCTCGATAATCGAGCCAGTCATTACAGTGGCAAATTTTCAAATAATAGTCATCTCTTCGTCTGCAAAGTGATATTCAATGAGAAAATATTTAGATTTTCTTGAACAAATTTAGCCATTAAAAAGTCAATAACACATCGTCGATTCTGACCACTGTCTTTGACGGTTTGTATCCGAGATTAGCTGCGCAGTGACCTATACTGATTAACAAACCGACATGGCACTGCTATTGTTGGTGACAAACGGGGACGTCGATTATGTACAGAGATGGTCAACTTAAAGTAATTGACACGGCAAACTTATTTGATCAACAAAGGGTATTCCAATCCGCTTGTTTGCCCACACACATTGACCACTCCCATTAATGGTCACGACCCGTATTGACCATGCACGTACATACGCGCGCACACACGCGCACGTACACACGCGCGTACACGCACACACCCACACACGCGCACACGCACGCGCGCATGCACACACACACGCGGGTTCTCACATACTCCTGACAGATCTTAGAGTAGATCTTGAGACAAACACTACTTTCTACGGAATGCTCTCTCTCTCTCTCTCTCTCATCCTTCTTCGCACCTCCCTCCATCTCTCTCTCTCTCTCTCTCTCTCTCTCTCTCTCTCTTTCTCTCTCACCTCCTCACCCTCTCCCTTTCCCCCTCTCCATGTATGGTAGCATAAACACACATGCTATTAACATATGTTAAAATTAACGCATGTATATTTAACATATTTATTCCGATTTCTGCTGATAAATTCATTATATAGATATGGGTCATCACATAACAACGTTCTGTGAACTTATGCACGATCGACACCGCCGTATAATTATAGCCATAACTAACGTGTTTACATCAAATCAGTGCACATTATTTACCGATATATTATTATTATTAGAATAGATTTTATATCCTTTCCTCAGCAGTATTTAGTAATTAGCAACGAGCGGTGTTATTTACCCTGCAGCGGAAATGACAAGTCTATGCGGCACCAAAGCATCGCGGCAATCCTTCGTTAGCCGACCACCTTATGGACGCACAAACAGGTGATCACTGCAGATGTGGGCTGACCCTTGATACAAGCTCGCTTGAAAGAACAATTCCATTTCTGCGAAATATGGTAGCTCTTTAAGACAAGTGGTCTAACGACCACCTGTCTTGAAGAACAACCATATTCGGGTTACACAAGACATCCGGATATAATAGACAGGATTGACCGCAGAATAGTCGGTATGATTATCCGTTAATTTTCTGGCAGCACACGTAGCACGTGCACGGATGTCAAAGAAAATTATACATCTCTTTGATCCATGGCATCGATCTGTCTTCGTGAAGGCCGCCTCGAGGGTAGCTGGATTCTACAACGGGCAAATCCAGTAAACAGTCTACAGGTCTACCAAGGCTAAATATTCAGCCGGGAGATTCAAGTTAGCCAAGACACTAAAACTCATATAATTTAAATTTTCTTTGTTTTTCTTTATTTTCAGATCCAAATTATATGGAAATTTGTATAAAGTGGTGACGCTCTCAGATTTCAAGCTCCGTTGTAACAAAATGCAAGCATGTTATGGTCAGATAATTCTAGTCTTCAAATACAACACATTTTACTATGGAATGAAATGAAAAGAAGAACTTATAAAGAAGGAAATTTGGAGGGGGCATTTTGAAAAATAATTGCTATTTATATTTTGTGTACCTAAATCATTGTGAGACTATATGAATACATGGGAGAGGGAGAGATAATAAAAATTGTTCGGTCCATGGGAAGATAGAGAGAAAGAGGGGGAGAGATGGGGTGGGAGATGCAGGAGACATGCAGATCGGGGAAGAGAGATGAGATAGATGGACGGATACAATGAGAGTGAGAGGATAGAGAGAGATATAGAGAGGGAATGATGGGAGAGCGAGAAAGAAAGAGGGAGAGCGAGAATGGGAATGCGAGATGGAGAGTGGAAGATGGAGTGAGAGATGGAGAGAAAGAGAGTGGAAGAGCGAGAGAGAGAGAGAGAGAGAGAGAGAGAGAGAGAGAGAGAGGTAGAGAGATGTGTGTGTGCTTTGCATATAACCAGACAGTAGTAGATTCAATGCAATTCAATGTATTACACCCAGACGTTATACAAAGTATGTGGAAAACAAATTTACATTCCCATAGATATATACAAGTTGTATGCATGTGTACAAATTTATAGCACGGAATTTTTTCAGATGTAGTAGTAGTAGTAGTAGTAGTAGTAGTAGTAGTAGTAGTAGTAGTAGTAGTAGTAGTAGTAGTAGTAGTAGTAGTAGTAGTAGTAGTAGTAGTAGTAGTAGTAGTAGTAGTAGTAGTAGTAGTAGCAGCAGTCCTGGGCCAGAGATAGGTACAAAAGTGTCCTAGCTATTGCGACTTGTGTCACTGCTCTCATTGCACAGCGCACCTCGGGAAACAAAATGCGGGGGGAAAAGTGCCCTATAACTTTTAAATTGGTATAGTTTTCTGTGCAATGGCCATTTAGGAGTCCGCAATAGCTTTCAAATTTTTAGTAGTTTGGGAGTGTATAATAATAAGTAGGTAGGAATAATTTACGCGATTCTTCAAAGGATTGCCATGGAAACAAGTAATAGTAGTCGTCATCAATATCATTATTGCATAATGGACATGTTCTGTTGATTTTTGCTATTCCTGCCCAGCGGCCTGTTACAATTGGTAAGCGATGATTGGCAGTCGAAGGTTTGGTAAGAATTCTATTACATTCGTTTAATTTTAATAAATATGGCTCTAAACAGATTTCTGATTTAAATATCCTATATGTTTCGCCCATAGATAAATTGCTTAATGATTCTTGCCATGTTTGTTTGAACTGATCGATGAGTCTTTGCTTTATATTATGTATTGTACTTCTTTATTCCATGATTTGTTGTGAGGTCCACAGGTAACTGTACCATGCGTTATTTAAGATTGATTCGACATACTTAACCCATTTGTATTGAAGCTCCTCATCGTACTGTTTATGCATATATTTGTATACTTGATACACAAATTTATCTTGTTTACCAGTCGGGTGCGGCGATACAGGCAATGCATTGCTTTTCGACATTGTTGTGTAAGGTACTTAAAGGTTTTCTGAAACATAATTCGTAAATATTTATAACCATCAATAATTTCAATTTGTATATTATTTAGTGTAAAATTAAAAGTTTGTGTTCATTTTTGTGTATGCCCAAAAACGACTGTCTTAGTTTGATTTTTAGGGTTTTCCGGGAATCTTCCTTTCGGTTGGGCATTATTACAGTATCGTCACCATAAAGTAAAGCAAGGATTCTTAGGTATATCGTCACGTTGTCAGTTGCAATTATTTCCCTGTAGGCCTTACCTTCCAAGTATTCAATTATGTCATTTAAATATAAGTAGAGATGGTTGTTATGGTTGAACACAATGTACGCGCAACTAATGCAGGTTTATGCACATTGTGTATAGTTTTACGGTACTTTCTCGTATCGTTGTGTTTAGTAAGTATATTATTGCTTAGAAGGATTCTCCACACCCTATTGAAAGCCTGTTTGAACTAGACATAGCAACGAAGTGACCAGTACTTCTTTAATTAAATTGAAACGGGTAAAATTATCGTTACTTTCCTAAATCCCGTTTGCGATTCGCAATCTATGATTAACCGTGTGCAAATTTCTTCAGTCTGTCGTGGGAACAAGTTTAATAATTGAAATGGAATATTTAATTCGGAATTTTAACCCTTTAATGACTAAATTTAAAATATTTACTTATTAAATGTCCATTTGCAGGCCAAGAGAAGACTACTTTTGAAAATTTACCACTATAATGACTGGCTCGGTTACCGAGCCAGTAATTTCAGTGGTAAAATTTCAAAAATAGTCTTCTCTTGGCCTGCAAATGGATATTACTCAAAACCACTACAGAGGCCGGTTTGGGCCGGTTTCGTCACGAAAGGGTTAAACCAGTTCGTAGTTTATTGAGAAAAACCTTTCCATATCAAAGCGTGTACATGATAATGGATATTGCATGGGGTGGTTAAGTACATAGACAACCGGGCCTTGCACTACAGTTTGTAGGTTTCATACGTGAATGTGGAAAGCCTACATTTTGCTTTCTTTGAAGTACTGTGCTTAATGAAAAGATGTGTGCTTAATTGCCTTCATTGCTTTCTCTGATCAAGATCTCATAGCCATCTAAAACGGGTTACACGAATACACAGAGAAGATGATGAACAATCAGGAATACATTGCGTATTTCATATAAGATCATGTACTAAATCACCCCCTCTCTCTCTCTCTCTCTCCCTCCCTCCCTCCCTCCCTCTCTCTCTCTCTTTCCCCCCCCCCCTCCCTCCCTCCCTCCTCCCTCCCTCCCCCTCCCTCCCCCTCCCTCCCTCCCTCCCTCTCTCCCTTCCTCCCTCTCTCGCGCTCTCTCTTTCTCTCTTTCTCTCTTTCTCTCTTTCTCTCTTCTCGACCTCTTTCTCTCTCATCACTTCCCCCCACCCACCAATTGTCTCTCCTTCAGCCAACTCCCCCCCCCCCCTTCTCTCTCTCCTATGGGTGGAGAGAGGCAATGAGGCGTACATAAGATTCCCTATGCGTCCATCGATAGCGAGATAGTCACACACCAAGATCTCCGTTTCGTTTTCACATCGTTTCACAGATTTTAGATATTTAGAAGAATACACAATTGTCAGCAAGTCTATTGAAGGTGGCCTCTCCTGTCATATTTGTAGACCGTGTTTCATTTAATCAAAAAGATTTCTCGCGCTCCTGGTATCATGGTCGAATAATGCCACAAATCTCTTAGGACATTATCATTTAGTTTTTAGAAACGTATTATTTGATAATACAAAATGTTGTTAAAGGACATGCATGCTAGCGCATCGATGCTGATCTGCAAACCACTGACAGTACTGGGCCTACTTTGGAAAATTGATCGATCCATTCGTCTTTGACTAGGCATAATTCCATTGTAAAATACACATTATCAGGACGCACACAAACCCGAAAGTACACACGCACGCACGTACACATACACGTTCTCGCGCATGCACGCAACATGGCGTACATACACAACCAAGAGCCCACATACGCATATAGGCCTACGCAATTACATACAACCGTATTCACGTATGCACTGGGCCATCCTGATATTAAGAGATTTTGCAGATTACAAGAGGCTCCGACAGGTTTGAGCGGTACATTGGCCCCCATACCATACAAAAGCTGCATATCGGTCAACAGCAACGAGGAATAGTAGATTAAATCTCCTGTTAAAAACGTCCAACTTACCGAGGCACCATAGCATGGGCTTTAAATACGGCTGGCCACAAATCAGTTAATATGGCAAAGATTGATCATTGGTACCAAAAGATTGTGGTTCTCAAAGACAGGTGGTCCTAAGACATAAGATCACCTGTGTCGTAGGACCGTAATCTCGTGGTCCCCTAAACACATGCGGTCTTAATACCCAGGTTCCTGGTCTGTCTTTGATTTCGCCATCGGCCTACGACTAATGACGTCCTCGTGTTCCCCAATTTTATCTGCCGCGGGTAGGGCTACGCTACATACGTCTGGGTTGTATCAAGAGGGAAATTACGTACAATACCTACTTAGGCGAAATTTCTTCATCCAATTTTCCTAATTTTCATATTACTCGATAAACATCAATTACTCAAATCTAATTACACGAGTCTCATGACGCGGCGTGATGCGCGTGAGATCCATGATCTTTTCATGAAAAAACACATGATCGATGGAGCAATATCCTTAAATATCAGACGCGCGTGAATTGTTGAAGCGATTTTGCTAATACAATGATAATTTGTTTTGCAGGGAAATGCCAATAATTGCCTGAGAAGCGAACATTTGAAAAACATAAAAATAAACCAATTGTATGATAAACGCAAGCGACCAACCAATCAGTGGCGCTGCAACGCGAAGCTTATGGAGGCGCGTGAAAACATCCACCGCCCATACCCCACCCCCACCCCACCACCCCAGCCCGCTATTAAATATTACTGGCCCCCTTGGAGGCGCCTTTTATATTTAATGTAGATTTGTCCCTGCACTAATAGGCCAACATAATTGTTCTAGAAATATTGGACTTTTTACGACCTAGATTTCCAGATTGTAGGAAATCGCTTCTCAGAGAATGTAATTGAAATGGTGTTATATTGATGAACCCAAAACCCCACCGCATGTTAGGGTAAAATCCGGTCTCTAATAATCCCTCAGAGGATGCTCCCCCTCCCTCCCCACCCCCTACAATCGCCCTTCAAATACTCCTGGTTACACCACTGTACCCAATCAGATGGTCGGATCGCTATTTTAGAACACGACAAAGAAACTGACGGAATTATAATTTTTACACTTTTTACCCACGGGTAACATGTTAACCCTTTCGTGACGAAACCGGTCCAACCCGGCCTCTGTAATGGTTTTGAGTAGTGTCCATTTGCGGGCCAAGAGAAGACTACTTTTGAAATTTTACCACTTAAACGACTGGCTCGGTAACCGAGCCACTCATTACAGTGGTAAATTTTCAAAAATAATCGTCACTTGGCCTGCAAATAAATGGACATTGGATAAGTAAATATTGTACTTTTTCGAAGAAATTTAGTCATTAAATGGTTAAGGCAAAAAGCACATGGACAACTTTTATCTTAAACGATTCCAATTTTGTCACCAGCGATGTATCTTTTTGAGTGGGCTCACGGGGCAGTTTTTTCTGTTCGACTGATATGGAAGCCACGAACACGTGATTGTTATGCGGCGTATTCGCCTCCAAGCGCAAAGGAGCATGGATCTAATGATAAGTCACGTGACCGATACAAGATCATTTCAAATTACGTAGTTTCAGAAAAACTACAGAACAACTGCTATATTATTACACAGAGTATTGCCTCTGCGTTCCCGGGTCATGTTAATGAGATTCAGTCTGTTCATCCACCTTGGTGTAATCTACACACGCATTCTCGCACGCACGCACACGGGTTTCCGTAAACTATCAGCCATCACTGAGGAAAAGTTGAATATATGATATATTTGTACACATCTTTTCATTTCAGACGTGAAATTAAAAACAAAAGTACATTCATTGCCTGGCCAAGAAAGCAAACCATGTCTTGTGCTTTGAAAAGTCAAGGCAGTATCCATTCAAGGAATCGGTTCATGGAGACAGTCCGACGAGTCTAGTCAAGGAACCGGTTCCGAGAATCGGTTCGAAGAATTCGTTGCTATGCCGGTGATACACGGCTCAGCCGCGTCATTTTCTAATTAGGCATCACGTGATACAATACGGGAAAGACGTGAACAACAGTTACATAGCTATTATCTCTTGCACAAATAATCGTCATCCAGCTCGCCATTCACAGATAAGATATTTATAGTTATTCATACAAGTATCCGTGTATTTGCTTACATTTCTAACAGCCGATACGCGTATTAGCGCGATCTAATTAACCTTCTCGCATATGTCGGTATTTTTCCGCCAAGGTTAAATGTGTAATAAGTTCGTCAAATAGAACAACACCGGTGTTATTTGGGAGTAAACCATTTCACTGGTGGGCGTAGATAGCAAGAATATGAGATGTTCTGTCGCAGTATGGAGATTGGTTTCCTTCTAGAGCACTGATAGTAAAAAGTGTTGATGCCTTAGAAAACAAATACCGTACGGTAGCAACCAATTTCATGTTAAGACTAGAATAAATATTGAATATGCGTCGAGTAGGCCTACACTTTTAAAGGAGAGCGTGATAGCAGTTTCAGTTAACCGATAGAAAGTAATATGTCTTGAACTGCGTCAATATTCGCGCAGGACAGTGTAAATATCATGGCTGTAAATATGCGATGTGACATTTAAATGTGGGCAAACACAGGAATTAATTGTCTTTAAAGCACGTTTGACAGGAGAGTTTTGTGGATTGATCAATGATGACGAATTTAACTGCGATGTGCGTTATAATATCTGACCGCAGGGGTTCGAGAAGTAGGATGATGAAAACGATGATAATAACGTTGATGATAATGCTGATAACCACGAAGAAGCCAATGCAAATAACAATAGTCGCACATCCGCGACTATGACCGCGACAGAAATGAAGACGTCAGGATTTAAGGCGTCAGAAAGAAATCAAGATATCGCGGACAACGATACGGTACATCGGCATGTTGACGCACACAGATACTGTACATCGGCATGTTGACGCACAGAGATACTGCACATCGGCATGTTGACACACACAGATACTGTACATCGGCATGTTGACACACACAGATACTGTACATCGGCATGTTGACACACACACAGATACTGTACATCGGCGTGTTGACGCACACAGATACTGTACATCGGCATGTTGACGCACACAAATACTGTACATCGGCATGTTGACGCACACAGATACTGTATATCGGCGTGTTGACGCACACAGATACTGTATATCGGCATGTTGACGCACAGAGATACTGCACATCGGCATGTTGATGCACACAGATACTGTACATCGGCGTGTTGACGCGCAGAGATACTGTACATCGGCATGTTGACACACACAGATACTGTACTTCGGCATGTTGACGCACACAGATACTGTACATCGGCATGTTGACGCCCACAGATACTGTATATCGGCGTGTTGACGCACACAGATACTGTATATCGGCATGTTGACGCACAGAGATACTGCACATCGGCATGTTGACACACACAGATACTGTACATCGGCATGTTGACACAAACAGATACTGTACATCGGCATGTTGACAAACACAGATACTGTACATCGGCGTGTTGACGCACATAGATACTGTACATCGGCATGTTGACGCACACAGATACTGTATATCGGCGTGTTGACGCACACAGATACTGTATATCGGCATGTTGACGCACAGAGATACTGCACATCAGCATGTTGATGCACACAGATACTGTACATCGGCATGTTGACGCACACAGATACTGTACATCGGCGTGTTGACGCACACAGATACTGTATATCGGCGTGTTGTCACACACATATACTTTACATCGGCATGTTGATGCACACAGACGCGCGCGCACATAGGCACGCATACTATCATGTACAACAACAATGGTTAGGCTGCTAAATAGACAATGCATGCCCTTGATATAACGAATGTCGTTGGTTCGTTATTGGGCCAATACCTGGCTGCACTGGGCCGGTATTGATCCAGTACCGTCTCAGCAACACGCGTTATAAGGGGGCATGCTCAGATTGAGTGGCAACTCATAGAACAGCTTAACGTCAGATGCTTATGTTTGGATTTAAGAGAAGTCAGTGGATATATCGTGCTATGCCTGGTTATGTGAGCAAGACAAACTTGTGAATCAAATCTGGATCCATGCGCGTGGACCTGAACGGTTCTCATCAAGCCGTTATCTTTCAATTTCTGCGGGAAGACACATGGAAGTAGTGAGAAGTGGAGGCATCCTCGCAGAACAACTCCTTTCATGGCGTCTCCTTGCGTCCCGATCCTGCCATGTTCCCAGCAACTTTTAGAAACTCGCAAATCTTTTTCTCAACTAATGCCAAACACCGTGAATGTACGCTAAGTTGTAACGCTCAATCCATTACATGCAGTGCCCAACGCGAACTGTCCATACTCAAAAGCCTAAAATATATACTTGAACGGAAATGCCTACAAATCATGTATACAAGCTTCGTTAGGACATCTCTAGAATACGCAGACGTATGTTAGGACAATTACCATTCCGCAACAGTATCTTGTGGATAGACTGGAAACATGCAAAAGGGCGCACTCAAAACAACCAGCGGACTTACGCGTAGCGCTAGTACTAATGACCTGTATACTGAGACCGGATTTCAAACACTGAGGCATAGACTCAAAACCCACCGACTAATTATGCTCTATAAGATTATTAATTAAATGATTCCAAACCATTGAATAGTTATCTTCCTCCGCTATCTCAAGCATGGACTCCATATAGTATCCATCATTCAAATCTCATCAGCCCGTACAGGTGCCGAACTGAGACTCATAATAGATCATTGTTTCCAAAAACAATACGTGCCTGGAATACGCTATCACAAGCCATTAGAATTGTTACCACCTTATCGGAATTAAAAAGCAAGCTGAAATCCATGAACTACATACAACCTCTCCCACTCTGGTACCTCACGGGACCAAGGCTGGCGAATCTTGAGTTAACCTGACTCCGAAACGGGGGTAGCAACCTAAACAGGCATTGTCGACATCTATCTGTGGGATTCTAGTCGGTGCAACTGTGGGGACGCTAACGAATCCATTCAAAATGACCTGTTCCACTGTCCGCTCAACGCAGATCAAAGGGACGCTTTTTAATAATCTCATATCAAATCATATCCCTCCTATGCCTCTAACCGTCCAGCATTTCTTATTCGGTAACAGTAATGCAAGTGAGCACGGTGAAGTTGGACTTAAAGATACATAGCTGGCTTAGTTTTTACCCCTATAGACTTTTCCAGAGTATCCATTTATAATCTGATGTCATATGACGTCACAATCAGCTAAGCAGCGTGTAGGATGACGTCATAACTACTCCGCCATAAATGATTCTTTTTTCCCCGTCTTTAACTCTTAATAGTCCGACACGTTGTACGAATTGTATGTCTCTACTGCTTAAAAAACATGCTGTTGAATATTTTGAAACCAATTTGACTGGACACTGTTACTGCTATGAAAGTAAACAATAATGGAGGAATTCAGTTTTAGCTATGGCCGGTCATCTCTAGCTAAGATCCACCCATACTTCGCCCGTGTTCGGATTCATCGATCGCTGACCTCCCTGACTATCAATTTCCAGAAAACTATACAGATAAGTTGTTCAATATGTTGAAACTAATTTGATTGGGTGCTGTTGCTGCTATTAGTTTCAAAATATTCAACATAGTAAAGACAATCGATTCGTACAACAACGCTTAGTCCGTCATCAATTAACCGTTCCGTGATAAACTTAGCTACGCCATCCATGACGCAATATCCCCCTTGGACCAATCAAACTTTACTAAAGCAAGAGCGTTTCATAGATTATGGGTACTGTTTCGCTTGACGTCTGTACCAGCGGGGCTGTAAAATAACTCACACAGACGGAACCCAGTTAACATGGGATATTTGCAGTGTATACGCTCCGACAATGTCATTGATATGGGTCTAAGAAACGAGAGGCTCAATAGACGCCAACCAAACCAAATACTTAGAATATCGTATACCATTGAAGTCAAACATGGCGGCCACTTAGATCAGAGAATTCATCCCAAGAGAGCAATTCCGGTTAATTTACATTTAGTGAAGCAATAAAGTCTTTGTTTACGTTCCTATTCTTGCCTACATCTCTACAAATTCCACTTCCCGTAATTGATCCACCATATATGGTCATCGTTTCGGGCAAATAGGCCAATTACTACACACACGAGAAACTGCATTGAGAGATTCATAACGGGGCAGTTATTTATGCCTTTATTCGTTCTGATTGTTTCCATTTTCGGACGATTAAACCAAATAATTGATTTCTGTGTTGTTGTTAATGGCTGACGGTGCTATATATTTAATGGCGAGTTCCTTCACGAATGCTAACCTGTACTGCTTGTATGACGAATAGCTAGCGAGCGTACGTGCGTTTGTAATTTATGACCGAATTGTAATTAAGCGTTGGTCAGCGTGTTCCGAATAACTTCTCCTTCTACGATAGACGATATGCGGACGTTTTTTTTGGCAGAGATGAATGACGAGAATTTGGTGAGAAATAGCCAAGAATAATCGAGATGTAAGAGCTTTTTCCGAATAATGAGTGATAGGATGATAATTTGTCTTAAGGAAGCACGATTTTATATTTACAAAATGTGAAATATATGTGCACAGCCACTACCAAGTATCCACCTCTCTCGCGCACGCGCTCTCTCACCTCTCTCTCTCTCTCTCTCTCTCTCTCTCTCTCTCTCTTTTCCATCTCTCAGTCAGCCAGCCGGACAACCGAACAGACAGCGATCCAGCCAGCCAGTCAGCTATCTATCCATATATCTCTCTATCTATCTATACATATCTCTATCTATCGACATCATTTAAGCCAGGGTTGATTTTATACCATGAATGTAGAAAGTGAGCTAAGAAATATCGTTTCGTACGTCATCTGAGGGAGATATTTATGACGCTAGAGTTTGATCTGTTTCCAAAAATGTCTTCCCGTATTGAGCGATGTAAAAAGCAATCTTCACGACGCCTCGGATAATGGGCCATATATTTCTTTCGAGCCGCTGTTACCAAGCAATCGCTTCGTGATTTTCGGCGTCGGATGTCGCCATTATTTCACAACAAGAAAGCTATTATGGTGAGATTTTCAATAGAATTCTTTAAACATTACATTACACACACACACCCAAACCCACCCCTTAAACAAGCCATGGTGTTAAATGAGGTAACCGTGTATATCGTTGGTATTCGAATGTAATGCGTTGTTTCCTTGGGCACAGCGCTTGCCTGTCAAATTTGATACACACGAAAGACATTAATGATCACTAATTTACAATGCAAACATAATGAAATTAAACGCACCAATTATTCGTTAATAGAATTATCCGATCTGTCACTCAAATACCTAAAGTCATAATCAAATACGTCACATGTTAGCTGATGTCACAATAAAAATGACGTAGCTCCGTCAAGAAAATCGAAAGGTTCGTGACGAAAGAGTGCGAACTGTAAATGATGACTTTACAATTTACTAAACATAGCCAGCAACGGTACCCATTTAAATCAGCTTTCTAATTATCCAACAACTTACCCATATATGAACTTAGATTCTGGGAATTCAGGCTTCAAATCGATTCCAACACGCCGAAAAGTGAGCTAAGAATACTGTAAATAAAGATACATAATTACTAGAGATCCAAGATGAATCCTCGCCTAATGTTAATGTGAAACTGACATTGAAATGGATATTATGCAGTCAATCCTTAGTAGCCTATTCGCGCTTGTCGGGATTGAGCCTGAAAAGTGCCGTCTGCTGACATTCAGTAAAGCACAAAAGACAATAAAATTACTTTTCTCACTTCATTTGAAGAAATTTGTTTATGCTTCTTGTGCAATAAAGCCCCGCAGAAGTGACCCGAGTGATCAGAAATTTGTTTGTGTCATAAGTCTTCGCAACAAGGCGACTGGGCACAGCAAAGAGGAGCTGTTACACCAGTGTCATCTCCAACGCATGAAGCCGGTATCAGAAAACGTGTCAAGTCAACAGACGTCGAGGTGAAGGGCGTGCGAGGGCTACCGCACAAAGATAAGTTCTTTGTAATCTCGGCCAGCCGAAGCCACCCACCAATTCTAAATTATTGCCAAATCACTTTAGAGCCGAGGTTGATGATATCTACTCAGACTATAAGAAAAACACTGCATGTCAGTGGTTTGAGGGCACGCGGAATGCTGTGAGGATATCTCCGGAAGGCACCGTCAAGTGTAATTGGAATCGGGTAGAGAACATCTCAACAGGACACCTGTTCAATAGACCTATCCACTTTACCAATCCATCCTATGACGTCATAATCAATTACGCGACGTGTAGAATGACATCATAATTAATGACGTCATGAATGACGTCGATAAGTAGAGCATATTTGAAGACGGGCTAAGCGTTGTTGTAAGAATTTTTTGTCTTTACTGTTTAATAAATATTCTGTTGAATATTTTGAAACTAATTTGACTGGGCGCTGTTGCTGCCATAGGCAGCAGCAGCACCAAGTCAAATTAGTCACAAAATATTCAACAGCTTACCTGTATAGTTTTCAGGAAATTGATTGTTAGGACATTCGGGATCGATCAATCCCAACACGGCGAAGTGTGGGTTGAGCTTAGAGAGAGATGGGCGGGGCATAGCTAAAACTCGAAAGGTCCATTGGAAGTTGTCTTGTTCACAGACGAGTATGCGGGGTGTGGGCATGGCCATTTTGCTGAAGGTCCAGTCATGGTGTGGGATGGTATTGGTGCTGAGGGTCATACCGATATCAACTCTATCCAGAATTGCTTTCTGCATGGCGTGAGATATATGGACGAAGCCGTCCATCCATTTGTCCAACCGTATGATGGTACAATAGGGCAAAACTTCATTCTGATGCATGATAATGTGCGACCACACAGAGGAATGGTAGCTAACCTCTACCTGAAAATGAGGGCATTGAACGAATGGCCTGACACCTGACCAGCTCGGTCACCAGACTTGAATGACATTGAGCATGTTTGGGACCTAAGATGACACTATGGTAACAGGCCCTCAGTGAGTCCATCCCTCCAGCCTCCAAGAGCATGACCATGACTTGGGAGAAGAGTATATCAACATGACACAAGTTCGGCTCCGTTTTTTGATCAACAGCATACAATGAATGTGACATTCATTGCGTGCTGTTAATCAAAGATCGCAGCCGAAGTTGCGGCATGTTGATATACTCTTCTCCCAAGGCATGGTCGTGCTCTTGGAGGCTGGAGGATGGACTGGCCGAGGGGCTGGTACCATAATGTCATCTTAGGTCCCAAACATGCTCAATGTGATTCAATGGGCTGTAATCAGTGCTGAGGGTGTGGGCATGCGTGGTCCTGAATATCCCTGTCACTCAGACTATCTCACTTGTCATACGCATGCGCACATAACTGTTGTTCCTCCACAGTACGCAGCAGTACCATATCTGTCACTGCAGTTGTTACGCTTGGCTGCACAATACCTGACATCATGTTGACAATTGCAAAATAAATGTAGTTATATAATGCCTTATGGATTTTGAGTTGTATCCATATGGTCAACATTTTCTATTCGTGTGCGTTATCCTCAGCAATGCTTGAGTAGCATATATTGATCGTTTAAAATCTGTGACAAAATTTAATATTAAAATAATATTTTATGCAGCATTTAAAAGTCTAAAACAGGTTTGTGAGACATCGAGTGTGTATATAGGTGCCTAACTTTTATCTTCGTTAATAGATTTCTAGAAGGAAAAAAACGAGCTGTTGTATCATTTGATAACGTAATCTTCCACTGTATTTGATGTGCTCATACGCTGATTGAGTTCTCAGAATGTCGCTTTTAACTGTCTGCCGGCGAATTTCGGTGGAGTGCATTTTCCAATGGGATTTAACTCTGGATATGCTGAATATTTTGAAAACAATTTGACTGAAAGTTGTTGGTGGCTTAGCCACCAACAACTTTCAGTCAATTTGTTTTCAAAATATTCAGCATGTTCAGAGTTATTGCCCATTGAAATTATTGTCTGGTGGCTTGCACCAGCAGGTAGACAGTTAATAATAGCGCAATATATTATTCTGAGAGAATTAACCCATTAGCCATTGGAATTCCAGGGTCTCAATTTCGAGAAAGCCATAAAGGAAGGCTATACATATGGCAGAAACAGGTTCTTATCAATTTATTTTCAGAATATTCAACAACATAATCCTTACAACATTAAAAAATTGGTTATTTCTGATTAGTACGGGGTAAAAGATTACAGGTAAGTGCACCACAGAATGCTGCTGATTTCTTAATGACTTGGAGCTCACCAGAGAGAAGTTAGCAATAGATCCGTGGACTATGGTGAAGGGTATTTATTAACTTAGCTTGCATGTAGACATTGAAATGAAAATAAAGGTTTTTTGCCATTTCCCTTAAAAGAGTAATGCGATACATGGAAATGCACGTTCCTCTCAGAATGCTAATATACAATTTGGTTAATATTGTGGCGAAACATGACAAATCAAACCAAAATGTGGCATAGCTCAATATATTGAAACTCTTCTCAAGTTAAAACAAGAAGGATTCTGTTTCTGTAGCTCTTTCATTGATTTTCCAGAAATGCACGCGTGCTGCCCCCCCCCCAACCCCCACCCACCCCCACCCACCCCCTCCCATGATGCTATTTTGCCCAATGACATACTATGATAATACATATTTCTTTGCAGAATCCGTATCTGTTGTTTCATTCCATGGCATATTGCCAGACAATTTATGGAAAGGTTTGTCGCAGAAAATGAGTAAAAGAGGAAAATGAACAAACAAACAATAAACTGGTTGATTATAATTTTACAGGTAAGTCCTATCAGTCATCTTTTTATAATTGTCAGGTAAATTCACAATGCAGCCAAACTTTAGCGTGATACTTATGACGTAGATACGCTGCCATTGCTCAATGAAGAAATACAGTTTTAGCTATGCCCCGCCCATCTCTAGCTAAGCTCCACCCACGCTTCGCCTGTGTTGCGATCGATCGATCCCTGAACTCGCCGCCTATAAATTTCTAGAAAACTATACAGGTAAGCTGTTGAATAATTTGAAACTAATTTGACTGGGTGCTGTTGCTGCCTATGGCAGCAACAGCACCCTGTCAAATTAGTTTCAAAATATTCAACAGCATGTGTAAAGACATACAATTCGTACAGCAACGCTTAGTCCGTCATCAAATAAGCGACGAACTTACCTACGTCATTCATGAGGTCATTGATTACGACGTCATCCTACACGTCACATGCTTGCAAATGACGTCATAAGATTGATGGATACACTCCAAAAGTCCAATGTCAATGACAGCATACTTCAGGAACACATAAATGAAAAGATACAGTAGTTAAGAGAGGCAATGTAAGATTGCATTGAGAACAATTGCACATTTTATTCTATGTTCTAAACAAGGATGTATCCATTGATAAAACATACAAACTCACATTCCTTTGAGCCACCATCAGATGGTGGTCAAAACTAAGTAAATTGCCAGTATAAATACCCCCACCCACTTTTGTCGGGTAGCACCGATGGGCTGAAGTGACACACCTGGTTCTATTGAAAATTATGGAGTTAAGATTTGCAGAAAAAGTGTTTTTGGCATCAAATAACTTTGGAGACGTCTAGATAAAAATTGAGCATTTTGCATTTTAGCTTGCCTATGCACATAGTCTATCCGATTGTTATGGAAAATATCTAACCGTTTTCTTTTTATTCTAGACAGTTATGTCTTTTCACCTGCATTCTGTAACCCCTCTTATAAATCAGTTAACATGTTTCCAAAACAGAAACCAGAACCCTGTAAGTACGATGACAATAAGAGTTACCCGCATATGCATCTTGACATGCAGTACAACTCTGATCAAACTTAACATGTTTTTAAAACAAAATAAAACATACAGTTGAATATTTTGACCATATTTGGATTGGAAGACATTGTTGCCTACGGTATCCAATCAAATAACGTCCAAAACAGCACATGTATTGCATTGTGTTCAATATTGTACAAACTAAAATGTTTCTGTTTTCTACAGATAAATGTTAAGATTGGGTATGCTAACCAAAAGAGAATGTGTCCATTTGGAAATCGGTGCTGCTTTTAGGTGTTGTTCTTCCAAATGACCCCTATAGATGGTGTTTCCGTCGAACTGAATAATGCTAATTTCGTGGAATTTACCAGAACATGATTGCCCGGAACGGGTGTGGAACAAAGTGGGTTACAGGCATAGCTTGCATCTGTCCCGTTGACGACAGAAATAAATAAATATAGCAATGGGTGAATGCACCTTTAACTATGCCACGCCCATTTCGAGCTAAGCTCCGTCCACGCTTTGCCCGTGTTGGGATCGATCGAACCTTCAGTTTACGGGTAACTAATTTGTCTGGGTGCGGTTTGCTGCCTATCAGCGCCGAGTCAGATTAATTTCAAGATTTTCAACAGAATGTTTCGTAACTTGTAAATCCACCAAAGCCATACATACAATTCGTACACTTGACAAACAAACTATCGACGCTTCATTACGGTGTATGTCTGTCAATTATGATTGTGGCCGCAGTCCATATGTGACGTAATTGATTATGACGTCATATACTTGAGTAGCAGATTCATTCATTGACATATTTATCTATTCCTCGGTGAGCTGGGTGAATAGAGCGTTCATTTCTGTCGAGTTCTTCATATAGCTAGATGTGCTATCGAGTCCATCAAACGGAATTCACTATCTTTACCGAGTCATCTGAATATAACTACCGGTATCTATCCTTACCGAGTCCTCTGAACGCAACTATCTATCCTTACCGAGTCCTCTGAACGCAACTATCTATCCTTACAGAGTCCTCTGAATGGGAATGCCTATGGCAGCAAAGGCGTAACAGGAGATCTATTTCTGATTAGTGTAGTGAAATTGGCTGCGGCCCCTAAGTGCTCTGAATAGAGCTCTCTGTGATGTCAGTACACTAAACAGCTAGCTGTATACCTGGGTCCTCTGAATGCCGCATCATTAATTTTACTATGACACAATTTCGATGAGATGAAGAGGTATTCTGTTACCTGGACAACACGATTCGAATTCATCACCACGTTGTATTAAAGTCAAAACATTCGTAATTAATTGCATAACTATCATTCCCTGGAGGTAATTTCATTTCTATATTAACCCAGTCCTCTAAGTGTCGCACCATCAACTAATCGCATTTAACGAGTCCTCTAAAAGTCGCACTATCAGCTTTTAATGGGTGCTGCAAGAGTCGTACTTCTCAGCTTTTAACGAGTCCTTTAAAACGCGCACTATCCGCGTGTAACGATTCCTCTAT
Source organism: Chaetoderma sp. LZ-2023a (assembly GCA_034401795.1). Taxonomy (NCBI): domain Eukaryota; kingdom Metazoa; phylum Mollusca; class Caudofoveata; order Chaetodermatida; family Chaetodermatidae; genus Chaetoderma; species Chaetoderma sp. LZ-2023a. Next base: position 62,671,211 of record CM067359.1, read on the forward strand.
GAGTCGTACTATCCGATTTTACCGAGTCCAGTAAATGTCGCACTATTCAGGTTTAACGAATCTTCTACGTGTGGCACTATCCGTGTTTAACGAGTCATCTAAGTTTAAAGAGCCGACCACAAAAGAACACTATCAGATATAGCGGCTTTGTGATGTTATAACATATGCGTTCAGATGTTTGTAATTGTTGAAGGCATTGAATGTTGCTATTTATATTTACGAGTCCTATCTACATGTATATCAGGGATGCATTAACTAACGATCAACATATTTCTTTCAACAATGTTCTATGAGCAGATGTCCTAGTTCCCGACCCATATAACGCGGGATAACGGGCGGCATAAGCATGTTATTTGGTCCAGCAGCGGCCCCGTAACCCGCGTTATCAGGAAAGGCATATCTATGCTTTTATTCCGATGTCGTAGAGATTAAACACACATAGGGTTTGGTATGTTTTGAACTGCTCAATTAACAATGATTTTGAAACAAATTTTTGAACAAACGATATGTCATTTCAATGATTTCAATATCCTACCGCAGCACATAAAAGAGATCACGACCATATATACAGAAATCCAATTAGCATGATGAAAATACTCTACCAGGGTTAGGCAAGACGAACTTATCGTTCAATCGTCCTTATATAACTACGTGCATTATACGCGTCTTTATAAATCCTCACCGCTTAGGCTCCGTTGATATCCAATGTTGGTCCAGCCTTTAACGCTCAAACTGGCCAAAACCCACCTCTGCCATGGTCCTGAGAAATGGCAATTGTCAGTCCAAAAGAAGAATATTTTTTAAGACTTACCACTAGAATTACTGACTCAATAACTGATCGGGTCATTCTAATGGTAAATTCTCGAAAATTGCCTCTTGCTCTGTAAATGAATATTTTCTTTGAGAATATTGAGATTTTCTTGAACAAATTTAAGTGTTGAATGGTTCAATATATCGTGCTGTCAGGTAGAATCATGACCTGAAGTGGCATTGTATTCAAGGTAGATTGCTAACGATTGTCAGTCCTGAAGAATGTGTTCGCATGAGAAAACTATGGTGTGCTAAGATTGCCGTCGTGCGTCGCGCGTCGTGGGCGATAAAAGACATGCGACGTTATTTAAATACGGCGACGTCGCCCCCGACGTCGCCCTCGACGTCTCCCCCGACGTCGCCCTCGACGTCGCCCCCGATGTCGCCCCGACGTCGCCCTCGATGTCGCCCCGACGTCGCCCTCGACGTCGCCCCCCGACGTCGCCCTCCAACTGATACTCTGTCCGTAATGGTATAAATTATCGCCAGTCTCAGAGGGATTATCTCCAGTTAGCGATTCATATTTTAAAGGTAACCCTAATTATTATGTCATCTTTATTGTATCGTATCATTAACACTTTTGTTGTCATCTGTATTTGTTTTCATCCTCGTATAGCTCTCGTTGGTCCAATTAATAAAACTAAAAGGGGACAAGATTAAGCCTAATGAAAACATGTTCTGTATGTCTGCATGATATATAGGCATGCTACTCAAATCTGGCGCGAGACTGACATTAGAAGATGTTTCTAGATTCACGCTAGTAGCGTGGACCAGGTATTATAATTGGCAAAGTACCCGCAGAGATGAGGGTGTGGAGGGGTGTTCGTTATTTTTGGATGTCTCAGAGAGCCGATCACATGCATTTCGTGTTGCGCAATTGCACCCCCTGCCAAACTTTGCCCTATGCAGGCTATTGCCCTGCTATTTATTCTATTACAAACTTGGAGCAGACGGATGGCCAAATATTTGTAGATGGGCTAGCCTATGGCAGCCTATAGCAGTAGCGGCACCACGGGGACACGGGGATGCCCTCAGGCAAGAATGCTTTTCATCTTCACCCCACCCACACCCCACCCCAACACCTCACCCCACCGCACGCACGAACTCACGCACGCACACACACGAGCGTGCGCGTGTGCGTATGTCCCATGTTATGTAGTAATTTGCAGTATGTTTAAATATACCTGGATCTAAATTTTCAATGTGTGTCGATGTTCTTATTCCCATACTGTTATGCATTCTGTTAATCTTATTATTAAATACATTGAAACAAAGGAGTCTTTTACATGAGTGCGTGCGTGCGTGCGTGCGTGCGTGCGTGCGTGCGTGCGTGCGTGCGTGCGTGCGTGCGTGCGTGCGTGCGTGCGTGCGTGCGTGCGTGCGTGCGTGCGTGCGTGCGTGCGTGCGTGCGTGCGTGCGTGCGTGCGTGCGTGCGTGCGTGCGTGCGTGCGTGCGTGCGTGCGTGCGTGCGTGCGTGCGTGCGTGCGTGCGTGCGTGCGTGCGTGCGTGCGTGCGTGCGTGCGTGCGTGCGTGCGTGCGTGCGTGCGTGCGTGCGTGCGTGCGTGCGTGCGTGCGTGAGTGAGTGCGTGCGTGTGAGGGTGCAAATAGTTGCTAATTCCGTCCCCAACTCCACCCCCATCCCCCGGTAAATGTTAAAGCCTAACAATATATTATTCAATGACGTCTGGCCAGTTCACGGAATGCTTAAAATAATTCTAATAGAGTTAATGCGAGCATGGAGGAGTCGTCGTCGTCGTCGTGGGGCGGGGGGTAAAAACAACCTTCAGCACAAAATTTCAACTGCGCGTGCATATGACAAATTTGTCCGTGTTATCTTCCACCTGGATCGGATATACTATCAATATTAGGCCGTGTTCTGACTGGAGAGGTAATCGGGAATAACGCCATACCTCTGTATTGTGTTACACCTGTTAAGTCTCTAGTGAGAACACGGCCTTAGATTATATTTTGACACGTCCAATATATATTTGTTTCGGAATACTCACATCCAACATCGGAGCGAAAAAACGCGGGTGTATCTCTCATATCGTGGGCTGTGGGTTGTCGGGGTCGATGTTTTTGTAGATATCCATAAAATAACCATAGGAAATATCTACATGCAAATTGTTGAGTGGCATGTGTGTGTATGTGCGTGCCTGCGTGCGTGCGTGAGTGTGGTGGTTGAGTTCTTGGAGTGGGGTGTGGGTGGGGTGGTGTGAAAAGCAAGTCATGTGATTCCCTGGATCAGTTGGTTTATGCTTATCTATATACAACTGACGAGGCAGCATCTTCTCACTGACAGATAATGCCCTTCAGACAACACGGTTGCAATATGGATCAATGCCCTTTGGCCACCAGATGGCAACGGGTGGGTCGTGTACAGTGACTAACCTATATGAGTACATCAATACTCTATCAGAAGGATGCAGCGCGGAAGTACGTGACCTCACCAATTTGTACCGCACTGATGATAACTGTAAAACAACACGCCATTGTGCATCATCTGGGTTGCCATGGAATTTTGTTCTTGCGATCTTCTAGACTGTCCAAATGCAGATAGTAGTTTCATTGTTAGTTATGATAGTGATGATTTTATTAATTGAATTGTGATAAACATATAATTTGATGCAAACACCTACAAAAGAAAGGCCATATACAATAAAACCTGTCTATAGCGGTCATTTGGTGTTGGCCCCATAATGTTGTGTTTCTCTAAGAAAGGATGTGCGCGCACGACCTTTTTTATATATCTCCCTTTTGTGACATAAAAAAATCAATTTTAATAGCAGACTGACTTGTAATAAGCGCCATTTTGTTGCTCGATAATGTGTGTTGTAGGCGGGTTTCATTAATCATGACAGAAATACATACACACTGTATATCGCTATTAATTTGCTATGTTTAAATAATTAATACCCTATATACATTGTAAGAGGAATCAATGTTCTTTCAAATCACCCAGTGATCATGATTGTAGTAATGCAACATACAAATAACAAATTAAGAGTGATGTACAGCAAAACCTGTCTATAGCGACCATATGTTATTGGGGCTACAATACATGATGGTTATCTTAGACATGTGGTTGTAAGCCCACCTATCTTGAATAACCAACATTTAGCGATCATAAAAGCAATTTTCAAAGCAGACTAACTGGTAATAATTGCCACCTATTTAATTCTACTGCATAATGCTATATGTTTTACAGCATTGTGGGAGGTTTTGGTCCTACTATTGTGGTTCCTTAAGACAGGTTATGGTTGGATCCACTAGCCTTAAATAGCTACTGTTTTGTGATCCCAAAATCAATTTTTATAGTACATTAAATTATAATAAGCAACCATTTATCTTTAGTAACCATTTGTGTTGCTCCATACTGTGCCTGTTAAATAGGCTGGTTTGACAAAACTATTACGGCAGAAATACATACATGCTGTATATATCGCTCTTAGTTTGTTGCTGAATATAAATCTATTTATAAAAATAATTAATACATATATAAGAGGAATATATCTTCTTTCAAATGCCACCAAATGCTTTATCCCATGATAACAAATCATATATTCGTGCCACTTTTTGTATGTGATGTCGAAATACAACTGGTCGAAAGCCGATTAATACGTATTTAGCAGTACATCTGAAAAGGGACATGGCAACATATAAAAGACACATTTTTTTTTGACACAACCATCATTTTCTCATTAATAATACATAACTCTTCAAGTACAAATAGGTTGTCTTTTGTTCTAAGATAGGTAGAGGTTGTTCCCATTTTAGGCCCCTTTTGAGATTTGGCCGCTGCACTACTAATGTCAGTCTCGCACCAGATTTGCGTAGCATGCCTATATATCATGCAGATATACAGAACATGTTTTCATTAGGCTTAATCTTGTCCTCTTTTAGTTATATTAATTGGACCAACGAGAGCTATACGAGGTTGAAATCACAATACAGATGACAACAAAAGTGTTTTAATGATACAATACAAATTATAAAGATGATATAATAATTAGGCTTACCTCTAAAATATGAATCTATAACTGGCGATAATCTACGTCACTCCAAAACAGACTCGATATCGAATTTATACCCTTACAGACCGAGTATCAGTTCTAAGGCGACGTCGAGGGCGACGTCAGGGGCGACGTCGGGGCGACGATAAATAACGTCGCATGTTTTTATCGCCGGCGACGCACGACGGCAATTTTAGAACACCATAGAAAACATATGTTCAGCTTACGCGCGATCGATATTTACCACACGACGAGCAAATGCCTTCACATAATATCACATGATACCATAGGATTTATGTTTAAATTACTTATATAAACAGCGTTTGTGCAGAGAGACTTTGAGAGCGCATATGACCATAATACCTGTATGAGTTAGTTAAGTGTCGTATTTTCCTTACGTCTCGTGGAAACTGGTGTCCGTGGTGCCCCTAAGAGCTGGGGGCACTTTTGGGGTCAATACGTCAAATATTAAAGTGGCAGTGCCGCCCGCATCTATCGAGATTCTATCGACATTGTTTTGTCAGTGTGACATCTTTTTAAAGGTGACGTCAGTTGACAAGCGAGATCTTGTGATTTTGACATTGACGTTGATTTTATTTATGAAAGCAGTGGCTTGTTTGCTATTGCTGATATCACTGAGCATTTTTTCTTCTCAGGAGTTGAAAGGCTTGTTGGTTAGGGGTGTGTGGTGGAGGAGGGTTGGGGCGGGGTATCATGCTCTCTTCATGGGCCCTTCGCATGTTGGCCAGTCCTGCAGTGGAATGAGCCTTTCCAAGTTTATCCACGCATCATATGATGTCATAATCAACTAAGTGGCGCTTAGGCTGACGTCATAATCATAACGTCATGAATGATTCCATATAGTTCGTTTTTAACACATAATAGTCCGACACGTTGTATGAATTGTATGTCTTTGCCATTTAATAAACATTTTGTTACTATTTAATAAACATTCTGTTGAAGATTTTCAAAATAATTTGGTTGGGTGCTGTTCTTAGCTATAAGTGAGAGGGGTGTGTCTAGAAAGGGACACCTCTATTCTGTCTTAAGCTGCCATTCACTCAGTCAATTTAAACAGGAGGTCTCTTAACCCAGGTGATTTGATATGGTCGCGATAAGGTAATTTTGGTCTCCAAAACCCAGATGAATTGATCAATTTTTGACTGATATGCTCTATATACCTTATACCTCCAGTTTCCCACTCGCCCATTATCCAATATGTTGAAATCAAGAAGCTAGTGTGTGGTTATTATGGGGTTTCGTTAAATTTCTCCAATATATGCCTATTTTTTATAACTATTTCATATGTATCCGCAAATCGTTTTGGTTTGTTTTGGTGACAGCTCGGGAGATGCCTATTACATGGTATTTCTAAAATGTATTTATATCGTTGAGCGGCATCCCCTATAAGAAAGGAATCATGTTTTAGCTATGCCACGCCCATCTCTAGCTAAGCTCCACCCACACTTCACCCGTGATTGGATCGATCGCTTCCTGAACTCTCTGACTACAAATCTCCAGAAAACTATACGGGTAAGTTGTTGAATATTTTGAATCTAATTTAATCGGTGCTATGCAGCAACAGCACCTAGTCAAACTAGTTTCAAAATATTCAACAGTATGTTTATTAAATAATAAAGGCATATAATTCGTATAACAACGCTTACTTAGTCCGTCATCAATTATACGTTCATATCGTAACTTAATCATGTCATTCATGACGTCATTGATTATGACGTGACCATACACGTCACGTAGTTGATTATGACGTCATATGATTGATGGATAAACTGGAAAGGTCCATTATCTATTAAAGTGTTTCCAGAATATGCGATAAGTGCGGGAAACTGATACTCGATGTAATAACAGCAAGCTTGCGGGATAAACAGTCCTTGTTGCGTTCATGGCCTAAGACAAACTGCTCAAACAAAAACATTCCTGAATACTGAACAAACACGTTTAAGAAGCTCTGAGCTCGCTTACACGTCTATTGTAGTAATATCCTAATCACGATTTCTGCGATGACCAACCCAGCATGTGTGCGCAATATAGCGTAGGAATTAACTGTCTGTCTGCTGAATTTCTGCAGACTACATTTCCATGCGGTTTAACTATAGATATGATGTTTATTTTGAAAGCAATTTGACTGAAAGTTGTTGGTGGCTTAGCCACCGACGACTTTCAGTGAAATTGTTTTCAAAATCGCGAACAGGTCCAGAGTTATTATCCATTGGTATTGTCTTGTACCTCGCAGCTGTCAGACAGTTAACCACTGCGTGGGATACTACAATTGTCGTGATTCGGCCCAGGAGACTACTTTGTCTGCTCAGGAATCGGCAGTCCTAAGTGCCTTATTCCTTAATTAAATAACTTTGACCGAGAAATCGTTTGTTATTGCTAATAGCGTGCCGTCTGATACTGAGAATGGTGAGCTTGTCTGGAGTTGTTGATGGGGGGATGTTTGAAGAGATTGGGCTATATGTATGTATATTATTATTATTCTAATTAACGTTTCTATTCTGTAAGCTTTATACAAGTTGCTGTATTTATGTATTATACATAGCAGAGGCCCGGATGACCTGGATCAAAGCCTGGTTTGATTAAATGTTAGAGTTGCATATGGCACAACGCGTGAATGGAGGAATCCAGTTTAATAGCTATGCCCCGCCCAACTCTAGCTAAGGCCAACTCACGCTGTGCCCGTTTTGGGATGGGTAGAATCTCTATTTCCAGAAAACTATACAGGTAAGCTGTTGAATATTTTTGAAAGTAATTTTACTGAGTGCTGTTAGGCAGCAACAGCGCCGAGATAAATTAGGTACAAAATATTCAACAGCATGCTTATTAAATAGTAAAGAGGCACAATTCGTAAACCTGACGGACTATTAAGCGTTTAAGAAGGGCTAAATGGAGTCATTCATGGCGTAATCGATTATGACACCAGCCTATTCGCCACGTAGTTGATTACGACGTCATATGATTGATATATAAACTGGAATCCTTCATTGTTTAACAATTTCTCTTAGTCATTATCTGTCTAATAGATACACGTCACTGGTCACCGAATCAGTCGAAGAAATGTTGATGTGCACTTGGTAAATTGTAATATTGAACGATAGTACAGTCCTTGATAGCATAAAACAACATGGCCACCACACCTTATAACGCAAATTACGGGGCCGGTACTGGATCATCATCGGGTCAGTAACCCGTGTTCTTAGGGTAATTGTTCGTCACCTTATGTTGCTGTGCATAGATAACTTAGAATAAAGTACACACGTGGTACGCGCTCGCTGGTGTGTATCGTTTGTCTAGATTACACATTGGATATGCGAAAAAGATACATGTATGTGCACTATCCTAGAAAGGTTTTCACAATTGACCTTTCCAGGTTATTCATCAATCATATTGCGTCATAATCAACTACGCGGCGTGTAGGATGGCGTCATAATCAATGATCTTAATGATGACGCGGATACGTTCATCACGAACGCTTAATTGATGACGGACTAAGCGTTGCTGTACCAATCGTATGTCTCTACTTTTTAACATGATGTTGAATATCTTGAACCTAATTTGACTGGGAGCTGGTGCTGCCTATGGCAGCAACATCACCCAGTCAATTTACTTTCAAAATATTCAACAGATTACCTGTATAGGTTTATGGAAATTGAGATTCAGAGACGACAGAGATCAATAAATCCCAACATGGTCGAAGTGTAGGTGGAGCTTAGCTATAGATTGCCTGGGTGTAGGCTAAAACTGGATTACTCCATTCATCTTTCATGCTGACTGCTTACGCTGCATCTTAAAAGTCGTATAGTCGAGCAAATGGACACTATTCGCGATGGCTTAAAAGAAAGAATAAGCCTATGCTGATTGAAATATGTTGGACATCATCTGAGATTGCTCGATGGCAACAACATCACACAGCATGTCAGCATTCTGATGAAACTGCAGAGCATGAACGATCGGGGAATGCCAACTAAATTAAACTAATTTGACTGGGTGTTGTTGCTGCCTATGACATACAATTCGTACAATTGACGGACAATTCCGCTTCATGATGCAGTATTGTCTGTCAATTATGATTGTAATATCAACTTACGTGTGACGTAATTGATTATGACGTCAATACTTGAGTGGCAGATTGGATTCCTCCATTACTACATTTGCTGACGACAATGTTAACAGGTTACCTTTGTCGCAACTTGGCACAATACATTTGATCGTCCAGATCACACTTTGCGAAATTAATTGTGAAATTCCATATATGTCTTTGACAGAAAGCTATGGTAAATAGCATGTTCCATAGACGTTCTCAAAGCAATGGCGCCGCCATATGCTGTCAACCTTTTAACACAGAGAAACCAGAAAAGAGAAATTCTGTTTGCTGTAAGCTGTCAAAACAGAGTTAACTCATGTAAACCTATCTGACACCACATGAATGAATGATGACGGTAGCCCCCATCAGGGCACTGGATGATGACGGCATCCCCGATCGGGGCACGGAATGATGACGACAAACCCCAGTATTCAACAGCTTGCCTGAAATGTGGTGGAAGAGCACAATCTTGGGTTCCCTCCTCTACAGATCGACCCACATTGGAATTCGCTGCCTAACAGGAAATATCGCCCTCCAGTCCTTTTGGAAATTGTGGATTCGTGGCTCTAAACTCCCAATGTCAGAATGGAACTGTAGGATGCTCCATGTGTTTCCATAATGGTATACAATGGACCTATCTAATCCTAGCTATGCCTCGCCCATCTCCGGCTAAGCTCCACCCAAACCTGGCCCGTGTTGGGATCAATGGATCGTTGCACTCTCTGAACCACAATTGTCAGAAAACTTTACAGGTTAGCTGTCGAATATTTTACCCAGTCAAATTAGTTTCAAAATATTCAACAACATGTTTATTAAATCGCAAAGATATAAAATTCGTACAACGTGTCGGACTATTAAGCGTTTAACACGGACTAAATCGAGTCATTCATACTGTAATTGATTATGACGTCAGCCTACACATCGCGCAGTTGATTATGACATCATATGATGGATGGATAAACTGGAGTGGTCCATTGCAACAACTGGCCAGCTCCAAAAGGACTCTTGTAACAAACGTGATGCGTGTCTCTGCAAACATCTGCGAGCCATTACAAATCATCAGGACTGGTCTAATATCAAATACAGCCCGATACAAACTGCGTAACGCAGAGCCACTATCTGTGAGGGTAGGTCAATCGTGATGGTCTATTCTCGAACATGTTCTTCGAATGCCAGGAAATACACATGCTCAAAAGTCAGTAGAATTCGAATCCGTATTTGCCAACAGGTAGCAGGCACGCAAAGGACGCCACAACATCACAATATCAGCTTATTAAGTGTGTTGTGATCAGACCTCAAAGAATGTGATCTAGGACCGCTAAAGATGAGAAAGAACCTAAAGAAGCTTGTGACGCTCGCAGTAGGCAAGGCTTAGTGAAGAAGTTTGAAGAAAAACTGATTGCAGCTGAAAGAAGTTTTCACTTCTTCAGATGCAGAACACAGTCACTCATCATCATCATCATCATCATCGTCATCATCATCAACAATATTCTGTTGAATATTGTGAAAGTAATTTGATTAGGTGCTGTGGCAGTATAATATGTTCCAGTAAACTTAGTTTCAAAATATTCAACAGCTTTCCTGCATAGGTATTGTGAAACTGAAACGTCGAAATGTCGTCAAGGTTTAAAGTGTTAACATAAATGCAGGGATCAGTTTTATCACTCAAGATGTGACGTCACAATCAATTACGTCACATGTTAGCTGACATTACAATCATAATGCCTTTCTTATAGGTGCGTCGTGAAGCAGAAAATGTCCGTCAAGTGGTCGAATTATCGTAGTGTCTTTGACGGGTTTACAATAAAATACACATTTTGTCGAATTTTTTAAAACCCTATGACAATAAAACCCTATGTTTTAAAACACTTCCGAGTCAAACTAGTTTTAAAATATTCAACCGCTTACCTGTATAGTTACCTTGAAAATGGGATTCTGGGAAATCAGGGTTCTAAGTATATACATCGATCCTAACGTGCATACAAAGTTGGCTTGGCAATAAATGGGCAGGGCGTCATGGCGGCGTATTGTCTGTCAATTATGCTTGTGACGTCAGGCTATATGTGACGTAGTTGATTATAAGGTCATATACTTGCGTGACAGATCAGATTCTTTCATTAACAACGTCTACTTCTAAATACATACGGCAATAAATTGAATGTACCACTTGTCTATCGATTTTCCTGATATTAGGGAATCCTTGTGTATGGTCACACCTTTTCACGAGTTAAATTGTGAGCTAAACACCAAGTAGTGTGCGATGTATCCATGGTTTCCCATATTGGACAACCATAATTCAAAGCTGTGGGTCCATGTTAATCTCTATTTTTGACATAGATGAGAAAGGCTTCATGGGAATCCCAAATTTCAGTTCGAGACCCCGAAATTCCAGGTTTGACTACCAGATTTCTAGGTGTAGGGTCCATGGGATCTCCAAAATTTAGATGCCATGAGAAACCCTAGAGGTATCCACAGATACTGCAGAATTTGGTTCGATTCTGGTCCGGTGTCTCTATCCGGGTCATCGTCATGGTCTGAAAATCATGTTGCATCTCAAGCTCCTTTGTTGCGGTAAAATTTTAGCCAAATCGGATTAGCAGTTTTTTTAGATATAACCCAGAATAAGATTGTTTGGCTGATCCCCTAAGGCTGCGTTCACTATAGAGACTTAATCAGGTTGGTGTTATTCCCGATTAACTATCTATTGAGAACACGGCCTAACTACCTGAATAAAGCTAACCTCAGCTAAAAAAACTACTTGTAGGATCGGGTACCTAGCTACAGCGATCATTAAGTTAATCTGGACTAAAAGACAAGCAGTCAAACTGATAGAAAAACATGTATATAGAAACAAATGTATGTTGATTGGCACATGGAAGAAATATGATATACTGATGGACGGATGGATGAAGGGCGCATGGTGTGCGTTCAAATAGATCGAATGAACGAATAGGTCGGCTTTGAACGATAGAACGGACTGATAAACTATATCCATACACGGATATTTCCAGTTGATAAATTAGTCAAGCAGTCCGCATGCGCACTCAGGCTGAAAACATGAATGAATGAACTAATTAATTAATTATAGTGGACAAATTAACAACATCAGTTGTATTATTCGGCTTAATTAGAAAGTCCAACTAATCAATATTCCGTCTGCATCTCTTGTGCCGCGATAGCTATTTCCTAATGAACCCGTGTTGTCATGCTGGAAGAGACGACGATGAAAAGAACACCCGATAATCGCTTTTAGTCTCAACCGCATTTAGTCTGAAGAACAGCCATCTTCCATAGAAAACATTCCGACAGGAAAGCTATCGAAGAAGTAACTCTAAAGACTAATTTGAAAGTGATTTAGCTGTATGTTATCGATTCTAAACGAAAGACTTTTAAACATTTTATGTATTTATAAATATCAAAGATGATTTGCATGTGCGTAGTGGATACGCGATTCTTTATGGAGCGCGTTAATAGTTGTCGTTGTGGTAAGGGTCGATCACAAGGAGAGAGAGAGAGAGAGAGAGAGAGAGAGAGAGAGAGAGAGAGAGAGAGAGAGAGACGGAGAGAGAAAGAGATGGAGCGATGGAGCGATGGAGAGCGAGACTGAGGAAGGGGCGGGGGGGGGGGGGATGGTGGAGGAAAACAGAGGAAGAGAGAGAGAGAGAAAGAGAGAGAGAGAGAGAGAGAGAGATAGAGAGAGAGGGAGGGAGGGTGTGAGGGAGGGAGAGAGGGGGAGAGGAGAGGAGAGGAGAGAGAGAGAGAGAGAGAGAGAGAGAGAGAGAGAGAGAGGAGAGAGAGAGGAGAGAGAGCGGAGACAGAGAGAGAGAGAGAGAGAGAGAGAGGGGGGGGGAGAGAGGGAGAGAGAGAGGGAGAGAGAGAGAGTCAGAGAGAGGTGGGGAGAAATACGTGGGGGTGCAGACGGAGAGAGAGAGAGAGAGAGAGAGAGAGAGAGAGAGAGAGAGAGAGAGAGAGAGCAAAGGAAAGAGGTAGGGATAGAGAGAAAAAGATGGAGAGAGAAGCGAGAGGGTTGGAGACAGGGGAGGGAGGGAGAGAGGGAGGGAGGGAGAGAGAGAGAGAGAGAGAGAGAGAGAGAGAGAGAGTGAGAGGGAGGGAGAGAGGGAGGGAGAGAGAGAGAGAGAGGGAGGGAGAGAGACAGAGAGAGACAGAGAGAGAGAGAGGAGAGAGAGGGGAGAGAGAGGGGGAAGAGGGGGAGGGAGAGGGGGAGGGAGAGAGGGAGGAAGGGAGAGAGGAAGGGAGGGATGGAGGGAGGGAGCGAGAGAGAGAGAGAGAGAGAGAGAGAGAGCAGCAGTAGAAAGAGGTAGGGAGATAGAGAAAGACGGACGGAGAGAGAAGCGAAATGGTTGGAGACCGAGGGAGAGAGAGAGAGTGAGTGAGAGGGGAAGTGAGGGAGGGAGAAAGGGAGGAAGGGAGGGAGGGAGGGAGGGAGGGATGTAGAGAGGGAGGGAGGGAGGTAGGGAGGGAAGGAGGGAGGGAGGGAGGGAGGGAGGGGGAGAGAGAGAGAGAGAGAGCTCAGAGGAGCGAGAGAGAGAGAGAGAGAGAAGGGGAGGGGTGGAGAGAGAGAGAGATAGAGATGGGAGGTGGTGAATGTGGGAAAGGAATACAGATAGCTGGGGAAATAGGTATTGGATGAGAAGAAGCGACTGGCATAGAGATGAATAAGCGTTGTGAGACTTATGGGTAGGGCGAAAGAGTGCGGTCTAAAGAGTACAGCTGCGCAGCGCCAGACATCTAATCGGACAAACAAGCGCAATGGCGGCTCACTCCCACAAAATACACACTTGAAAGGGTATCAATTTGCTTGAAGAAAATCGTAGGTCATATCTCACGAATGAACGAAAGGCGCCATAGCGGACCGAACAGGACCAGAGTAAATTGTTATTGATCAGTGATTCGTCATATATCGATCTCCCGGCTTTTCGTCTTGCCGCGTCTCTTGATTAAGCTCCAATTCTTCCAAAGCCCTTTAGTCTACAAGAAATGGAGACGCATTTCTTCCTGTTTAATCTAGATAATATTTACACAATGTCTAAATTTAAAACACTCCTAACTATTTTGAAACGATTCGTCTTTATACGGCAATGACAACTCGCAGTCAAATTATTTTCACATATTTTAAAGAATATTCATTGGAAACTGAGTTCATGGTTTGAATTTAGAAGAAGAATGGTCCGAGCGGACCTCGGGGCTTATATCAATAGAAGCGGCTGTCCGATCGACTGACCGCCCGGTTATTAGTAATTTACCGAAAGTCTGAGAATAAAGGGCCACGCTTGCAGGAGACGAATCGATGTCCAGAATTAATTGTGGCAGAATTTTCGGATTTCAGTTGTTTGATTAAAACGTAATAAATAAATAAATATTTTGTTCTGTCGTTGTTGAAATGTCCATCGTCCAACTGCATAACCAGTCAGCACGCTCTCAGTTAGGAACTAGTCGTAAACAAAAATGTAATAGCAGGAAGTTAGGCAGATGTAAATAGAGGCGTGTCTCCTACTCAGCACCATCCCCACCCGTCACTACCCCCACCCAATCCATCTATGTGATCCCCTCACACACTCTCTTCTCCCCCAATCCAAATCAGTGGCAGACTCATACCCTGTACTCTCTTCCACCCTAAGATCTTCAACTCTCGTTCTTCATCCGCCACTCCGGCTGTCTGTCTTCAAGTCATCATATGGTTTGCCGTTTCAATGTAATAAACAAAATATTAAATGTCATATATGTCTGAGGAGACATTTTAGCATACAGTAGATGACGCTTCTGAAACATTATTGTGGAAATTGTCTCGCAAACTCGTTTTTTTAAAGATCATTGGCAAGAGATCTGGGATCCACATTAGCGACCTTCCAATGTGTCGTTTGATCACAAGCCAATGCAGCATTTTGCATCACATTGTAAATTAGAACTTGTGGAAGGACCTTTGGGTGTGAGGAAAGGATTGCAAACTTTGTTAGTTTTAAAAGAAAGAACCAGGGCACCAGTCTCCGAAACCTTTTTATGTATCAATCGCAGACTAGAGAATGAATGTAGCATTGGAGCGTTGATTTGAGCCTTGTTAACGTTGCGCTACATATTCCATTTATTATTCATACGCCTCCCCCTCAATACTTAAATGGCGTCACCAACTAGATGAGGTTCTCCATCTTCTGTTTCTGAGCTAACAGTCCACAACCCCCACCCCCGACTGTCTGCGTCAGAGATGACATGTCAGCTTATATTAACAAGATATCTATATGGAAATATGCTAGCATTTATTAACGCTTACAACTCTGATGTCAATATTCTATCTATTACTGTCTCAATGGCAAAGAAACTGGTGTGCATTTTTCAACAATTCTGATAAATGATGTTGCTGGAGTACACCAGTTCATCTTTTAATTTAATTTGAAATTTTTAAGATTTTGACATCAGAGTGGTGCCGGTTAAGGCTTTGAACCATACCCTCCGAGAATCGCAATTTCAAGGTATCTATACAGGTAACCTGTAAAATATTGTGAATCTAATTCGACAGGAAACTGTTGCTGCAGCCATAGGCACCAAGATGTCCCGCTCAAATGAAATGAACCCGTAAAGGATTCTGGGGTTTGGCGGCTCTGACTCAAAGGGTTAAATTAGGCTTAAGCGATTACGTGATTAAATTGAAAATCGCGATTATGTTTTAAATCGTGAATTTATATGATTAAAAAATAAATAATCGAATAATCGTGAATATCTTCTATTGCATAAAATATTTCAAAACCTAACTTTTAATTACCCAGTAAAGCGAACGCTCATGTAAAATGGCATTTTTCATGAAAAATTAAATCTTTCTTAGTGACTGTATGCCCATTTGCAGGGCAAGAGAAGCCTATTTTTGAAAATGTATGACTGGAACGGCTGGCTCGAGAATCGAGCCAGCCATTCCAGTCATACATTTTCAAAAATAGGCTTCTCTTGCCTTGCAAATGAACTTTTCTCAACACCATTGCAGCTTTAGTTATTGATATTCGTTTGTTGTTATGTCTTGGTAATTTGTACCCAAGCTGATTAATCGAGTAATCACGATTATTTTTAAATAATCGAAAGCGATCACTAAACGCAATAATCGCGCAAGCTTCGGCAATAATGTTCCCTGTGACGATATAATCATTCCAGACCCTGGATCTTTCACATTGGCCTCCACAGTACTAGTGTGCGCTAAGCTTCCAGTCTGTTAAAAGTTGTTACACATATACAGGGTCCATTTCTGGCTATGCCCCGACCATTTCTGGCTATGCGCTGCCCATTTCTGGCTATGCTCTGCCTATTTCTGGCTATGCTCTGCCCATTTCTGCCTATGCTCTGCCCATTTGTGGCTATGCTCTGCCCATTTCTGGACACTCTTCGGGACGGAGCTAGATACATCCTTTATTATGCATTATTACATGGGACATAATTGATTATGACGCGATACACCTGCGTCGCAGATCGGATCTATTCATTTGCCTAGCGTTGTCATATCATGATGAACTCTTGGTTTTATCACATAAAATATTTTCATATCTGATGGATATAAGGTGTTTGGTTTGGCACTATATTTTCGTGCGCATTCAGAACTCTCAGTAATGATCGAAGCACCGCGCTGATATATTGTTTCAAGTAAAATGGTAAGAAACCGTTGACGAGAATCGATGGGAAAATTAGAAATGGTATAAATTGTAATACATAGAATCGCAAATTCGTTGTCAATGGGGGAATCCAGTTTTAGCTATGCCCCACCCATCTCTAGCTAAGCGCCGCCCACGCTTCGCCCGTGTTGGGATAGATAGATCCCTAAACTCCATGACTATCAATTTCCAGAAAACTATACAGGTAAGCTGTTGAATATTTGTCAACTAATTTGACTAAGCGTTGTTACTGCCTATGGCAGCAACAGCGCATGGTCAAGTTAGTCTCAAAATATTCAACAGCATGTTTATTAAATAGTAAAGACATACAATTCGTACAACAACGCTTAGTTCGTCCTCAATTAAGAGTTCGTGGCATACTTAGCTACGTCATTGACTCTGGCATTGATTATGACGTTATGCCACACGTCACGTAGTTGATTATGACGTCATATTAGCATCATATAGTTCCATCTTCACTTTCATGTGGATTTTAGAGCCACGAATCCACAACATCCAAAAGGACTGGAAGGCGATATTTCTTGTTACACAGCGAATCCCAATGTGGTTCGATCGGTAGAGGACGGAATCCGAGATTCTTCCTCCACCTGACAGTGCCCCGATGGGGCTTACAGTTATCATTCAGTGCCCCGATGGGGCTTACCATTATCATTCATTGCCCCGCTTGGGCTTACCGTTATCATTCAGTGCCCCAATGGGGCTTACCATTATCATTCAGTACCCCGATGGGGCTTACAGTTATCATTCAGTGCCCCGATGGGCTTACCATTATCATTCAGTGCCCGCTGGGGATTACCGTTATCATTCAGTGCCCTGATGTGGCTTACTGTTATCATTCAGTGGCCCGATGGGGCTTACCATTATCATTCAGTGCCCTGATGGGGCTTACCATTATCATGCAGTGCCCCGATGGGGCTTACCGTTATCATTTATTCCTGTGGTGTAGGATAGGTTTACGTGAGTGAACTCTGTTTTGTCAGCTTAGGGCAAACAACATTTCTAATTTCTAGTTTCTCTGTGTTAAAGTGGTAACATCATTATAGTTCCCTTGCTTTGAGAATGTATATGGAGCACACTATTTATCATTGCTTTCTGTCAAAGACATATGGAATTTCTATAGCAGCAACTGCGCCCAGTAAAATGTGTTTCTTATTATGCAACAGCATGTTTATTAAATATGAAAGCCATACGATAACGCTTAGTCCGTCATAAATTAAGTGTTCGTGACGAACTTATCTACGTAATTCATGACTTGGATAAACTGCCAAGCTCCATTCGTATCAAATTTATCGCACTTGTTTTTAGTAAGATCTCGTTCTTGGGACTATAGGCAGCAACAGCACGGCAACAACAACCGGTCAAATTAGTTACAAAGTATTCAATAGCTTACCTGTATTGTATTCAAGAAATCGATAGTCAGGGCATTCGGGCATCCCAAAACGGAGAAGTGTGGGTGAGCTTAGCTTCGCTAAAACTGGAACGGCGAATTAGCAACGTTGGCCCAGCAACGTATGCGTGTTACATGGGTTGTCAGTTTCTATGCGTAGCCAATCACAAATAAATATGTACCCTTTGGCCTCACTGGTGCATATTGTCAATACTACGACAAACTGATCCAACCTGCTGTAGTTTTGACAATATACGCCAAATGTAATACGTAAGGCCAAAGGATTCACATGTATGTGTGATTGGCGATGCATAGAGGTGACAACCCAGCTATCTGCCACGCATTTGGTCTGAATGATACGTTGTCATTCGGGTATCTCTGAACGTCTCTGATAAATTGGCTCTTTAGTAGGTTGTCGTATTATGAGCATATGATGTTTGTTAAGACAAACTAACTAGTCTGAATAGTATACCGGATACATTTCTTTTGATAGAAATAACGCATAAACGACTATGAAAATAGCAAATTATTCTGAATCGGCCATACACGCACCCCTCCCAGGCATTGAAATTACGAGACAAAATCCGATTGCGATCCAGCGCAATCGCAAATCCTTCCTTAATCCGATTGTTATGCAACACGAATAGTCGATGTTATTTATTGCGCAAAATATCTCGTTTAGCTATCGGAATCAGCCGGGACTCGATTGTACGATCGTTCTGCTTGGCAAACATTACATACAGATAGAAATTCATGCAGAACTTTCCGCTCAATTAATGACCGAAACCCGACAAACGCCATTTAGCAATCGTGGAGAAATTGTTAGGTTTTGGTGGTGGTCAAAATCTGCTCATATATTTGATGGACTAGCTTTGCAAGAGACGGGCGGAATTCGTCAGGCACGATAAACGTCAACGTCAAAGATATAATTTATTAAATCAAGCTACAATCGTTTCCAGCTATTGTGAGAGATTTCTGGGAGCATTGACGATAATGGATCGTATTCCGACGTAGCATCTCGGCATTGCTATCGTACATTGTGTTTAGGCTTGCGCGATTACGCGATTAAATCGAAAATCGCGATTATTCTTTAAATCGTTAATTTATATGATTAAAAATTAAATAATCGAATAATCATGAATAATTTCTACTGCATAAAATATTATAAACCTGCAATTTAATTACTCTTTAGCGCGATCGCTCATGAACATTGCCATTTTGTCCATTGAATGTATGTCCATTTGCAGGCCAAGAGAAGACTGTTTTTGAAAATGTATCACTGGAATGACTGGCTCGAGTATCATTTTCAAAAATTGTCTTCACTTGTCCCGCAATTGGCCATTTCTAAATGCCATTGCTGCTATCGTCATTCATATATACCCTGATTAATCGAATAATCACGATTATTCTTATAATCGATCGCGATCACTCAAAGCAATAATCGCGCAAGTCTAATCGTGTCTGCTGTTATATTCAGCGAGAGAATGGAGGAAGACAGTTTTAGCTATGCCCCGCCCATCTCTAGCTAAGCTCCACCTTCATCTTGCCTATGCTCGGATAACTCGATCCCTGAACGCCCTGACTATCAATTTCCAGAAAATTATGCATATAAGTTGTTGAATATTTTGAAACTAATTTGACTGGGTGATGTTGTTGCCTATGATTATTATACTTCTTAAATAGTAAAGACATACAATTCGTACAACAACGCTTAGTTCGTTATCAATCAAGCGTTCGTGACGAACTTATCTAAGTCATTCATGCCATACTTGATTATGACGTCAGCCTGTACGTCACATATTTGACTATTACATCATATGATGTATGGATTAACTGGAATCCTTCATTCCTAGAACGATGGCTAAGGAACGTAATTCTGCTACGTTTTTAGCATCAACTAATGGGTGCTCATTTGGGGGTGGGGGAAATACCGCAAGCTATCCGCGCAACATGTTAGAAACAATATTGAACAACTGACTTTCAATAAGTACAGCTTGCAACGTTGTCTAACTAGCCGTCTGCTCATAGACGATAGAGGAACTCATCTTTATCTATTCCCCGACCATTTCTAACTAAGCTCCACCCACGTTTCGCGCGTATTGGAATCGATTTATATACCTTAAACCATGAATTCTCAGAATCCCATTTTCAAGTTAACTATACCGGTAAGCTGTTGAGTATTTTGAAACTAATTTGACTGGGCGTTATTGCTGGCTATTGCTAAACGACGGCGTCACGTAAGATTAGTTGCAAAATAGTCAACAGGATGTGTAAATTGACGCCATATACTTGAGTGACAGATCAGATGCATCCATAGTCCTCCATAGCGATCGCTCAGATATGATAAGTTATCAAATTAAGAAGAGTCTGTCGATTATCTACTATGACCATGACCTTTCCAACAATTAATACGTTTCGACAACGATCTTAGCAAACAAGTTAAGTGTTTAGTCATTGTGTGTCCAATGGACATTTACATGTTTAGCTATGCCCCGCCCATCACTAGCTAAGCTCCACTCACACCTCGCCGAGTTGGGATTGATCGATCCCCGAATGCCCTAACTATCAATTTCCTGAAAACTGTACAGGGAAGCTGTTGAATATTTTGTAACTAATTTGGCTGGGTGCTGTTGCTGCCAATGGCAGCAACAGCGTCCAGTCAAATTAGTTTCAAAAAATTCAACAAAATATTTATTAAATAGTAAAAGCAAACAATATGTACAACAACTCATAGACTGTCTTCAAATATGCGTTCGTGACGTACTTATCGACGTCATTCATGACGTCATTCATTATGATGTCATTGTACACATCACGCAGTTCATTATGACGTCATATGATGGGTGGGTACTCTGGAAAGAAAAATTCAGAACATCTAACCAGCACAGTAGTAGTAGTAGTAGTAGTAGTAGTAGTAGTAGTAGTAGTAGTAGTAGTAGTAGTAGTAGTAGTAGTAGTAGTAGTGGTAGTACCAGCAGCAATAGCAGCAGCAGCAGCAGCTGCAACATCCTCGCCATTGCTAGCATCATAGTTTAAACTATGACGTAGTACGGTTCAACCATTTCCTGACGTGTGGTCGGTAAGGAGGGTAAAGCCTGATTGATTGCATTTAAAGAAATACGGAATTGTTAAGCACTTGAGTCGACAAGCATGAGAGAGAAGAGGAAATCACAGATCAATCAGTGTCGGTACCTGTTTTCTGGGCTATCCGACGATGGTCCATTGTCACCACATGTTTTCTGTCCTGCAATGAAACTGTCCAGTTTATCCATTCAACACATGACGTCATAATTAACTAGGTGCCGTGAGTCAATGACATCATGGATAACGTTCGTCACGAATGCATAATTGATGACGGACTACGCGTTGATGTACGAATTGTGTCATTACTATTTAATAAACATGCTGTTGAATATTTGGAAACTAATTTGACTGGCCGCTCTTTCTGACATAGGCCATAGTTTTAAAAATATTCAACGGTTTATCTGTATAGTTTTCTGGAAACTGGCAGGGATCGAGTGATCCCAACACGGTCGAAGTGTGGGTGGAGCTTAGCAAGTGATAGCCGAAGCATAGCTAAAACGGGAGTCCTCCATTCGATGGATCGTTGTCTGCACAGATTCTCTGATGTCTCATTAAATGCCATGTGGAACTATAATTGCGTGATACATAAGCATAATTTCTATGGCAAATTACTGGTATTAATCGTCTTGAGTTTTTGCAGACGACATATTTCAACGGTTATATAGCTGGACCTACCAACAACTTTCAGTCAAATTGTTTTTAAAATATTTAGCAGGTTCACAGTTATTTCCCATTAAAATTATTGTCTGGTGGCTTGCAGCAGCGAGACAGTTAACCTTTGAAGACTGAAATCCTCGAATCACAATTTCAACGTAACATCAAAGATAAGTTGTTGATTATTTTGAAACTAATTTCACAGGGATCTGTTGATGCCATGTCTGCAATGTGCCCATGAACAACTCATGTATTATAGATGATTTCAGTTTCGGATTAAGAGTCCATCAGCTATCGTGAACATTTTTGGTGATTGTATTTGCTAGATCTGGTAGTATAAGCGCCAACATTGGCCACAATCACAGCTGTTTGATTTGAGATTCTCAGCTGCTAACATTCTCCTCCCGACATTAGGAATGTCCAATGGTAAATTTTCAAAAATACTCTTCTTGGTCTGCAATTGGACACTGGCTAAGCAGAAATTAGAATTTGCTTGACCATTATGCGTTTGATGAATGTCCATTTGAAAGAAGGATAACAGAAATTAATTTTTTTGTAAATTTTTGCCATAAATTTACAAAAAAAGGTACTCTTTTTGGCCGCAAAAATCTAAATTTTATTGAAAAGTATTGGCAATTAAATGGGTAATTGAAATAAATAGTATTTTGAGCGCTTTAACCCTTTCACGACGAAGCCGGCCAAAACCGGCCTCTATAGTAGTCTTGTTGAATATTCATTTGGAGGCCACGAGAAGACGATTTTTGAAAATTTACCACTGGAATGACTGGCTCGGTAACTGAGCCAGCCATTCCAATGGCAAATTTTCAAAAATAGTCTTCTCCTGGCATGAAAATGGACATTCAATAAGTAAATAACTTTTTTTTGCAATAAATTTGGTTATTAACGAGTTAATGCGCTGTTGATACAAGAGTGGTTAGGCATAAATACGCCAGCAATATGCACACACATGCATTGCATATTCATAGCGGGTGTATACATAGTTGACAGATACGGAGACTATGGAATGACATCAATGAGTGGGTTGGACAGTTGCCAGTGTCTGTGATGATGGCCAAACCCTAGCACTGGTACATTGACGGCTCTGGTACCGTCAAACGAACACACAACCTGGACGTGTTACAGCGCTCTGGGTGTAATTAATGACTATGAGCTGCAACAAGTGCGATTACTACTGGTATGTGCCGCAGCATTCAATACAAAAAATGGCTCCAACAGTGAAATGGTCTCCCCACTCTTAAAGCCATCGCGCCCTACCCCACTATACCCACCACTCCACCCCTCTTATCCCGCCATATATATGTAATCGGCATAGGGTCTGCACCACAGTACCGCATTGGGTCTACCCCTTGCAACGGAACATGCAGACGGGGTTGACGTTATAGCAAAGAAAGGGATCAGCTCAGTGATCAGAACGGGCGGCCACTAACATGTGCTATCAACGAATGGTTTCCCTAAATGGCGAAGAGGAATAACGAGAATTTATCCCTAACTTGTCGATGCACAACATTGCTGGGTATTGCGACATTGACAATATAGTCGTCCATCCCTTCTAGAAATTCGCAAATCAAGAATTCAAAATTGCGTTTGTGTAACGAAAAATATGTACCCATATCTATGGATGTCTACCTGCCCACCTCAGATTAAAATCTTATTTCCAACGAAGAATTAAACCAGGCATAGTTCCGCTATAAAGTTGCCCAGCAAAGCTATGGACATCACCAGATAACAGCATACACAGAGCCCTAGAATTTGCTGCAATGGGCACCAAGAACTACAAAGACATGAGATGACATCACTTATCAGTTATGGCAATCGCGCTGTATGCTGAGCGCAGAGGAGCAAGGTTGGGAACTGGTACATCACAATCACGAAAGGAGCTAGGGACGGAGAACATGACAGAGTGGTAAAAGAGAGAGAGAGCATGAATGATTGTTTGATCTAGGTTCTACCACAGCTACACATCATCATCATAATCATCATCATCGTCATCATCATCATCATCATCAACATTTATCATCATCATCATCATCATCATCATCATCATCATCATCATCATCATCATCATCATTTGAATTGAAGTTTTCATTGTCCTCGGTGCAATTTCTCTCTTTGCACGATCTTGTATTTCCTATCCTTGTCTTATTCATATATCGTTGTTCAATCCACCCTCGCGCCATTTTATCTTTCTCTCCATCCGTCATTTCCCCCCGTACTCCATTCCTTTTTCTCTCGCCCTCTTTCTCTCTCATGTCCCATCTCTAGCCCTTTATTCCTATTGATCTCCCTACCCAGCAGCCCCCACCATCACTCTCTCTCTCCCGCTCTCCTTTCTCCATTCTCTCTCTCAATTCCCTTATATCACTCATACAAATACCTTATGAATTCATGTCTAAATCATTTATCAATGATGTATCCGAAAACCCCTGGTTATTATTGTGATAAATTAATGTCGTGATTCCTATTCCCTATAGAGCCACCCTTTCTAAGGCCTGATCAATGAGACTTCGTGCGAGGTAGCCTATACACACAGACGACGCATCGTCCCTATCAGACTTTTTCCATCAGCACGGCTTTCTGTGTTGACAACCAGGATAGAGTTTGTGGCTGTCATGGCCAACCAAAGCCCTGCCAGTTGGGAAACTCTCACGAACAAAGAAAGGCAACTCCAAAATCAATATCCCACGCCACTCTTGTGTGACTTTTGCCATCAGATTGGCGGCTGCTGCGGTGGCATTGGTAATGTTGGTGGTGGTAGTTGTCGTGGTTTTTGCGGTGATGGTTGAGGGTGGGGTGGCTGAGGGTTGTGTAGTAGTCGTAGTGGTATATAGTAGCGTCCACGGTCAGAGAAACTGGCAGCGATATTGGTAGCCGGTCTTTTAAAGCGAACGCGAGACAAGGATCGAGGTGGTGCGCGTCTAAATACGCTCGCTCGTCAGACTGACAGGCGGGAACCGTCAAACTATGAATGAATTAGCTTCATAAGTATGTGTAACGGTATGGTGGCTCGGAAAATGGTTCTTACGCCTGGTGCCGTGTGATTTCTGCCGAGCTGTTAAAGGATCATTTGTTTCTTTCATAACTAGCGTCATGCTGTATTTTCGTTGGACAGGACGGTATTGCCAAACATCCAAAGTGGATAATATGGCTTTTGGCGCCAAAAGATTGCGGGTCGTCTTTAGGACGATGTCCTGTCTTACAAAAATCTTCTGTCGCCAAAAAGCACCTATGTCACCAAACCTTCTGTCTTTATCGACTCAATCTTTGCGCTAAATAAAGTGGTCGCCCAGAACAGGGTTTCCCGTGTAAATATTCCACATAATCACTATTTTGGCAACAGCGAGTTTACGTGTAAGTATCACAACCTCTACAAACAACCCAGTTAACGCAGATTACTGGGCCGATGCTGGGCCTATACTGTGCCGATACTTTCAGTATCGATCCGGTTTCGGCCCAGCGTCGGCCCAATAACCTGCGTTATCAGGGAAGACTAACGCCACTACAATGCGTTCAATATAACTCAGAAATGCATGCGTATTGTAGAGACTGCAACGCGTTAGCTAACGAGGTTGTCAGAATTGATATGACCTGGGCAACTGTTACCATGGCAGCGACACGAGTTGTCATGTGCAGGTGAATGCAGTCAGGCAAATTTCTGACATAAAATAATTAAGATAAATTTTCCTTTTCACCAAAATCTGATGTTATGAATAGTGTACGCACGATTGATTGAAATATAATTCTCTCTCTATCTCTCTCTCTCTCTCCCTCTCTCTCTCTCTCTCTCTCTCTCTCTCTCTCTCTCTCTCTCTCTCTCTCTCTCTCTCTCGCACATTCCCTTCCTTTGGTCGGTCGGTCTGCCGATCGGTGGGTCAGTCTATCAGTCAGTCGGTCGGTCGGTTGGTAAGTCGGTCGGTCAGTCGTCAGTCACTCAGTTAGGCAATTGGTCAGTCAGTCAGTCAGTCAGTCGATCAGTCGGTCGGTCGGTCGGTCGATCCGTTGGTCGGTCTGTCGGTATGTGGGTCGGTGGGTCTATCGGTCGGAAGGTGGGTTGGTCGGTCAGTCGGCCGGTCTGTGGCTCTATTGGTCTGTCAGTCAGTCAGTCAGTCGGTCGTTCGGTCGGTCAGTCGGGCGGTTGGCCAGTTGGTCGGTTGGGCATCATTTAGTCGGTTGGTCGGTCGGTCGTTCGGTCGCTCAATCGATCACTCGTTTAGTCGCTCGGGCGGCCACCTACTCTTCCCTCCTCTCCCTCCATCCCGCACTCCCTGTTTCTAGCACAAATCAATATCTCGATGAGAAACCACTTATGAGTGTCTAAGGCACCACTAAGAATGCTTCAGTAAATGAACCGATCCCTCATCACCATCATCATCGTCACGCGCATCTCCCGGGGGAGCCGTAGTCGCATTTCATGCTACGTTCAGTTTATTCTCACGTCTGTCGGGCGAAGAAGACAAATCACCGAAAGTTTGCAACGAGAAGCTTTCAATCTTATCTGCAGCTATCACTCGGAACCAGACAGAAAGGAGTTATGGGAAACTAATGCAATCAATGACATCATTACGATTCGCCTTACAATATTCCTAACAGCAGCAGAAACAATACAAGCGGAATCAGCGACGGTAGGAGGATTTGTAAAATGTGCTAAGAGACCGTCAATGGAAGAAAACGTTACTGGACTGTGTCTTCTTGAACCAAAGTTTAGTTTAACCCTGTGCAACAGGTCGCATTCCAAAATCATTTATAAGTCAATAGAGGGTATGGGAATAATTATCATCTTGAATATCTTGATACTAATTAATTTAGTTTAATAATTAAAAATACAAATTAATATTCAGCAGTTTATCTGTATAGCTTGAAATTGAGTTATTATTTGAAATCCAGGCTCCAAATTGTTAAGCAATCAAAAGATGAACAACAGACGAAATCTCAAACGGATGTGAAGCTATTCGAACATGATTGATGTTATGAATTGTTTCAAATGGCGCCATGCGCGGGAATATGATATTGAATTTTATTGGAGAAAATTCTGTAATATTTGGGAGTTTTGTCAGTGGAAATCGCGATTCGGGAATGTAATCCGCTGATTCATTTGTGAATGCGTTCTCTTATTATCATGTATAGACACGCGATACTACCAGACACAGATCCCGTTACCAGGACTTTGGGAGGGTCCCGATCCCGTTACCAGGGCTTGTCGGGCGTCCCGATCCAGTTACCAGGGCTGGGCGAGCGTCCCGACACAGGTACCAGGGCTTGGCGAGCATCCCGATCACGTTACCAGGGCTTGGCGAGGGTCCGGATCTCGTTACCAGGGCTTAGAGAGGGTCCCGATCCCGTTACCAGGGCTTAGGGTCAGGTATGGTGTACGGACATAATACTTGAGACAGTCCAGTTGATACACACAGTGTGTAAACACCATAAGCAATGGGCCTTTCTAGTTTATCCATCCGTCATCTGACGTCATATGACGTCATAATCAACTAAGTGACATGTAGGATGACGTCATAATTAATTATGGCATGAAAAACTCGATTTAGTCCGTCTTTAACTCTTAATAGTCCGTTAAGTTATGCTAATTGTATGTCTTTACTATTTAATAAGCATGCTATCAAATATTTTGAAACTAGTTTGACTGGACGCTGTTGCCGCCATAGGAGCTTAGCTTGAGATAGGCTGGGCATAGCTAAAACTGGATTCCCCCAATTCCGATGGCTTTCTGTAAGCACGCCTTTATATGCACGCTAGCTTACGATAATGATGTTTCGTTAAAATTGGATTCAAACCTGAATTTTAATTATTTGCAGACACGTTCCAAAACTCAAGGAAATTAGTCCTGAAAGGTACCACGGACCATTCCACTTTTAGCTATACTCCGCCCATCTCTGGCTAAGCTCCACCCACACCTAGCTCGCGTTCGGATCGATCGATCTCTGAACTCCCTGATTGTCAATTTCCAGAAAACTATACAGGTAAGATGTTGAATATTTTGAAACTAGTTTGACTGGGTGCTGCTGCTGCCATCTGGCAGCAACAGAGCCCAGTCAAATTAGTTTCAAAATATTCAACAGCATGTTTATTAAATAGTAGAGACATACAATTCTTACTTCGGACTTTTAAAAGTTATAGAATCATTTATGACGTAATGATTATGACGTCATTCTACACGCCGCTTAGCTAATTATGACGACATATGACGTCATTACTCTGGAAAGGTCAAATGATTCCACCACGCTGGTAAAATGTCGGCGGAGATTGGCTAAAATGTGCGGAGCATCGCCGGAAATAGATCCCTGTATTGCCATATTACGGCTGGAGCTATGTAACTGCCGCCCAATGTCAGCCCAATGTCACTCCGTGCTATCTATCTTAGAGACCAGATTAGCATTTCAAGGACAGTCCTCTGTCAAGTCATGCTGCAGATGGATTGACTATTTTATACTCGAGACACTTCGCCACTTGTATTTCTTAAAAGCCGACTTAGTATCCATTAATGAAAGTGAATGCCTGCCCATTGTGAACGTATATATAGGACACAAACCTGCCAACCGCGCTACCTATTGACCTAAAATGGGAGGGACACGCGAGGGCTTCAGGACTCTGGATGAGGTTAAGATACAGTGGGCAGAGATGACGGAATCATTGAAGCTGTATGATGTGTTCACTACTGTAGCCGCAGATTGAAGTACATCATCATTGTTATTATCCTATTATCTTTATCCTCCGATAAAACATCGCAAAGACTAACAGTAGAAACCTTACACTGCCACCTTTCATTCATTCCCTCAACGGACGCATCGTGTCTGAGCTCGCTAAACTTAAAGATAGGATATTCAGCGCATTTGCAATACGTCAAAATCAATACGGATTTGACCTTGGATTTCGCACGAAGGTGTTAACTATTTTTTTCCAATTATTTCCATAACGTAATTTGGAGAACAGTAGGCCTATATGAACGTGTTTACTTCAACAGCGCCTAGTCAAATTAGTTTCAAAATATTCAACAGCATGTTTCTTAAATAGCAAAAACATACAATTCGTACAACGTGTAGGACTATTAAGCGTTAAAGACTGACTTAATCGACTCATTCGTGACGTCATGATTATGCCATCAGCATACACGTTGCGTAATTGATGATGGCGTCATCTGATTTAGCGAGGAAACGGATTCATGAATTAACTCGTGCTGTCATGCTTACAAGGCTAAAGCAACTTTTACTCAAATGCCAAGATAATATTATCACAACTCGTCTATATAGGAGTAATCGACCTTTATCAATCCATCCTATGATGTCATAAACAACTACGCGTCGTGTAGAATGACGTCATAATGAATGACGTCATAAAGTAGTCACGAACGCATATTTGAAGACGGACTATGCGTTCTTGTACGAATTGTATGTCTTTAGTATTTAATAAATAGTCTGTTGAGTATTTTGAAACTAATTTGACTGGGTGCTGTTGCTGCCATAGGCAACAACAGGCCCCAGTCAAATTAGTTTCAAAATATTCAACAGCTTACCTGTATAGTTTTCTGGAAATTGATAATCAGGAAGTTCAGAGATCGATCGATGCTAACACGAGGGAGGTGTGGGTGGAGCTTAGATGGAGGTGGGCGGGGCATAGTAAAAACTGAAAGCTCCATTGGCTTTAGAAAGTTAATATAATTCTGAGTTCTGACACAAACAATGTTTGATAGGATGAATAGCGTATGATATTGAGAGATCCAGTCTGTCACTTATGTATCTGAAGTCATAATCACGTACCTCACTTGTGTGCTGACGTCACAATCGAAATTAAGTAATTCCGTCACAAAAATCTGAAAATCGGTTACGAAAGTGGACGGATTTTACAAGTTATTAAAGATTCCGTCGAACATTTGTCTGGAGACTGATGGTGTCATTGGTACCAGGCAAATTAGCTTCAAAATATTCGTCAGCCTACCTATATAGTTGGAAATTGATATTCTAGAGTTCAGAGTTCGATCGATCCCAACAAGGACACAGCCTGAGCGGACCTTAGACAGGAAATGGTGGGGCATACCTAAAGGTTTTTAAATATTGCGTTGGACCAGACTCTTCAGAGACGATATGGCAATAGTCTCTTTAATAATGTTCGTTGGTGTAACGAATCTCGTACTTATAGTCCTATTGTTCTGTTGTCCTTGATCGTCTAAGCATTTCTTGTAGAGGCAATGACGTAAGCGCTTCTCGAGCACTATTTCATTGAAGACAATGTGATTCCTGATTGAGTGTCATTAGAGAGGTAATGGACAGCTTAAGAACTCGAGTCGACAGGCGTGAGGCAGGAGCGGAAATCAGAGATCAATCGTCGCGTCACTCGCGCAGAGGGCCAGGATTAACCATGATTAGCCACCTGGATATGGAAACTACGGGTTTTACTCTCAAGAAAGAAAGATGGCACCTTCTCGACCACCTATCTAAAACCTTTAACACTCGTATTGGTGTAAAATATCAATTTTCTCATAGAAAATGTCCATTTGCAGACCGCGAGAAGACTATTTTTGACAATTTACCAATGGAATGACTGGCTCGGTTATCGAGCCAGTCATTACATTGGTAAATTGTCAAAAATAGTCTTCTCGCGTTCTGCAAATGGACATTTTCACACTAATAGACTACAATTAATTAAACTATTATGATTATCCGCCATTTTGTTGTAAAAATGTTTTGTATAATCTGTATGTGTATGGGAGACACGGGCATAAGACTCTAAGTCTTATCGTGCTTCCATCTGAACAGAATAGTCTTCGTTTCGTCTGCAAATGGCAATTTCTCAAGCCAGACCCCGTTTTGGCCAGCTTGAGAGATACAGGGCCAATGAATCGTCATGATCGTCAAAAAATACAACGACATAGAAATCAACGAATTACGACTTCAGCGATAATGCTGTTGCCGGAATAAAACAGTCAACTGCCAGACTTTTGGTGTTCTACTCCGACAATAAGCTCTTACAGGTAGTGTCGTATGGTAATGAGTAGGAGGTTTGTTGACAGAAGAATTCATAAGCCGGAAATGACAATAGTCACATTTTTCAGAAATGCATACATGTTTGTTCTGCCTGTTGTCGTGCCAGAGCAGTGGTCGGCAGGGACAGTAAGAGGACCACGTGGTGCCATGTGAGTGACCATCGTCGTGGGCGTCAGGGGCAGATAGTGGGGGTGGGCGTTTGAGATTTCTTTAGAGTGTTTCTCATGTAATCGTTTAGCATGCTTACCATGTTCTTAGCAAAGGCAGTGATAAAGGATAGTTTTTATTATTCAGAATGATGGAAATTGCTTTTCAGAATATATAATTCTAAACAACTAAACACCCACTCTAAGACACAATACCACAGCGACCCCTGACACCAAACCCACGTCAAAACCTTTCCTGACTCGCTTTTTTACACTAAAACATTTATCTTAACAAAAATAATGAGTGTAAGCCAGCAAACGCAATCACATTATACTAAGCGACCTGGAAACAGAGCAAAACAGGCAATCTGGTTAAAAGAAACAGCACTGTTTTCTCGGTGCCACCCAAGATAGAACTCATTTTGACCATTTTATGCTTTGTCATAGCCTCGCTCGCAGAACATTCGCCGACTCAACAAGCCATTACTAGAATGATTGGTCGGTACATTGGATGGCTATGCTATTGCCCGCTTTGCGAAACGGGATCTGCATTCACGGCCGCACACCCGGAAATAGAGCGTATTTCGGACGTATGTAATGAGCAGAGACACTATCAGGACAGGGTCGTTCAGGACTTTTCCATTGCTTAAACATTTGCATGGCCATGTACAATTTCCCTATAAATTAGAAGGCGGTTACTGTCGGGATTTAGATGGTTGAATAAATTGATATAAAAGTAGAAACAACACGACAACTCTGAGACAAACGGATGGCGGGTTAGATAGGGGGTATTTTAGAGATGCACAGAATGATATAATATTGAGGTAGAGCGCTATGCTGAGAGACCGAGAGAGGGGGAGAGGGAGAAAGAGGTGGGAGAGAGAGGGAGGGTAGAGGAGAGAGATAGAGGGAGAGTGACAGAGAGGGTGAGAGAGGACAGCGAGGGGTGATGGAGGGTGAGGAGGGGGCGCGGAGGGTTGGATGGAGGGAGAGCTGGAGGGATGGGAGGGAGAGGGGAGAGAGGGTCGATAAATTGAGAGAGGGACGCGAGAGTGGTCGGCTAGAAAACTTCCATTTAAATACTTGCATCATTCACACATTGTTATTTAACCTTCGTTCGCCACTGGGGTATCAGCTTTGTTTAACGTCAGGTCTGCATCTCAATGATACTCTATTACGCCACATGTAGGATGACGTCACAATCGTAATGACGTATTATAACTCAAGTATACTAGTTGTATGTCTTTGATGAATTTACAATTTATTAAACATTCTGTTGAATATTTTAAAACTAATTATACTAGGGGCTGATGCTGCTACTACAGATCCCAGTCTAATTAGTTTTAAATTATTAAACTGCTTACGTGCCTCGTTACCTTGAAATTGAGATTCTGGTAACTCAGTGTTCAACGTAGATCCATCGGTTCCAACACACGTACAAAGAGGGCGGAGCTTAGATAGAAATGGGCGGGGTATAGCTAGAAATTGATCCCGCTATAAGGAATATGATGAGTTACATTATTGTCACGACGTGCGGCTTATGCCCAGAGCTTCACTGAAGCCATGGCTATGCGAAAAGATATTGGGATCAAATTAACCAGCAATTTTGCGCGGTACTTTGTCTCATCACCCACTGTGAAACATCAGTTTAACGGATAATAAAATAATTTTGATTTCCGAACCTCTGAGCAAAGCTCGCCCCATCTGGTTAACATGTGATGCAATCGCAGATTCTTATTTTCTTACCGGATCTTTATTCCTTCCGTCCTTCATTCCTTCCTTCCTTATTTTCGTATCCTCCTGCAGTTTCCATCCGATCTACTCCAAGTTTGACCAAATAGGTCTGCATCTTAAAGATACTAAGTACAACATGGGAATAACGGAGGTAGTCTATCTGTCACTCAATTATATGACGTCAAACTCTATTACGCCACGTGTAGGATGACGTCACAATCATGATAATGTATGGGACTTAGCGTGCTATTACGTATCTTTTGAATATGCCCAACGGTGTTTGAGCTACCCATTTTTCCGTGGGCAACAGAAATCACATAGGAATTTTATAAGTATTTTCTGGTTTGATCTTTGAAGTGCGATTACAACTATAGCTTTGATCGGATCATTACCAGACTTGGTCAGTATGTTATCATTGTAGTCTTGAATGTGTTGATACATCTGGTATGCACATGCCAAACTGGGAGGGCATCCCGTGGGTATTAATTTTTGCCCTGGTCGAGTTGAAGTTTGATGAAATTATAATTACTATATAAACTTGATTTGTCTCAAGTGTAAAGTTAGTCCATCCAATAGGCTTCGAGAAATCTGCTGTGTCATTGTGTCCCATAGTAACGCTAGTGGACTTTCAAGTATGGATATTGCAACTGCAACTACGCCTAGAGCTTTTAGCGCATCAACACCAAACCTGTTCAATGGTCATATAAATACCAATGGTCATATAAGAAGAGACCTTACAATGATCCTTAATGGCCAGTTATCTAAGATTTACAGTTACATCAGTAAATGTGTTCTAGCTCGGATCTATATTCGGCTAGAGGCAATAGTATTGAATCCAGTGATTGACCTGTCCAGTTTATCCATCCAGCAGATGACGTCCTAATCAACTACGTGGTGTTGAGTATGACGTCATAATCAATTACAGCTTGAATGACTCGATTTAGTCTGTCTTAAACGCGACACGTTGTACGATGTGTATGTCTTTACTATTCAATAAACATTCTGTCGAATATTTTGAAACAGTTCAAAATATTGACCAGCTTGCCTGTATAGTGTTCTGGAAATTGAGATTCAGAAAGGGCAGGGATAGATTGATCCCAACACGTGCAAATCATGGGTGGATGTTAGCTAGAGAGGGGCGGAGCATAGCTAAAACCTTGATTCCTCCATTTCAATCGACGGTTTATTCTGTAGTTTACAGAATGTTTGTATCTATTATTGTACACGAATTTGGTTTCTAAAATGTATAAGATTGTATTCACGTTGGCAATTATATCACCATTCTTTCATAAAAACACATTTTCTTGCAATTTCGTGGAAAACAAATTACTTCGTTTAGATATAGGACAAATTGCGTTACCTTGTAGATTAATTTTCGCATGACCTTTTTGGTAAACCTGTCTATAACTTAGACCGCCATCAAAGTAATACAAGAAATTGCAATACAGCGATGTCTTCCAATCCAATTGTGTTCAAAATATTCAACAGAACATTTCTTACTAACTAACATTTTGATGCCTTTTTGGAAACAAATTAATTGATTGATTATCTGTACTGTAGCTAAGGAACCGAGTTTTTAACGACAAATGGCGGTTCCTTAAAACAGGTGTTCTCATCAAGAACCGCCATCTTTTGGACCCAAAACCATCTGTTCCTTAATAAACTGAGCGACTAAATCCCATAAGCTTGCAACTGAATTTACCGGAATTTCATCGCGGGATATTATGCCCCTGGGGTTCCGTGAAAATGAATTTGCTCTGTAATCGGATTAATGGCTATTCGACGTTATTCAGAAATTATTTTTTAGAAGTCTTGGACTCAAATGTAAATATCTGATCATATTTACATTTAAATTTGTTCAAACCCAAATATTTCGATAAATATATGTATGTGCATATTATTTTATATTCATTTGTTATAGTACAATGTTTATGTTTGATAGTGTGTTGTAAAACGGTGTCTTAATCACCTGACTGCTGAGTTGTTGCAGATGACATATTCCAGGGGTTATATCTTTGGACTTGGTAAATATTTTGAAAACAATTTGACTGAAAGTTGTTGGTGGCTAAGCCACCAACAACTTTCAGTCGAATTGTTTTCAAAATATTTATCAAGTCAAATGTTTTTGCTTATGGTAAGTATTGTCTGGTCGATTGTAGCAGCGAGACAGCTAATGTCAACATTAACCCTTATCCAGTAGAATCTTTGTTTCAATGAGTCACTCAGTTCCTGAACACTTTCACCACTCAGTTCCCAGAAACTCAAACTCAACGTAACTATACATGTAAGCCGTTGGATATTGTACAACAGCTTCTGTCAAATTAGTTTCAAAATATTCAACAGAATAGTTATTAAATTGTAAATGACCTTTCGCAGCGTGGCAACCAGCATAAAAAGCAACAACCGCAGCGTTCCCTCTAGTCTGCACTAGGATACTTCGCCGGTGCTTTACGACCCATCATCACAAATGTTGAAAGTGAATGGCCAAAGCTATTCCCATCTGACAAATTCGTCACGCCACGAATTCGGAAATCAAAATTATTTTATTGTCCGTTAAACTGACGTTTCTTACGTCTAGTCCAGGCAATAACGGCGTTACCTTGGCTACCAGATGCGGTTATTGTTACAATGGTTACGTCGCAGAACGTCATCAAACAAGTTATGACCTTTAGTGTAGATGATCCTACTGTCAATCAACACATTTATATCCTTGATGTTTGAAGCAAGAATCTCCCCCTCCATCATTCCACTCCGTCCTCCCTCCCTGCATCCATCCCATTCTCCCTCAATGCCTCCTGTCCCATCTTATCTCCAACCTCCCCTCCCTATCCCCCCACACCAACACTTTTTCTAGCGCGCTCTCTCCCTCTCCCTCCCTCTCCCGCTCCCCACTCCCCCTCTCTCCCTCTCCCCCCCCCCCTCTCTCTCTCTCTCTCTCTCTCTCTCTCTCTCTCTCTCTGAGATATGAGAGTAGTATGCATCCACCATATATTGGTATCCTGTCTTTAAGTACATCCTTACTCAAAGTACTCAACTGCTATAGAAACAACCAGGAAACGCATACAGTAGCGGGAATGTGATCTACTACCGATTGATCGATCAACGGTCGATTCCTCAGTCCGGTAAAACGTCACTGTGAGCACGCGATTTAGAAATACTACGAAGGCTTTTTGAAGCGTCTATGATTTCCCATACCTGATATTTCACGAACGCGTATGCATAGGATTTTTCGACGACCCGTCTTTTTATCTCCGCAATATCATGACTACAAAGTGTGTCAAATCGCCAGCAGCACCATCAGAAATGGGGGGGAAACTGCTGAGGGGTTTCCTTTGGACGGAAGTACGTTTGTGAATTAAGGCGGAATGGACGCGCAACTGAAATAGTTGAATACTGACTTATAACGCACTCAGTCACTCGGCAGCAATAATACAGGGATCCAATTCTAGCAACACCACGCCCAGTTCTAGCTACACCACGCACAGTTCTAGCTACACCACGCCAAGTTCTAGTTACACCACGCACAGTTCTAGCTACACCACGCCAAGTTCTAGTTACACCACGCCAAGTTCTAGTTACACCACGCCCAGTTCTAGCTACACCACGCCAAGTTCTAGTTACACCACGCCCAGTTCTAGTTACACCACGCCCAGTTCTAGCTACACCACGCCAAGTTCTAGTTACACCAAGCACAGTTCTAGTTACACCACGCCCAGTTCTAGCTACACCACGCCAAGTTCTAGTTACACCACGCCAAGTTCTAGTTACACCACGCCCAGTTCTAGCTACACCACGCCAAGTTCTAGTTACACCACGCCAAGTTCTAGCTACACCACGCCCAGTTCTAGCTACACCACGCCCAGTTCTAGCTACACCACGCCAAGTTCTAGTTACACCACGCCAAGTTCTAGTTACACCACGCCAAGTTCTAGCTACACCACGCCCAGTTCTAGCTACACCACGCCCAGTTCTAGCTACACCACGCCCAGTTCTAGCTACACCACGCCAAGTTCTAGTTACACCACGCCAAGTTCTAGTTACACCACGCCAAGTTCTAGTTACACCACGCCAAGTTCTAGTTACACCACGCCAAGTTCTAGTTACACCACGCCAAGTTCTAGCTACACCACGCCAAGTTCTAGCTACACCACGCCAAGTTCTAGCTACACCACGCCAAGTTCTAGCTACACCACGCACAGTTCTAGCTACACCACGCCAAGTTCTAGTTACACCACGCCCAGTTCTAGCTACACCACGCCCAGTTCTAGCTACACCACGCCAAGTTCTAGCTACACCACGCCAAGTTCTAGCTACACCACGCCAAGTTCTAGTTACACCACGCCAAGTTCTAGCTACACCACGCCAAGTTCTAGTTACACCACGCCAAGTTCTAGTTACACCACGCCAAGTTCTAGCTACACCACGCCCAGTTCTAGCTACACCACGCCAAGTTCTAGTTACACCACGCCAAGTTCTAGCTACACCACGCCAAGTTCTAGTTACACCACGCCAAGTTCTAGCTACACCACGCCAAGTTCTAGTTACACCACGCCCAGTTCTAGCTACACCACGCCAAGTTCTAGTTACACCACGCCAAGTTCTAGTTACACCACGCCAAGTTCTAGTTACACCACGCCAAGTTCTAGCTACACCACGCCAAGTTCTAGCTACACCACGCCCAGTTCTAGCTACACCACGCCAAGTTCTAGTTACACCACGCCAAGTTCTAGTTACACCACGCCAAGTTCTAGTTACACCACGCCAAGTTCTAGTTACACCACGCCAAGTTCTAGTTACACCACGCCAAGTTCTAGTTACACCACGCACAGTTCTAGTTACACCACGCCAAGTTCTAGTTACACCACGCACAGTTCTAGCTACACCACGCCAAGTTCTAGTTACACCACGCCCAGTTCTAGCTACACCAAGCACAGTTCTAGTTACACCACGCCAAGTTCTAGCTACACCACGCCAAGTTCTAGTTACACCACGCACAGTTCTAGTTACACCACGCCCAGTTCTAGCTACACCAAGCACAGTTCTAGTTACACCACGCCAAGTTCTAGTTACACCACGCACAGTTCTAGTTACACCACGCCCAGTTCTAGCTACACCAAGCACAGTTCTAGTTACACCACGCCAAGTTCTAGCTACACCACGCCAAGTTCTAGTTACACCACGCCCAGTTCTAGCTACACCACGCCAAGTTCTAGCTACACCACGCCAAGTTCTAGCTACACCACGCCAAGTTCTAGTTACACCACGCCCAGTTCTAGCTACACCAAGCACAGTTCTAGTTACACCACGCCAAGTTCTAGCTACACCACGCCAAGTTCTAGCTACACCACGCCAAGTTCTAGTTACACCACGCCAAGTTCTAGTTACACCACGCCAAGTTCTAGTTACACCACGCCAAGTTCTAGTTACACCACGCCAAGTTCTAGTTACACCACGCCCAGTTCTAGCTACACCACGCCCAGTTCTAGCTACACCACGCCAAGTTCTAGTTACACCACGCCAAGTTCTAGTTACACCACGCCCAGTTCTAGCTACACCACGCCAAGTTCTAGTTACACCACGCCAAGTTCTAGTTACACCACGCCCAGTTCTAGCTACACCACGCACAGTTCTAGTTACACCACGCCCAATTCTAGCTACACCACGCCCAGTTCTAGTTACACCACGCACAGTTCTAGCTACACCACGCCAAGTTCTAGTTACACCACGCCCAGTTCTAGCTACACCACGCCAAGTTCTAGTTACACCACGCCAAGTTCTAGTTACACCACGCACAGTTCTAGCTACACCACGCACAGTTCTAGTTACACCACGCCAAGTTCTAGCTACACCACGCCCAGTTCTAGTTACACCACGCACAGTTCTAGTTACACCACGCACAGTTCTAGCTACACCACGCACAGTTCTAGTTACACCACGCACAGTTCTAGCTACACCACGCACAGTTCTAGCTACACCACGCCAAGTTCTAGTTACACCACGCCAAGTTCTAGCTACACCACGCCAAGTTCTAGTTACACCACGCCAAGTTCTAGTTACACCACGCCCAGTTCTAGCTACACCACGCACAGTTCTAGTTACACCACGCCCAGTTCTAGCTACACCACGCCAAGTTCTAGTTACACCACGCCCAGTTCTAGCTACACCACGCCCAGTTCTAGCTACACCACGCACAGTTCTAGCTACACCACGCCAAGTTCTAGTTACACCACGCCAAGTTCTAGTTACACCACGCCCAGTTCTAGCTACACCACGCCAAGTTCTAGTTACACCACGCCAAGTTCTAGTTACACCACGCCCAGTTCTAGCTACACCACGCACAGTTCTAGTTACACCACGCCCAGTTCTAGCTACACCACGCCCAGTTCTAGCTACACCACGCACAGTTCTAGCTACACCACGCACAGTTCTAGCTACACCACGCCCAGTTCTAGCTACACCACGCCCAGTTCTAGCTACACCACGCACAGTTCTAGCTACACCACGCCAAGTTCTAGTTACACCACGCCCAGTTCTAGCTACACCACGCCAAGTTCTAGTTACACCACGCCCAGTTCTAGCTACACCACGCACAGTTCTAGTTACACCACGCCCAGTTCTAGCTACACCACGCACAGTTCTAGCTACACCACGCCAAGTTCTAGTTACACCACGCCCAGTTCTAGCTACACCACGCCAAGTTCTAGTTACACCACGCCCAGTTCTAGTTACACCACGCACAGTTCTAGCTACACCACGCCCAGTTCTAGCTACACCACGCCAAGTTCTAGTTACACCACGCCCAGTTCTAGCTACACCACGCCAAGTTCTAGTTACACCACGCCCAGTTCTAGCTACACCACGCCCAGTTCTAGTTACACCACGCACAGTTCTAGCTACACCACGCCAAGTTCTAGTTACACCACGCCCAGTTCTAGCTACACCACGCCAAGTTCTAGTTACACCACGCCCAGTTCTAGCTACACCACGCCAAGTTCTAGTTACACCACGCCCAGTTCTAGCTACACCACGCCAAGTTCTAGTTACACCACGCCCAGTTCTAGCTACACCACGCCCAGTTCTAGTTACACCACGCACAGTTCTAGCTACACCACGCCAAGTTCTAGTTACACCACGCCCAGTTCTAGCTACACCACGCCCAGTTCTAGTTACACCACGCACAGTTCTAGCTACACCACGCCAAGTTCTAGTTACACCACGCCCAGTTCTAGCTACACCACGCCAAGTTCTAGTTACACCACGCCCAGTTCTAGCTACACCACGCCAAGTTCTAGTTACACCACGCACAGTTCTAGCTACACCACGCCAAGTTCTAGTTACACCACGCCCAGTTCTAGCTACACCACGCCAAGTTCTAGTTACACCACGCCCAGTTCTAGTTACACCACGCCCAGTTCTAGTTACACCAAGCACAGTTCTAGCTACACCACGCCAAGTTCTAGTTACACCACGCCCAGTTCTAGTTACACCACGCCCAGTTCTAGTTACACCACGCCCAGTTCTAGCTACACCACGCCAAGTTCTAGTTACACCACGCCAAGTTCTAGCTACACCACGCCAAGTTCTAGTTACACCACGCCCAGTTCTAGCTACACCACGCCCAGTTCTAGCTACACCACGCCCAGTTCTAGCTACACCACGCCAAGTTCTAGCTACACCACGCCAAGTTCTAGTTACACCACGCCCAGTTCTAGTTACACCACGCACAGTTCTAGCTACACCACGCCAAGTTCTAGCTACACCACGCACAGTTCTAGCTACACCACGCCAAGTTCTAGTTACACCACGCCCAGTTCTAGCTACACCACGCCAAGTTCTAGCTACACCACGCCCAGTTCTAGTTACACCACGCACAGTTCTAGTTACACCACGCCCAGTTCTAGCTACACCACGCACAGTTCTAGCTACACCACGCCAAGTTCTAGTTACACCACGCCCAGTTCTAGCTACACCACGCCAAGTTCTAGTTACACCACGCACAGTTCTAGTTACACCACGCCCAGTTCTAGCTACACCACGCACAGTTCTAGCTACACCACGCCAAGTTCTAGTTACACCACGCACAGTTCTAGCTACACCACGCCAAGTTCTAGTTACACCACGCCCAGTTCTAGCTACACCACGCCAAGTTCTAGCTACACCACGCCCAGTTCTAGTTACACCACGCACAGTTCTAGCTACACCAAGCACAGTTCTAGCTACACCACGCACAGTTCTAGCTACACCACGCCCAGTTCTAGCTACAGCACGCACAGTTCTAGTTACACCACGCCCAGTTCTAGCTACACCACGCACAGTTCTAGCTACACCACGCCCAGTTCTAGCTACACCACGCCAAGTTCTAGTTACACCAAGCACAGTTCTAGTTACACCACGCCAAGTTCTAGTTACACCACGCACAGTTCTAGTTACACCACGCCCAGTTCTAGCTACACCACGCACAGTTCTAGCTACACCACGCCAAGTTCTAGTTACACCACGCCCAGTTCTAGCTACACCACGCCAAGTTCTAGTTACACCACGCCCAGTTCTAGTTACACCACGCACAGTTCTAGCTACACCACGCCCAGTTCTAGCTACACCACGCCAAGTTCTAGTTACACCACGCCCAGTTCTAGCTACACCACGCCAAGTTCTAGTTACACCACGCCCAGTTCTAGCTACACCACGCCCAGTTCTAGTTACACCACGCACAGTTCTAGCTACACCACGCCAAGTTCTAGTTACACCACGCCCAGTTCTAGCTACACCACGCCAAGTTCTAGTTACACCACGCCCAGTTCTAGCTACACCACGCCAAGTTCTAGTTACACCACGCCCAGTTCTAGCTACACCACGCCAAGTTCTAGTTACACCACGCCCAGTTCTAGCTACACCACGCCCAGTTCTAGTTACACCACGCACAGTTCTAGCTACACCACGCCAAGTTCTAGTTACACCACGCCCAGTTCTAGCTACACCACGCCCAGTTCTAGTTACACCACGCACAGTTCTAGCTACACCACGCCAAGTTCTAGTTACACCACGCCCAGTTCTAGCTACACCACGCCAAGTTCTAGTTACACCACGCCCAGTTCTAGCTACACCACGCCAAGTTCTAGTTACACCACGCACAGTTCTAGCTACACCACGCCAAGTTCTAGTTACACCACGCCCAGTTCTAGCTACACCACGCCAAGTTCTAGTTACACCACGCCCAGTTCTAGTTACACCACGCCCAGTTCTAGTTACACCAAGCACAGTTCTAGCTACACCACGCCAAGTTCTAGTTACACCACGCCCAGTTCTAGTTACACCACGCCCAGTTCTAGTTACACCACGCCCAGTTCTAGCTACACCACGCCAAGTTCTAGTTACACCACGCCAAGTTCTAGCTACACCACGCCAAGTTCTAGTTACACCACGCCCAGTTCTAGCTACACCACGCCCAGTTCTAGCTACACCACGCCCAGTTCTAGCTACACCACGCCAAGTTCTAGCTACACCACGCCAAGTTCTAGTTACACCACGCCCAGTTCTAGTTACACCACGCACAGTTCTAGCTACACCACGCCAAGTTCTAGCTACACCACGCACAGTTCTAGCTACACCACGCCAAGTTCTAGTTACACCACGCCCAGTTCTAGCTACACCACGCCAAGTTCTAGCTACACCACGCCCAGTTCTAGTTACACCACGCACAGTTCTAGTTACACCACGCCCAGTTCTAGTTACACCACGCACAGTTCTAGCTACACCACGCCCAGTTCTAGCTACACCACGCACAGTTCTAGCTACACCACGCCAAGTTCTAGTTACACCACGCCCAGTTCTAGCTACACCACGCCAAGTTCTAGCTACACCACGCACAGTTCTAGCTACACCACGCCAAGTTCTAGTTACACCACGCACAGTTCTAGCTACACCACGCCAAGTTCTAGTTACACCACGCACAGTTCTAGCTACACCACGCCAAGTTCTAGCTACACCACGCCCAGTTCTAGTTACACCACGCACAGTTCTAGCTACACCAAGCACAGTTCTAGCTACACCACGCACAGTTCTAGCTACACCAAGCACAGTTCTAGCTACACCACGCACAGTTCTAGCTACACCACGCCCAGTTCTAGCTACAGCACGCACAGTTCTAGTTACACCACGCCCAGTTCTAGCTACACCACGCACAGTTCTAGCTACACCACGCCCAGTTCTAGTTACACCACGCCAAGTTCTAGTTACACCACGCCCAGTTCTAGTTACACCACGCCAAGTTCTAGTTACACCACGCCCAGTTCTAGCTACACCAAGCACAGTTCTAGTTACACCACGCCCAGTTCTAGCTACACCACGCCCAGTTCTAGTTACACCAAGCACAGTTCTAGTTACACCACGCCCAGTTCTAGCTACACCAAGCACAGTTCTAGCTACACCACGCCCAGTTCTAGCTACACCAAGCACAGTTCTAGTTACACCACGCCCAGTTCTAGCTACACCACGCCCAGTTCTAGCTACACCACGCACAGTTCTAGCTACACCACGCCCAGTTCTAGCTACACCACGCCAAGTTCTAGTTACACCACGCACAGTTCTAGCTACACCACGCCCAGTTCTAGTTACACCACGCACAGTTCTAGCTACACCACGCCCAGTTCTAGTTACACCACGCACAGTTCTAGCTACACCAAGCACAGTTCTAGCTACACCACGCACAGTTCTAGCTACACCACGCACAGTTCTAGTTACACCACGCACAGTTCTAGTTACACCACGCACAGTTCTAGTTACACCACGCACAGTTCTAGCTACACCAAGCACAGTTCTAGCTACACCACGCACAGTTCTAGCTACACCACGCACAGTTCTAGTTACACCACGCACAGTTCTAGTTACACCACGCACAGTTCTAGCTACACCAAGCACAGTTCTAGCTACACCACGCACAGTTCTAGTTACACCACGCACAGTTCTAGTTACACCACGCACAGTTCTAGCTACACCAAGCACAGTTCTAGCTACACCACGCACAGTTCTAGTTACACCACGCCAAGTTCTAGTTACACCACGCCCAGTTCTAGCTACACCACGCCCAGTTCTAGCTACACCACGCCCAGTTCTAGTTACACCACGCCAAGTTCTAGTTACACCACGCCAAGTTCTAGTTACACCACGCCAAGTTCTAGTTACACCACGCCCAGTTCTAGTTACACCACGCCCAGTTCTAGCTACACCACGCCCAGTTCTAGCTACACCACGCCCAGTTCTAGTTACACCACGCCCAGTTCTAGTTACACCACGCCCAGTTCTAGCTACACCACGCCCAGTTCTAGCTACACCACGCCAAGTTCTAGTTACACCACGCCAAGTTCTAGCTACACCAAGCACAGTTCTAGCTACACCACGCACAGTTCTAGTTACACCACGCCAAGTTCTAGTTACACCACGCCAAGTTCTAGTTACACCACGCCAAGTTCTAGCTACACCACGCCAAGTTCTAGTTACACCACGCCAAGTTCTAGTTACACCACGCCAAGTTCTAGCTACACCACGCCCAGTTCTAGCTACACCACGCCCAGTTCTAGCTACACCACGCCAAGTTCTAGTTACACCACGCCAAGTTCTAGTTACACCACGCCAAGTTCTAGTTACACCACGCCAAGTTCTAGCTACACCACGCCAAGTTCTAGTTACACCACGCCAAGTTCTAGTTACACCACGCCAAGTTCTAGCTACACCACGCCCAGTTCTAGCTACACCACGCCCAGTTCTAGCTACACCACGCCCAGTTCTAGCTACACCACGCACAGTTCTAGCTACACCACGCCAAGTTCTAGTTACACCACGCCCAGTTCTAGCTACACCACGCCAAGTTCTAGTTACACCACGCCCAGTTCTAGTTACACCACGCCCAGTTCTAGCTACACCAAGCACAGTTCTAGCTACACCACGCCAAGTTCTAGTTACACCACGCCCCCAGTTCTAGTTATACCACGCCCATTTTTGCTACACCACGCCCAGTTCTAGTTACACCGCGCCCAGTTCCAGTTACACCGCGCAGTAAATCTTACGCTTAGCAACCTCGATGGCGTTCACGATGGACAGGATTCACTTTCATTGATGGATACTAAGTCGTCGTTTAAGAAATACAAGTGGCGAAGTGTCTCGAGCATAAAAATAGCCAATCCATCTGCAGCGTGACTTGACAGAGGGACTGTCCTTGAAATGCTAATCTGGTCTCTAAGATAGATAGACTACTGTAGCACGGAGTGACATTGGGCTAACATTGGTCGGCTGTTACATAGCCCAAGCCTTGATAT
Organism: Chaetoderma sp. LZ-2023a; assembly: GCA_034401795.1. Lineage (NCBI taxonomy): Eukaryota > Metazoa > Mollusca > Caudofoveata > Chaetodermatida > Chaetodermatidae > Chaetoderma > Chaetoderma sp. LZ-2023a. The sequence goes on from CM067359.1 coordinate 62,716,130, forward strand.
GGCAATACAGGGATCTATTTCCAGCGACGCGACGCCCATTTTTAGCTAATATCCACCAACTTTTATCTCGCGTGCTGGAATCAATGGCCCTTTCCAGAGTAATGGACGTCATATGACGTCATAATCAGCTGAGCGGCGTGTAGGATGACGCCATAATCATAACTTCATAAATGATTCTACGCGGCCCGTCTTTAACTCTTAAAGGTCTGACAGGTTTCAGGAATTGTATGGCTCTACTATTTAATAAACATGCTGTTGAATATTTTGAAACAGCACCCAGTCCAATTAGTTTCAAAATATTCAACAGCTTACCTGTATAGTTTTCTGGAAATCGATAGTCAGGGTATTCAGTGATCGATCGATCCCACCACGAGCGAGGTGTGGGTGGAGCTTAACGAGGGGCGGGGCCATTTACATGCTTTGAATAGTGAATTCCCATGATCCAAATACCGAGGTAACTAAACAGGTAAGCTGTTAAATATTTTGAAACTAATTTAACTGAGTGTTGTTGCTGCCTATGCCTACGTTTATTAAATAGTAATGACACAATTCGTACACTTGACAGACTTTTTGAATGTCCATGCGGGAGCTAGATACGTCACTATGTATTGTGACGGTGGCCCGCATATGTCATAATTTTTTAATCAATTTCCTCATAGCATATGACGTCATAATCAACTACAGGACGACATAATCATGATGTAGTGAATGACTCGATATAGTCCGTCCTTAACGCTTAATAGTCCGACACGTTGTACGAATTGTATGGCTTTACCATTTGTTGAATATTTTTAAACCATAGGCAGCAACAGCGCCCAGTCAAATTAGTTTCAAAACATTTAACAGCTTATCCGTATAGCTTTCTGGAAATTGATTGACAGTGAGTTGAGAGATCCATCGATCCTATCACGGACGAGGTGTGGGTGGAGCTTAGATAGGGATGGGCGGGGCATAGCTAAATCTGAGTATGACGTCATATACTCGAGCGACAAATCGCATCCCTCGATTAAGGTACCATCTCTCGTTTGGAGCCAAAAGGTAGTGGTTCTTGTATACAGGTCATCGGAATACCACCTGTTTTAAGGAACAGCATCGCTTTGCTTGAAAAGGCATACGCTATGGCTAATCACGTGTAAGAAAGTAACACGGGACTGTTTTACTGTGTGAATATAACCCCCTACGTGGGTATCTCGTGCACTGTTTAACCGAACCAGGTCACACTTGCCACTTTTTGTTCGTAGACAGAAGGATATAAGCAGAGGATAAGATGGGCGGGTAGGTTGATGGGCGATATCGTTGTACCGCTTAATCTCTGGTGACGTCAGCTTTGATATTCCGATGGATGGATGGATGGATGAGTGGATGGATGAGTGGATGGTCGGGTGTATGATTAGGTGGGTGGATTTGTGGATGGATGAATGGATTGGTGAATGGGTGGATGGTCTGGTGTATGATTAGGTATGTGGATGGATGGATGGATGGGTGGGTGGGTTGGCTGGTGGGTGGGTGGGTGGGTGGGTGGGCGGGCTGGCGGACGGACGGACGGACGGGTGATGGGTAGGTCGTCAGCGGACGGACGGTCGGAGGGACGAACCGATGTGAATTCGGATCTGAGTACATAATTAACCCCATCCTCACAGCAACGGGTTCATCTCTATTAAAGAATTTACTTTCGCCCGCTGTCTCGTCCATCCGTGCATATTCACCATCATCCTATTTAATCCCTGCCCAATGCATCACATTTTGAATAGAAAACTAAGAGTTGTTCTTATTTCAGTTCCAAATGCCAGTTAATGCGTGTGAATGTTCGTCATTGATACAGGTATATTTAAACTTTGAAAATCTCAGAAAAGAATTTGACCTGGTTATAACTCATTGATGCTTCGCATCAATATTCACGCTTGTCCTCTCGAAGTATTAAGCATTTAGGCTTTAAACAAATTTAAATCTAGGCGCGTCCACCCTATGGCTAGTAGACATAGTTCGCGTCCACATCCACCCATAGGGGGAATCGTCTCCCACCCGATCCGGCCCCTCACCTCTGCTTTAAATTCTCTTATCCAAAATGACGTAACTCAGACCCCCAAACACGGTTTCCGAAAATGGGGTGCATCCATGGTGGTGGTGGATGGACGCCCCTGTTCTATTACCACCGTCTAACAATTCTTATCTTATTTCCTTCTACATATTCACAAGATAATATTTGCTAATCTCCAGGAAACCCCATAATTCGATATGATGTTGATTACCGTGACGCTAATTTGACTGACAACCGGTGCTTGCTGACTTTCAGTAAATTTATTATCAAAGTACACAACTTATTATATCACCAGTGGCACGTTGATAATTCACCTTTGCAAAGCTGAGCGGCGTGTAAGATGACGTCATAAGGATTACGTCATAAATGAGTTTATTAGGCCGTCTTTAACGCTTAATAGTCCGACACGTTGTACGAATTGTATCTCTCTTCTATTTAATAAACATACTGTTGATCGATCGATCCCAACACGAGCGACGTGTGGGCGGAGCTTAGCTAAAGATGGGCGGGGCATAACTAAAAATGGAACGGTCCATTAAATAAAACGGGGCATATGGATTAATTATTTCATTCATAACTTAAGAAAAGAAGAGACATGCTTAACCCTTATCACCGTGATGTCAATATTCTATCTTTTTTCGTGTCAATAGCAAAGAAACTGGTGTATATATATTTTTTAAACTTTGGTGGACGATGTTGCTGGTTACGACAGCAACATCTTCTAGAAAATTTGTTGGGAAAAAACACCAGTTCGTCTTTGAATTTTATTGGCGATTTGAAAATTTTGACATCAAAGTTGTAAGTGTTATGCAGACCTTACAGACACCTCATAATGCATAAAATTGTCGACGCGCTGGCACTAACCATCTATAGCTAATCGATTTCGATCTTTCAGAGAAAAAAATTTTCCCCACCTTACATAAAGCTTATCTTTTATCTTGCCAAGGCTTTTGAATTCTGTGAGAAGCAGTCAGAAAATCTATCCGCAAGAATGACACATTTAATTCTATGGAAGGCATTCTATAGACCGTCTATAATATTGTCTCTCTCCGCCTACGTGTAAAGATTTCTTTACGTATTTACTTATATACTGCTGGTAAAAGAAACTTATACTTATTTAATTATGGGATTATTGTCGATCAGCTTCAAGCCATCTAGCTCCGCGTCTACTTCATTTTATTCGTCTCGGCTCGCCCCTTAAAGGGAAGAGGGTATTGCGATCGAGTCTGCCTGCCTGCCTGCCTGCCTGCCTGCCTGCCTGCCTGCCTGCCTGCCTGCCTGCCTGCCTGCCTGCCTGCCTGCCTGCCTGCCTGCCTGCCTGCCTGCCTGCCTGCCTGCCTGCCTGCCTGCCTGCCTGCCTGCCTGTCTGTTCAGAGCTGTATCTCGAAAACTGCTGATCCGATACTAACTTGTTTAGTAATATGTCTTTGATGTAATGGTCCTGAGATTTAGTATGTATAAATTCGCGCTATGCTATGCCACCCAGGATCTGTTACTATTTCATAATTTTTTTGTAAACCAGTTCTCACAAAAAACCTCTTGCCGTGAGAAGATATATTATTACGAAACAGTCACATTTAAAAGAACATAGGACAATCTTGAATACGACTGTTTGACCATTTCAGATGAAATACTGACGTCACAAGCCCTACAACTAACTCTCGTCACCAAATCCATGAAGCGGTGCAAAGAAAAGAATTATTGCGATGACATCATAGAGGTCACTCACATCAGTTGTCGACATCGTAAAGTTATCTACGAATCAGTGGTGAATTCTTAAATTTTAACCCCTTTTGTGTCAAGTTAACCGTTCAATTGTCAAACTGGCAAAAAGGCCTATGAGGTGTGTTGAGAAACGTCCATTTTTAGGCCAAGAGTGTCCTATTTTTGAAATTTTACCACTGGACTGACTGGCTCGGTCACCGAGCCAGTCATTCCAGCGGTAAATTTTCAAAAATAGGACAATCTTGGCCTACATAATTATGGACACTGGCTAGGCTGAATTTTCGATTTTCTTGACGATTAATCCATGCCTCGCCTGGCCCGCCAAAAACAGCACCTGTATTGGCCAAGATAGGAATGTCCGTTTGCAGGAAAGTTAAGGGAGAAAATTATAATTTTCTTGGACGCGATCTTGACCATCATATTGTTAATTAATATGGGTAGCATTTTGAGCACTTTGAACCGCTGTTGACACAAGAGGCGTTAAAAGTGGACAATTTCTAATTTATATCTTCTTGACTAGTGTAAATATATATACGGCCCAGTATGAGTCCGGTGCTGGCCCGGTAACCGGCGTTATTAGGATATCTTTATTAAAGTAACAATACTCGTTTCTCAGGGCGTGATGGGAGTATAGTCAAAATTTGATATAATGCTGAGGTCATTGTTGTTATAATGGATACTTTCTTGTACTGTCGTATGACCACCTGGTCTAAATACCCACAATCTTCTGGCCTCCAATGTACATAGTATGACAACCGACATAGATTAGGTTAGCATTTAATTTCGTGATTACGTTAAAATGGCTCATAGAATGTCTAGTATTGGTACAGGTTTAATGTATAGATAGGTATTTGCGATGCTTGAATTGAGACATTCTGTGCTCATATTGCAGGGATGCGAATTCGAAGTCAGGAAAAGCCACCGAAAACTACTGGCATCTGAACAAAATCCCTGAAAACATCCAACGCCACCACGGTTAGTAAAATGGTCAATTTTGAGGGTATTTATTGAAATGCAGACTCCGTTAGCATCCCCATTTTACCTCCAACACCCCCCCCCCACCCCCCCCCCCCCCCACTCCACACCACCCGCCTACGCGCCCCAACCCACCACCATAAATATTATATGTAATAACTATTACCCCATAGGCTATTTTAATAGCCTGGGAGAAATAAGATGAACCTGAACTTGAACAACCACCACCACCACCACCACGACCACGACCACGACCACGACCACCACCCCCACCACCACCACCACCACCACCACCACCACCACCACCACCACCACCACCCACTCACCCAACCACAACCCACGCCACCCCACCTCCACCCCCCAGAACCCACACCGCCTAAAAATCCTCACGAAAATCCTTGTTTCTAACGAAAATTCCCACCTTTAAATTGTTGAGAATATCGGAAGCGGAAGTGGAGCTTGGATACTAAGGTTCATTTTGGGAATGCAGGTGCTGAAACTAGAACAGTATTGTAGAGTTCATACTGAGAAGGTAAATTCCCAACCTGGAACTGTGACCTGGAATAGATCTGCCATACCATAATTATGTGGATAATGCTTTGAGGTGAATATAGAACTGCTAAGAGTAATGCGGAATGACTGTAGAATCCGGAACTGTTAGAAGTATGGCTGTATCCATATCTCGGAAATTGCGTTACTGTGAGGGGAACCCGTACCAAGATATATGCTGAAATTGGACTTGATTGCGTTATTTTGAAAATGAAGCTGCTGGCAGATCAAAGATCGTACAAAGAAAATTACTGAAATTGGGACTGTTAGGCAAATTGTCGGAAAGAGGATTCTTTGGAACCGCTATCGTTGTGTAATGCAAATAGATGTATAACATTAGAAGTATTAAGTGGATTAAACTGGAAATGTGGAAATAAAATCATTATATATAACCCTTTAACTATTAGACAACAGAAATTAGAAATTCTTTATAATGTAAGAAATATTTTGGTGAATATCTTTGATACTCATTTCAACTGTTTCAGTCAAATAAGTTTCAAAATATTTAACATGTTTCCTGTAAAGTTGTCTTGAAATTGAGCCACGTGAATATTGGAGTCGTAAGTGAAAGTATTACATCTTCTTGTGTCAACTTAACCCTTCAGACTTTCTAGTTCAAACCAACTAAAATCAGCTACGCAGTGGTCTTGAGGCATGTCTATTTGCAGGCCAAGAGAAGAGAATTTTTAAATATTTACCATTGGAATGGCTGGCCAGACATTCCAGTGGTAAATATTCAAAAATCCTTGGACACTGGCTAAGCAAAAACTTAAATTTTCTTTAACATTAACTTTTGATGGTCAAGCCAGCCAAAATTCATGTGGTAAATTTATAAAAACAGTCTTCTAAAATTAAAATTACTTGAAAAATGTTGACCATTAAAATTATTAATTGATATAAGTAGTATTTTTAGCGCTTTGAAGCGCTGTTGACAAAGGTGGGGTTAAGAACTGCAATGTATTCTGCGGCTCGTGGCCTGTTAATGACCATATTGCTGGGATCTTTACGTATCCATATCATGCGAATGAGTGCGCGTGTGAATGCGCGCGTGGGAATCAAATTGAACACGCCTACGCGGCTTGCGCACAGCCTTGGGACAACACATCACGGGGAAATTTTTTGCAGGATTGGCGACTAAATCAAATGGAAAATTGGTTTTAGTTTTGCCACCGCCAAGTATAACCTTGATAGAGTTTCTAATGAACCATGTAACGCTCACAATGCCACGTAGAACAACATTAATATAGATTTAACAATTTGATTTGGTGGACTCATAAACACGCACACACTCACGCACGCAAGCGCATACCCACCACAAGATTCTTAAATTCTGGAAACAGAAATCTATACGATCTGGATCTAAGTTAATGGAGCATTCCAGTTCATCCATCAATCATAGGACGCCATAATCAAGTTCGTGACGTGCAGGATGACAGCACAATCAATGATGTCATGAATGGCGTTGCTAAGTTCGTCAACAACGCTTAATTAATGACGGACTAAGCGTTGTTGTACGAATTGTATGTATTTACTATTTAATAACCCTTCTGTTGGATATTTTGAAACTAATTTAAATGGGCGTTTTTGCTACCATACAGTACCAATCAGTTTCAAAATATTCAACAGCTTAGCTGTATAGTTTTCTTGAAATTGACAATCAGAGAGGTCAGGGATCGATCGATCGCAACACGGGCGACGTGTGGGTGGAGCTTAGCTAAGGATGGGCGGGGCATAGCTAATACAGGATTCCCCCATGCATCTATCAAACACGTAATTACAAGTAGTTGCCATAGTTTCGTGTAGTATTTGCTCTGTTACATCCTCTTCATGTAAATCCTACAGCAGCATAGTCCCACAACCTTGACATTAAAGGGATGCTAATCTCATCTCACACGTTGTATTGTACCGAAAGATTATGGTTTATAGATTTCATATCATTCATATCCTGTCGCATTCCCTTACCTGTATCACAATTATCTGCTTTTCAATGTCGTGCAAATGTTGAACAGTGAACTCAGACATTTTGTCTCATTTAGCGATAGTGTGTGATGTTATGTACGTGCCAATGCATTACATTCTTTATTACGTAATGCTGATCCCTTTGAATAATTTGAAACTAATTTGATTGGAAATTGTTGCTGCCTATAACAGCAACAACTTCCAGTCAAATTAGTTTCAAATTATTCAACATCTTACCTGTATGAGTGCGTGTATACCTCATTGCCAAACTATAGCTGCCACTTCTATGACTGAGCGTACATACCGAGGCAGACAAACTAGGTTTTTTTTCGATTGGTTGAAAAGTAAATCATGGCAGCAGTCACATGCGCTAGAACGTATCAGCGTTCAGCTACTAAATACTGAATATCTCGCGTTGTCAGCATGATAAAAAGCTTTTAATGCTTTTAATGTCAGGGATGGATTATCGCTGGCAAATTCTATCACCTGAATGGTTGGTATAAGATAAGCTCGGATTTCGTTTAATAGAGGAACAACTTCTAGGTATGCCCCGCCCATTTCTAGCTGAGATCCGCCCTCTTTGCACGCGTATTGGAGTCAAGTTATATACTTTAAAACCATGAATTACCAGAATCCCAATTTCAGGATAACTATACAGGTAATTTGTTGAATATTTTGAAACTAATTTGCTTTGGATATGTTGATGCATATGGCAGTAACAACGCCCAGTCAAGTTAGTTTGAAAATATTCAAGAGAATGCTTATTAAATAGTAAATCCATCAAATAAATACGTTTCATATCCTTGCCTGACTTGTCAATGTTCATGACGGAGCTAGATACGTCACTAATCTCACTAAGTATTGTGACGTCAGCCTACATGGACCTAATTGAGTATGACGTCATATGATTGAGTGGCATATCAGATCCTTCCATTATAAATACACAATCTGGTGAAATAGCGGTGAACTTGGTGGTATTACTGGGTTTGTCAGCCCGCCTGTCTTTCGGTCTGTCAGACATGGTTTTATATATTTCTGACACAGTCACCTATGTGGCAAATATCGCGTGTCTTCGTACATATTCTACAGTGTGACTCAGAAATAACTTAACATGTTACCAAGACAAAAATAAAACAACCTATTACTGAATATTTTGAACATAATGGAGGATTCCAGTTTATCCATCGGTCCTATTACGTCATAATCAACTACATGAAGTGTATGTTGACGTCATAACGAATTACGCCATGTATGGCATAACGAGCTTCGTCACGAACGCTTAATTGATGACGTTGTACGAATTGTTCAAGGATCGACCGAATCCAACACGGTCGGGGTGTCGGTGGGGCATAGCTAATGATGCGCGGGGCATAGTCAGATTGGATAGGAAGTCATTAATTGCTACATAAGGAAGTCTTCCAATCCTATTATGCTCACAATATTCAACAGACCATTTCTTTAATCGTGTTCACAATTTTATTAACTAACACCTTAACTTAGTCATGGGTTGTACTGTATATCTAGGGCATTATTACGCATGAATGGTTAAGAAGTAGTTAGGAGAATATGCAATCTCTCATGAAAATCACCATCAACTTACAGGAATTAAATTTCTGAAAACTGAAAACAAGTTTTTCTCTGAGACTGCAAGTGAACAAGGCTAAAACAGATGTACGCCCTGTCCCGTTCACCAGGAATCGGTTAATGTTTAATTTCAAGTAACTGCCAACATTATCGCTCGCGTGATCAAAAATCCTGGAAACATAATCCAATTTTTATGTCATTGAATCCAAATTCACTCTCGTCTAATTAGTCCCTAATGAGAATGACGTATAGGCGTGCTGTTTTGGTGTCTATATAGGGGTTAATCGAAGCAAAACCTTTTCTTATGCGAATGTCATTTGTTTCCAGACAGTGTCATTAATTTTTACCCTTCCATGACAAAGACGACAAAAAACGTCTTGAATGATGTCCACTTGAAGGTCAACAGAAGACCATTTTTGAAATTTTACTACTTGAGTGACTGGCTAAATAAATCGAGCCAGCCATTCCAGTGGTAAATCTTTTAAAATAATCCCTTGGTCTATAAATGGACATTCAATAAGCAAATAGTTTGAGTTTCTTGACCGAATTTAGTCATCGAAGGGTAAAAGAATGCCCTCATTTATTTAACATGGCACTAACGAGTACATTTTTCTCGAACCTCTAGCTTTAATCTCTGCGCACCAGCCACCTGATAATTGCGCATGCGCTTATCATCCATTGTTTCTTGTAATGATATATTGTCCTCTAGTTTCTCTGAGTTTGTATTTAAAGTCAAGGTCTTAATTACTTCACATTAAACCGTCCGACTGTTTTGTTTTACAGACGATATATTCCAAGGGTTATATCTATGACCTTGTTAAATATGTTGAAACAAATTGACTGAAAGTTGTTGGTGGCTAAGCCACCAACAACTTTAAGTCAAATTGTTTCCAAAATATTCACTGTCTGGTGGCTTGCAGCAGCGAAAGAGTTAAGGGAGATTGGTAGTCTGTTTACCAGTTCGCTCTGATGTCGGTGACAATGTCCTCAGAATCCAGCGCGTGGTAAATTAGAATGTAGCCTTTCGTTTATTAGTCCAATTGTCTAGTCCCATCAAATAGCAATTAACACAATTAACGCTGAATTCACGGAGGCATTGCTATAATTAAAGCCAATCTAACTCTGCTAAAAATTTTGAAAAAAAAAAAATTTCACTGATAGTAGTTGTTTTTAATTTTGGCAGAAATGACTCCAGCTCTATTGCATTCAAAATAAACCTAATCGTGCTTGTGTATTGTTTAGTATATGCGATCACCTTGTGCATAGAATGAAATGACAGAAACACCGGGAACCAATTAAACTACCATTAATCATCTGAGGGCAGATAGGTCCCTCGATCTGTCAATCAATTCTTGTCAATTTCACTGATTAAGGAAACCTTATATATTGGCTTGCCACTCAGACGGTCCGACATTCGTTTGATTTAGGAATCGTCTTGTCCTATCCAATTAAGTATTTATACTATGAATTAGTGAAGGTGGAGGGTGATTATGACCGAACGACGACGACGACGACGACGACGACGACGACGACGACGACGACGACGACGACGATGATGATGATGGTAGTGGTGATGCTGGTGGTAAAATTGTAATGCGTATCATCTTATTGTATGGCCTTACAACATCTTGTGTTCTCTCCTAATATTATTGCAGATATTCGTCAAAATGACTTTCTTTCCCTTGATTACAATGCAAATAATGAACGATTCTTGTTTTTAATAAATATGTCTGGCATTTGGTTTCCACGTGATCAAATCTGGCATCGAAAAAGAAAGTTAGTTTTGGTAAGACAGAAACGGTAGCATAGAACTATGTTTAAAGGAATTTTCTAATAATCTATTCAGCTAACAATGAACATCCTCATTAGCGCAGTCTGAGAAGATTCGTTTAGAACAGACAGTCAAAGGACAGCCATGGGTGATTAACGTTCTTATAGAGTTTAGACCCCGTCCTTCCAGCATATTTCGACCCCACACATTCTCTGTGTTGATAAGACCAAAGTAGTGCAATTTCATTCTTTTACTGTAAGCGCGGTCACAAATATTGGTATTACCGAAGATGATGTCGAACGAATGTTAACACCAGCTAATATGTGATTTATTTGATTAGGATGTCAGATATTTGAGCCACAGATCGGATCCTTCTATGGCCATTTGGCAGCAACAATACCCAGTCATATTAGTTTCGAAATATTCAACAGAATGTTTTTTAAATAGTAAAGACATACAATTCGTACAATTTGACGACCCATTAAGCGTTTATGACGGATTTAAATATGCCATTCGTGACGTATTTGATTGTTACATCAACCTACACGTGACGTGAATCATTATTCCATCATAAATTTGACTGGCAGATTGGATTCCTCTATTAGAAACCTGTCGAACTAGCCGCGTTAATTTCGTGTGCATGGCCTGCTAAACAATAGATACCGCTCAGAGACCATGCAACAATCTAAAAATGGAGCCGTGGCTTAAATACAGAGAATCTCGTATCGAAGGAGATCTCGCGAGACACCAATGAGAGACCACGGATTCATCCAGAAATGTTACCAATAATATTGTATACATGTAACTGTGTGTGATTAGGGAATTTTTTATTAATGAGATATACTCGTTCACTCCACGACCGTGGGTGGATGCAATGGTGTATAACTAATTCAACAAAATAAGAATTTCGTAATCCCACAAAATTTAGGTTTCCAGTTTTATCCATCAACCATATGATGTCACGTGTATTATGAAGTCATAACCAATTACGTCATGACTGACGTAGCTAATTTCGTCACGAACGCTTAATTGATGACGGACTAAGTGCTGGTGTACGAACTGTATGTCCTTGCTATGTAATAAACACGCTGTTACAATTTTGAAACTAATTTTACTGGGCGCTGTTGTTGCCATAGCCAGCAACAGCACCCAGTCAAATTAGTTTCAAAGTATTCAACAGCTTACCTAGCTAGTCCTATGGAAATTGATAGTAAGGGAATTCTAGGATCAATACGTGTGACGTATGGGCTGGACTGCGTGGTGGAGCTTAGCTAAAGATGGAGAGGGGTTGGGGAGCATAGCTAAAACTGTATTTCTTCATTACCTATATGACTAAGCAAAGAAGTGTAGGTGTACAGGCTACGTATCCATTAATCTACAGGTGTGCCGAATAACAGACTTCTGTATGCTCTAATGCCCGTGCAGTACATATACAGGGCTTCTGCTGTTGTTCTAACCAACATACAAACTAATATGTTTATGTTTATTTACGTCATTTAGTAACCATTTGGGAAAGCTATTTACAGATGGCATTGTCTGTTACTTTTAGTGCAAAATGTCCCTTAATGGACGTGTGCACAAACACACTCACGCGCACGCGCCTATGACTGCACGCATGCACGCACTCTCACACGCACACGCATGTACGCTAAATCTTCCACTCCTTATCACCGGAATAGCAGATTAATCACTAAAAAGAACTATCCATTATTATTCGTCAACGAGTGTTGTCAAGGGTCACCTGTTTTGATTGACTATTTTCTTCCAGAATTCCAAAGGAATCGTTGCAATGGACCTAGATTCTAGATACGTCTGAATATTCTGAGAATTATTTGACTGAAAGTTGTTGGTGCAACATACCGCAATTAGTTTCAATCAAATTTGTTTTCAAATATCGAGCAAGAATTTGACTATATTAGTAAATAGTATCGTTTATAGGAGGCAATGTCTTGTTCATGGAGCCGTCGACCGGACCGCGCCTAATCAGTGTTATAAGTGCATACCATTAAAACAATGATCGCCTGAGTTGAGGCGCAATCGGGCTGTTAATACACCTAACCCATTCTGCACTATATACGCTAATGTAACATGTAGATGCCTACATCTTTATTATTTTGAGAACAATTTGACTGAAAGGTTGTGATGCTGTTAATATCAACAGCTTTCAGTCAAATCCTTTTTCAAAACATTCAAAAGATTCCAATATTTGGCTCCCCTAAAGTAGAAGCCATGTTTATTAGGAGAGAAATTGCATTTATCTATTGTATTAAATATTTAGACCCCGGACTCACAGATTTTCAATCTCAAGATAAATATACAGGCAAACTGTTGAATATTTTGAAATTAATGTGACCGGAATGTGTTGCTGCCACAGGCAGCAAAATGGGTCTCAGTCAAATTAGTTTTCAAAATATTAAAACAGAATATTTATTGAATAGATTAAATGATTTTAATGTTTTATTCTTTCGAGTTGAAAGGGTTTGACGTCAATGTAAAATTTTCTATTCCCCTATTTTATTGACAACAACGGTTCGTCCCGGAAACATAATACAGACCACCATTAAGAAATGATATAAATATAGATTTCCTGATTCATTAGTCGGGGTATCTTCCCTCTGGTGACCCTAAACTGTAAAATGTACCCACCCATCCTAACAACTCGTAAAACAAATTAGGACTATAGATGAAGAATCGATCCGTTACCCTGAAACAATGCCGACTGTAATTGATTATTTGTTACAGGATGGACTTCCTACCGATGTACCATGAAATAAAACAATTTAAGTGGACTTTACTACCGTATAGCTTTGTTAGAAACGTTGAGTGCTTTACTCGCTAATGACCTATATGAATGTTGTTGGACAGAAAGAATAAACGATTGATTAAGTTGTGGGTTTTGGATGCTGAGAGTGTAGGGGTTGTTTATATTTTGGATGTTTGCGAGGTGGACGATGTAGGAAATTGAATTTTGTAGTATTATGACTTATTTCAAGCCGAGCGTTTTGTTTCAAACATATTTTATTGTCAATTATTAACAATGAGATTGAATCACAAGTCAAGCTGACTAAGGCCATGTTCTCATTAGAGACGTAATCGGGAATAACGCCATACTGACATTATTGGTATAATTCACTTGTCCAGAGTATCCATCCATCATTTGGCATCGTATGACGTCATAATCAGCTCGGCGCGTATATGATGACATCATAATCATTACGTCACAAATGGTTCCATATAGACCGTCATCAAATCTCAAATACCCCGACACGTTGTATGAATTGTATTTCTTTGTAATTTTTTGCTATTTAATAAACATGCTGTTGAATATTTTGAAACTAATTTGACTGCGCGCTGTTGCTGCCTTAAGCAGCAATAGCGCGCAGTCAAATTAGTTTCAAAATATTCAACAGCTTACCAGTGAAGGTGTTTTTTAAAATTAATAGTCAGGGTGTTCAGAGATCGATCGATCCTAATACGAGGGAAGTGTGGGTGGAGCTTAGCTGGTGATGAGCGGGGCATAGCTAAAACCGGAACGGACCATTACGACGTAATTTCCTCCAAACACTGTGGCAAAGTGTCAGTTGTTTAGCCAGTACGCTAATTATCCACGAGATGCAAGATTTACCTCCCCTGGTTACGGCTATCCTCGATCGGGCAGAGTAGGTGTGTCGGTGACGCCAGCTGCTTGTCCAAAATGGCGCCTCTATCTACTGGTTACTTTAGCAATTTAAATTGAGGATATCTTTTTTATTTGTTGGCATAAAATTGTGCTCTTGGTCTCAAATTAATGCGGAAAATTAGTACTTTACGTCAGATGCATAAAATCCCCCAGTGGAATATCCCTTTAAATATATTAATTAGATTATTATCGTTAATCACGTGTCACGCGTTAAGGTTCTAGCGGAGATCATAGGACTGCAACAGCGGCGCCTAGCAAACATCCATTAAGCTATATTTAACCATTTCGAATCTGAATTCCTAGTTTCCCACTCACATATGCGAATACATATATAATCGGTTACTTATTTCGATAACAATTTGTCTTAAAGTGGTTGTTGTCTCAGATAGAAATGTTTTCCAGTTAAATTATTTTCAAATAATTGGCATGAGTTTAACTATAGCGTGGAGGTTAGTTATATGTAAATATTTACAATGGTAATGTTAATTAAAGGACGATGTAATACCAAGTTATGTGGCGCGCGTGAATGATATGCATTACTCCATTAATTATAAAACATGCAACCGTCTGCCGAAAATAGCTCATTACTGACGCAACTGACTATCTGTCCTTCCAGCTACCCACCCACCAACCCAGGATTCATTTATAGCTGCGCCATGTCCGTTTCTTGCTAAGCTCCGCCCACGTTCTGCGCGTGGTTGAATGAGTTTTATCCACAGATCTTAAAAGCGTAGATCGCTCGTGATCCTCCAAAAAGCAGCATTTCCGAGCTCAATATTATTCCGTCGATCTCGTTTCATATAAGTATATCGTATTTCTAAGAAAATCGTAATTTTTGTTGCAAATTCAATTTCCTAGTCGAATAAAATGTCAGATTAATACGGCAACCGAATTTTATTGACGATAAAAATTAATAAAGTCAGGTCATGAGTGTCTGCTTTTGTTTCTACTTGTCAATGGGCCCTTTCATTTTTAGCTATGCCCATTCCATCACTAGCTAATCCCCACCTACATCTTGACGTGTTGGGATTTATCGATCCCCGAATGCCCTAGCTATCACTTTCGTGAAAACTATACAGGGAAGCTGTTGAATATTTTGTAACTAATTTGACTGGGTGCTATTGCTGCCTACGGCTGCAACAGCGCCCAATCAAATTAGTTTCAAAATATTCAGCATAATATTTATTAAATAGTAAAGACATAGAATGTGTACAACGGCGCATAGCCCGTCTTCAAATATGCGCTCGTGACGTACTTTTCGACGTCATTCATGACGTCACTCATTATGATGTCATTCTACACATCACGTAGTTGATTATGACGTCAGATAATGGGTGGATACTCTGGAAAGGTGAATTAGTAACAGTTGTGCCACAGTAGAGAGCATATCTATCGTATATACTGGCTAAATGGCTCATGCGCATACGCTCTCTATGGGACTAGTTGTCGCGACCGCCGATAACCCAAATTAAGAAAATAGAATTGCGCATGACCGGATATTCTTACTGGCTGACGTCGACGATCAGCTGCATATATAGCCTTCAAAAATGACTAAATTATCCTTTGGTAATTTGAAGAGAAATTGAACAGACGCAAATTTACATTATTTTAATCACAAATGTGGTGTTTGGACCTGACAGTAGCCAGACGAATGAGAAGAGAACTAAGACACGCAACGATCTACTGACAGTTGTTGACAAATTTCTGAGATGATGTTTCGCCCCTAGAAAAATTGCTTAATGATTCTTGCCATGTTTGTTTGAACTGATCAATGAGTCTTTGCTTTATATTATGTATTGTACTTCCTTTTTCCATGATTTGTTGTGAGGTCCACAGGTAACTGTACCATGCGTTATTTAAGATTGATTCGACATAATTAACCCATTTGTATTGAATCCCCTCCTCATTGTACTGTTTATGCATATATTTGTATATTTGATATGATAATTTATCATGTTTACCGGTTAGAAGTCCTGCCCAGAAATTTAACATTTCTGCATTGTACGTTTATTTGTAAAGGATACCTTCCCAGTTTACCATAGACCATTGTAGATGGTGTTGTACGTTTCACTTTGAGCACATATCCCATAAATTCTAGGTGGACTTGCTCTAATGACTGATCTTTTTCAAAACCCCATGTTTCGCTTCCAAACAATGCTATTGGAGCTATCATTGCATCGAATAATTTACGTTGGCAGTCAATGGGTAGGCTTACGTTGGAAGTGCGGCAATACAGGCAATGCGATGCTTTTCGGCATTGTTGTGTAAGGTGCTTAATTGTCTCACCGTATTTTTTGTTTTTTGAAAACATAATTCCTAGATATTTATACCTATCAATAATTTCAATTGGTATATTATTTAGTTTAAAATTAAAAGTTTGTGTTACTTTTTGTACAAGCCCGAAAACGACTATCTTAGTTTCATTAAGATTTATTTTTAAGTTCCATAGTTTGCAGTAATTATTATATTCAGTCAAGGTTTTCGGGAGATCTTCCTTTCGGTTAGCCATTATTACAGAATCGTCTGCATAGAGTAATAATTACAAGAAAGGCAGAAGCGAGCAAAAAACGTCATAATGATCAATGTAGCAGAATGTCAACATGATAATGAACTACTCGAAAATTAGAGGACACAGTTAAGATTAATCAAGCTATTGAAGAGATGACAGACATAGATCCTACTGACGTAGTGTCTTTTCATCGTCTAGGGACGAAGTCAGACAGAACAAGACCCATCAAAATAAGATTGAAGTCTGAAGAAGCTTTAGACAGTATGATTATCAGTGCTATTAAGTTTAACAAAAATAAGAGAGATAACAAGAATAAAATCTACATAAACTCTGATAGGACACCACAGGATCAAGAAATGCAGAATGTTTTAAGACAGCAACTGACAGAAAAACGGAAGCAAACCCAAAGGACATATTTGTCATTCGAAATGATAAAACAATCAAACTAGATGCAAGCAAGAGTGGACCACGATACTGACTCTCCAGCAGAAGCAGTGTCAAACCTGTAAATTGTTCTTGTTCTCGTTCGTTATGCACACCTGTCTGTATATACACTAACACCGATGGCATTAATAATAGATTTCATGAACTTGAAGCCCTTGTAGAAAGAATCCAACCAGCCACTATATGTATAACAGAAATACTCCCAAAGAAATTACAGAACCTATCAAACTCAGTGAGCTACAGCTGCAGGAATATGATTCATTTACAAATGATAAGCAACTCAGAGGAGTTATTATTTATACTCATAAATCCCTTAATGCACCGATATGCAACTAATTGAAATCACACACCTTTTAATGAATCTGTATGGTGCTGCTGGAATACTGAAAGCAGAGAGAAGGTACTATTAGGCTGTGTCTACAGAAGTCCAAGCTCAGAAAATGAAAACAATGAGCATTTACTTCAACTGCTCAAGAAAATTCACATGGAAAAGGCAAAGCACATTATAGTAACAGGAGACTTTAACTTCCCACATATAGACTGGCCAAATGGCATAGGTCGTGGCGCACTTAGCGAAGCATTTTTATCTGTACTCCAGGACAATTTCCTACAACAACTGGTTCATGACACTACCCGCCACAGAGAAAATCAGAAATCAAACACACTGAATCTTGTACCAACTAACAACACTGACATAATCTCTGAAATAGAACATGAAGCTCCTCTAGGGATGATCGATCACGATATTCTGAAAGGTCACATGCATCCACAACTTCCCAAAGACACTACAGATCATGTAATGGCCAAACCGCTTCTAAACAAAGGAAACTATGAAAGAATGAGAAAGGCGCTCAGTCAGGTAGAGTGGAGGGTAATGAATGACTGACATACACAAGAAGCAAGTGATTTCCTGTACGAGAAACTCAAAGATATGATTACTAAAAACATTCCTATGGCATATCCCCGAAGTAATTCTAAAAGGAAAAGGCACATTTGGATAAACAAAAGCATACATGTAATGATCAAAGACAAACGTAAAGCTTACAGAAAATTCAAGAAAACTAAGAGAAGTAATGACTACAGAGTAGACCAACAAACAAGAAATGCACTAACTACAAAGTTACGACAAACCAAACGTGAATTCGAAAAGAACCTGGCCATAGAAACTACTACAAACCCCAAGGCCTTCTGGAATTTAGGTTAAAAGTAGGACAACCCTGAAAGAAAACATTGGAAATCTGAAAGACCCAGAAAGTGATCAGATAGCCGCAACTGATGCAGATAAGGCAACTATGTTGAATAACTTTTTCTTAAGTGTTTTTACAAAGGAGAACCTAGATAACATACCCAAGATTTCACCTAGGAACGATGGCAAATCCTTGGTGGATATTTTGATTACTCCTCAAGCTGTAGAAAAGAAACACTTAGAAATCTAAATGTAAACAAAAGCAAAGGACCAGATGACATCCACCCTAAAATTATGTCTGAAACAGCCAAAGAACTTAGTCTACCGGTCAGCATTCTATTTAACAAATCCTTGGAGGAAGGAGTAATCCCAGATATATTGGGAACTGCAGATGTAACCTGCATCTATAAGAAAGGTCCTAAAAGTGACCAAGGAAACTATCGACCAGTTAGTTTAATGTGCATACTATGTAAAGTCCTAGAATCATTTGTACGATATGCTATCATGGATCACTTAGAACAATATAACCTGCTATCAACCTGCCAGCATAGATTTAGGCCCAACAGATCCTGTAAGACCCAGTTACTGGAATATCTGGAAATAGTGACTGAACTGCTAGACATTAACGAGCCAGTGGACGTAATCTATTCAAACTTCAAGAAAGCTTTCGACACCGTGCCACATAGCGATAACTGAAAAAACTGATAGCATACGGCATCGGAAATAAAATAACAAATTGGATAGACGGTTTTCTAAGCAACAGGAAACAACGGGTTCAATTAGGCGCAGCGCAATCAGATTATAAGAACGTAACCAGTTGTTTTCTGTGTGTCCAGTGTGACCGGTTCTATTAGTGAACGCATAACTAATGTGTAGGGCTGTATGTACGTCTGACTCCAGAGGACAGAATTCATGCATAATAAAATCCTTCACATTCTCTATTAACTTAAAGGACGAAATTGCGCAATCTACGACGCTGCTGTTTTTACATGTAAGTTTTCCTATACCATTGTTCACCTGTGCCCTCCAGTTATAGAGGCACAGATTATTGTATTTACAAATATCTATGAGTTTACGCCCAAAAGAGTTTGCTTTATGTTTGTCTTGTGTTATGCGTATTGGTAACATCTTGGCAACTGAGGCATATTGATCATGATAATCCAATTGACAGATATCATTCAATTGGGGATCAGTTTCCAATATCTCAATTAAATTGCTAGTCATAGCATTAAAGTCTCTGGTGAATATTAGTTTATCATTAAAGATGTAATTTCCTGGTCTAGAAGGTCAAATGATTGGTCAGAAGAAAATTTTGAACTTTCAAGGGGTATATAAATCTCTCTTAATATTACATTGTTTTTTTGTCCGTGTGTAGGTGTTATAAATCTGTATCCACATAGTTACCTCATTATCTAATTGGATTTCTTCAACATATCCGGACATAGATTCATGTATTA